>OX579663.1:6986338-7523964 GCA_951230895.1 Carpatolechia fugitivella
AGATAAACAACAACCAGACACAAGGCAAACACAAGTGCTCATCACACAAATGTTTGCCCTGGGCGGGATTCGAACCCGCGACCCTGTGCGTCGGAGGCAGATACACTACCACCTGGGCTACGGAGCCGTATTATATTCCATATTGATTAATATATTGTCCGATTGAAAATTGTTCACCATATTTTTGCATTGTCTCTATCTAAAATAATTTGGTATTATACCTACTAAAAAAATCTTTACTAACTTTAATGAAATTGCGTTTATAAGATTTCAGCTTATTTTCAGTTTTCAATAATACAGTGTAAATTATGAACATATATTAATAAGGTTAATATAGTGAGTAAATCTTGACACATTTTTGTAAAGAAATTCAAAGGTGTGCGTTTGACCAATCAACTTGCTCTTCCTCGCTGATACACTACTTTGCATACAGTATAGTAATATATTGATTTATTGGTAAATCAAAGTTTATGAACCTAATACTATTAATACGCCCACATTTTAAAATAAATTCCCGTTTAAAAGGCCAGTTAATGAATAATTTATTTTAGAAGAGTGATTGTTCCATATTATTTTATTATTTTCATAATGTGGTAGCTGAGCTGCTACTTATACACAGTCAACAAGTTGCTTTGATATGTAAACTAGTCTACGAGTCTATCGTTTTGGAATTACATGAGAAAAATCAAAGGATACTTTCATGGACCCCTATGCCATTTGAAATCGGTGGGGACATAATGAGCTGTTGATAATTTAATGATGTAAAATCCCTTTCGGCCGCCTACGAATTCAAGTACCGTTAATGATTAATAAAATAGGTATATAGGTAAAGCATCAACATAGAAAAAGCTGTAATACATAATGTATAAATCAGTTCAAATTAAGAAAACTAAGAGAAACTAAATAACGAAACTAATTGATGTAACATACAAAAGTTAGTAAACTTCTTTTTATTTCAAAACAATAGTACAAGTGCTAATAGTGTGCTCCTACCACAAGTCTGGATACCTGCTTCCGCAACATGATGGCATTGCATCGCACGCGCAGAACAAGTCTCTATGACGTGTTATTAGCAAGAGGTAATATTATTTAGAGATAACCGATCTACAGCCGTAATAAATAGACTAATGAGTGTCAATTTCAAACGGACCAATCGTATCAGGCGCGTGCTGGGATCTACATAGAGTTGCTAATAGGTCATTTGTCAGATCTGTTGGGATTCTCGGATTGGAAGATTAGATGCGTGTCGTGACTAATTAATTATAGAACCGAGCATACTAGTAGTCAGTGGTTAGTAATAAATTTTAATACGAGTTTATGTAATTTGCGTATTGATACGTCAAGGTATCTTATTCTTCTTCTTTTGAGTCGATGGCTCGTCAAAGATTTTATATTTTATTTGCCCAGTATGCGCCACCCTGATTGCTCCATCTGAGGCCTCCATGAACTCCTCCAGGGAGCACGAGTCAGGACAAGCAGGGCACGATAAAAGGTGGGCCATGTCTGTGGAGTCGCGCCACACTCGCACCGAAGTTCCGCCCCATCTAAAAAAAACCCACCTAAGACAGTTTTATTTACTCCGACCGACCTGGGTACGGAGTCTGTTTAAAGACTTCCAAAGAGTGCTTGGAAGTACACACCCAGTGGGGAAAAAGGTCTCTTATCTTACAATAGGAACATTAGGAGCATCTGTTCGATCATGAGAAATACTTCAATTAGTATCACTCTCTTTCAGAATAACATCGCAGAACTGATTTTTGTCAATAATAGGGACTAATATATCGTTGAAAGAAATATGCTCTGTAACGAGGTGGTACGATGATAAACGTGGTGGCTGGTACCGACTGATGATACGTGCCAAAGAGCTCAGTGACATGCGTGATGGTAGACTCATGTCTGAAAGTACATTAATGCCATATTTAAATAAATATCCGCGTAAAAACAACTCTATATAGTTCCAAAGTGTGGTCAAAAATCGTGCGCCAGCGGCAGGCGAAGGTCGCTCCCTGAGGCCGATCGGTCACTGCGAACAATAGCATCCGCTGTAATTACTATTACTTATGAGTTGTGCAACTCTTCTGTGGCTCTGAGGTCCTGGTACATGCCAGTCACAGCTTGACGTAAAGTTGGCAAGCATTGTTGGATATTTTTATTAGCCATGTTTCAATGTTAGCAGACTAGTTTCATTGTTCGATTTGCCATCGATATTTATGCATAATCAAACGCGTTATTTTTTATTATAGAATATCAAGAATGCTTAAGGAATGCTTTTGAAATTTTGAATACTTCCTGTACACCACGTAGCTTTAATAAAACGATATCCTGGAATTAGACTATTTGCGGGCGTGTTACATGGGTAGGGCTTATAAATAAAAGAGCCCCATCATGGGAAGTGGAGTATTGGGAACAATTCTTCTAAACGTAGCTTCTTCTTCTTGTCACCTGCCCCACGTATTGATCCGTCATTTCCTCAGGAATACGAAAAAATATTTAAGTCAGTTTGGCACCTCAATGGTGTCGATTCGGCATACGCCCAACTAAACTAAACTTAAAATTAGTCCTGTCACTTTCTATCATTTTTAATTGAAAAGGGACCGAAGATCGGCGGTTTTGGTATTGTCTATGACTTCACGGCTTACTGTCAAATTTAGTTTTGTTTTAGTGCCTACCTACCACCATGACGAATAAAAAGTCACTAAAATTTACAGTCGTGAACTCAAAGACAAAACCAAAACGGATGATCTTCGGTCCTTTTTCAATTAAAAATTATAGAAAGTGACAGGACTAATTTTAAGTTTAGTTTAGTTGGGCGTATGCCGAATCGACACCAATAACTCTGACACTGAGTCACTCATCAAACCACCCCGTTAATTATTCTTTGATATTTTTTGTGTAGTTTGGACAAACATAAAATAAACTTTAGACAAATCTAATTTTAGCCGAATATTGAATGCGACTCTTGCTTACTTTCTTCTCTTTCTTTAAACCCGAAATACACCAGAATGACTTTTTCACTCGAAACTTATTGAGTGCGAAGCCGAATTAGCGACTCTTGCTTTTTTTCTTCTCTTTGTTACTAGAATGACGTTTTTACTCGTAACTTATTGAGTGCGTAGGTACGCTTTGAGCTTTTTGCGCCTGATCAGAAATCTATCAATGCATGTTACAATTTTATCACAGGTTGCACCACACAATATTATCATCAAATTGCGTGTTTGCGTAACAAAAAAAAAGGAATTAAAAGAGTGACCGCGATCTCGATAACGAAATTCGTTTTCGTATCGATATAGATTTCATTGTTCGCTTGCTTGTGGCAGCTCAGAACGTGAAATCCTATTAGAAATAGGTACCGCAAACGACATATACTAAGCAATCATAGTTCTTTATTTGGAATTGTTTACGAATGTGGACAGAGTTTTCTGCGAATTAATACTAAGTAAATACAAACATACAAACGAAGAGCGGATTCGTTTTTGAAAAGACGGTGCTTGTTTATTTTCTTTCCTTGTATTACTTCTACTACGCACGCCAGACAAGCAGTTCTGTTCTTGTTCCCCATTTAAAATTTTCCTGTGGGAATATAATTTTTTCCCGTAAAAAGTATTCTATGTGTTAATCCTGGGTACAAACTATCTTTATTCTAAATTTCATCCCAATCCGTTCAATAGTTTTTGCGTGAAAGAGTAACAAACATCCATCGATACTTACAAACTTTCGCGTTTATAATATTAGTAAGGATTAGGCAGATTACCGGTGTTTTTGGTAGTCATACTAAAATGTCCTACTTGTATGACCTGTAAGAATAATTATTATTTTTATCGTAGTGGCATTTCTACGAGATTGTATCATTTCTCGTGGCAGTTGGACGGAAGGCGACCATAATGACTGTTTTGCACGTAACCATTGTGTAATTGATACAGTATCGAAATGATAGATCACAATGAAGAGCCGCTGAGCACGACAGATATTAGCTTTTTGATTAAGAAATTCAGTTGCGGTACAAGTTGATTCTTTTGACTTTGTAATTTATTTGTCGCGATCTTAGATCTATAGATTGAGTTGCGAAAAGTTGATTACATTTTTAAATTAGATTCACTTTGGCCCTGGATGGATGGATGTTTTAATCATTTGCGAATAATACTCTATCAAAGTGAGAATGGGATTACCTCACTGCAGCTAAAGGAGGTTCAAGGGAACAATCAAATAATTCCTGAGTTAATTTCAGCCGTTAACAGATAATGATTGCGTTCCTTCGATTTGACAGCTGTTATATCATCAACAGCTTACATACGCCCCCACCAAGAGGCTCGAGCCTACCCTGAACCTAATCTAACTTTGCGATTAATTTCATCACTATCAAAGTAATTATAAATTTTAAAAAACTGTAACATGAGTAATGTTAACCTGAAACACTATTATAAAAATTAAAAAACAACATGCCACTCCTAACATAACGCATGATGTCGTGTTTGAAGGTAATGTCAAGTTCTTTACAAGAACTCTTAAATCTTAATAATTAATTAGTAGCCGCATAAACTAAGGTCATCGTTTTACTTAATAAGGAAATAACTTAGTAAACAAATAACTTGGACGACGTCAGCAAATAGGAAAATACTTATATTTTCGTTTGACATAGAAAATACTGTGACGCATCGATCACTGTAATAGTGTTTTGTAATCTACAAAGCACATCAAGTTAATTGTACTGTCAAAAGCTTTGTAATTACTTCCTAATATTGACAAAGCATGTTTTTATGCCAGCTCCTGGTTTATTTAGATTCACTTTACTTTTGTTCTTCGTGTATTTGAATTTTTGACTTCGTTGTTATTAATAAACCCACACGATGATGATGATGATGAAAAAAGCTTTTAAAGTCGATAGGAGCTTTGAGGAGATTTGCTATAAGTTTTTTTTTAGGTTTAGTGGTTGATTGATCAGCATGTAATCAAGCCCCCAAAATCCCTAAAATTGATTTAGTCATAGATTTGAAGAAGACACATTCACTCACAAGGAAGAGAAAAAAGAGAGGAGAGGCAAGGGGTGGTCCTCACTCTGAAGGAGGTTCAAATTCTTTGGATTTAGTAGCCAAACCAACAGGGAGTTGCTAATGGCAATGATCAAATTTGTTTTTTTGTTATTTTATCTGCTTGATAAAACTTCTGCCTTCGGAAATAAAGAATAAGTGCAGGTTTGAGCAAAACCTGTGCCTTTTTCTAATTTGACAAAAATTTTTGACAAATTTCTATAAAAAGCGAACTTCCGTTACAGCTTTACTAACTTATACAAACGCCCAACCTATTTGGCAGCATCGTGACGCGCGGCTATCTCGCCGATGCGAATCTGCGCGCGCACAATTTGTGTGGCTCGTGCGCGCTCCGATAACGTTGAATAATACATTCGCTCTCATTGTGCGCGCGCATGAGCATAGCGCAACCCAGTTCGTAGGACAGTGTAAGCTCGGCTTATAAGGTATTTGGTTTAGAAATGGCTTTCGTAATCTGGTTTGTTTTAAGTTTGTCACGCTTGTTGCTTTTGGTTGAGTGGAAACATTTGAGCTCGTGATAACTTTCAGTCTTACTTCTTCTTCAAATATTTAAGCCCATATAGGTAACAACAACGGTCGGTTTTATTCTGTCAAAACTATAGCCCGTTTTTATTGTTTACTAGCTTTTCGCCCGCGGTTTCACCCTCGTTAAATGAGTTTTCCCGTTGAAATGAAGTGTTTTACCGCGGTAAAAAGTAGCCATTGTCCTATTCCAGGATTTAACCCATTTGTGTGCCAAATTTCATTCCGATCTGTCCAGTAGTTGAAGCGTGATTGAGTAACAAACATCCAAACAAGTTATTGTTTTTGCCTTTCTCAAATTCTAGACCACAACAAAAAAAATAAGGCAGAAATAGATAGCCGAAAGTAAATATTACTTACTGCCATAATTTTGTTTATTAATTTCATAGTCGATAACAGCCTCGTCACTTTTACTCAGTGCGCAATCGAGTCCATCGCAGGGACATTATATAGGTATTATTATGAAATGAGCTATTAGTACTTTAAAAGATTGTTATCCATCAATCGTCCTCATTTTTCATTGTAAGACACCCTTCCTACTTGACCCATACTGTTATCGTGCTAATAGATAAATCCATAACCACAAACTTTCTTTCTTATCTCGCCACCTGTCGAAGAAACCTGCTCGTCGGTTGACCAATAACATCTTATACAAACCGAAGATAATAGAAATATTTCGCTCGAACACTACAATAGACCCCAAGATGAGAGAGAGGCGATCAATATTCTACGGATCGATATAGTAATAGAATTATTAGGGGTCCACAAACGGGTTTACAATGACGTAGATTGTTCTGCAAAGGCCAATTTACTAACTATAAATAAACAAATATGTGGGGACATTTCACACACGGCCATCTGATCCCAAACTAAGCAAAGCTTGTAGTATGGGTATCAGACAGCTGATATACATACTTATATAGATATACATACTTATTTAATAACATCCAGACACAAGGCAAACCCAAGTGCATCACACGAATGTTTGCCCTGGGCGGGATTCGAACCCGCGACCCAGTGCTTCGAAGGCAGGCGTTCTACTAACTTCGGAGCTTCGGACTACTACTAGCTACGGAGCCCTCAACTGATACCTAAGTTATACTTACGGTATTATGGTAAGATGATTTTCATGTTTTTTTCTGTTTACAAGGCAGAGAAGAAGATTTTTTACCCATCACGGAATTTTCTTTTTGTTTACTAAAAAAAGATGTTCTGGAAGTTGCTCGTGTATGGATGGAAGGATTTATATCAATGGGTGAAAAATTAACAAATATGAAAAAAACAATACTTTTTAAAAATGTCGGGCATTCAATTAATAATCTTGAAATCGAAATATAATCTTCCAGGTAAATTAACGAGTCATCATCATCATCAATATATGTCCCTACCGAGGGGCTCGAATCTACCCTGACTAAGTCGAGTAAGGATGAGGAGTTTGGCCCAGTGCGGGGACGAGTATCTTCTGCAAAATAAACTGGAACCTAGTAGAACCTATGTTTATTATTCCGTGCTTACACTTGACATCGGTGGCCACAATGCTTTGCTCGATTGGTTTTCATAAGAATTTAGCGTAACATTGGTTACGTTACGCACTTTTTTCGAGTCTCCTGCGAAACTATGTAGAAACTTTGCTCAAAATGCGCATGCAAATTGTATTGTTACATAAACATTTTTTATATAAATCGATTATTATTTCAATAAACAACCGATCATGCAGATCGACGCGAAATTGTGCTAAGTTTTGAAGATTACATAAATTTTGCGTCGGTTTAGTACCTATTCATAATATTGATCGGAGTGTAGTATGAATGAACGCAATAGAAAAAGAACTTTCAGTGTCAATGTTAAAAAAATAATTATTGACTTAAAAACCTTTCTTGTATGAAATGAAAACTGTTTAATGCACATATAAAGCAATACAATTAGTCAGATCAACATTGCTTATTGTACTTAGATCTTTTGTCCTACCATATTTAAAGAAGACCGACCCGACTACTACGAGTACATAATTTTTCGAAAACAAAGCAAATCACATTGTAAATAGTAATTTTAATTAATGGGCAGATTATATTCGGATCAAGGGTACCTTGGGTTATTTTTTTTTAAAGCAACTCATTCAAGCTGCTCCAACATCAAACAGTGACTCAGTTATTATCAGATACCGAGATACTAAACACTTTTAATTTTGTTGCAACCTTCAACCGCCGCCGCGCCGGCCGCTCACGACGCTCGCGCTGCTGGCACCAGTGAAAACGAACCAGATAAACCATCTGATCGTGCCCTACCTACTATTGAGGAGCTGTACGTACAGTCAATGAGACTAGTCAAAAGAATTCATAAGTACTTAATAAAACTGTAAAATTTATTAGTAAATAATGCTATCCTAAGGTAGATACTAATAAATGTGTATTCTCGCAAATCAATATTTTATTAATGGATTTTTTTTATTAGAGAAAAATGACGATGTGAGCCCCATCTCAGTGTGTGTGTGTGTGTGTGTGTGTGTGTTTTTAAGTAAATTAAATTAGGTGCAAGGCTAGTGAGTCGGTACAAAATTATACTGAAATCATTCGATCTTCTGGATATTTTACTATCAGTTACGGCGTAGCAGTTATGCTACGACGCGACGCTTCGTGACGTAGCGACTGTAGCAGGCTTCAGCGAAGCACCTGCAGTAATTTACGACTAATCTGCCGACTGGCACTAGCTTTCGATTTCCTTTTTATCTTTTATTATTTGGTTACACGTTCTTCATCTTCTGTCAAAAAGGCTACAACTTTAGTCCAGGAAATAGAAAATATGAATACTTACTTCTTAAAAGTCTTTTTCTCCTATCTGTACGCACCCAACAAAATGATATTGGAACAGCAGCGCGGAGGCGCGTGCGCACGAAGGCTGCGTTTGAGTCGCGGCACGTGCCCACACTGACATTCTCCCGGGACGAACGGTTGCCACGCTTTTATCAAGGCTACTGATGTAAGTGAAGAGGTGATATTTTCAAGTAGGTCCAGTAGGTCAAAATGGCAGATGATCAGATTTGGAATAAAGTATTGACAAGTCCAAAGGTATTGCTCTAAAAAAACAGTTGATGTGTCTGTTCAGACTCAAAATACTTTCTAGGATAAAGGAAAACAAGTACAAGTTATTCCTCTCAAAGACTATAGAGGCAAATGAATCAGATCAGTTATTTTTATGGTCAGTTCAGTGCAGTGGTTGTTTTCATTATCCTGTTGCAATAAGAAGGTAACTAAATAAAACTTTTCGAAGTTTGTTATGTATAAGTGTCTGTTCTCTATTTAAATGAAATTGACCAACAAATTAAACATTTAATTGATTTTAATTCATAATTATTATTTTTTCAGTCCTAAGTTACTTAAATAGAGGAAACTTTAAAACAATTAGAATGGATTACTATAGATATATAGATAGCGCATAATTATTTTATCATAGCAATATCTTGAAATATAGAACCTATTAATTTTGTGTCGTATGATCTTTATACGAAGTCTAATCAACTTATTTGACTTATAAAAGGTATCGACGACTCAACGCTACCGGAACTCCACACAAACGGAATAATTTCTTTAGCCGCGGATTCAAATCCCGTTCAGGGCGAACATTGTGATAAGCACGTGTTCGCCTTGTGTCTGGTATTTTTTTATTAATGACCTCAATCAGCTGTCTCATACTATACATAGTACTGTCTCAGAATTTAATGGCCATGTGTGAGATGTCCCTAGCCCATTTTTTTTTTGCGGTCCATACTTATTTAGTGGATAAGTATGACTTTGCTTATCCTCTTCTTTAAACCAACATTACTTTATCTTAGCTCAATTTTAAAGCATTCGTTAATAAATCCGCAAAAAAGAGAAAGGAAACAAAGACCTCACATAGAGGTTGAGTGGAAAATTAACACGGGACAATTATGAATGAATGACAAATTAAACGACGCTCAGAGCTACTGGGCATTAAAAATAGGATATGTTCACGGTAATGACTTTTTGACATTTCCTTGTGCAAGGTTGAATGGTGTGCACAGACGAACCGCTGCATTGGACCGGCTACATTGGAACTGATTCATGACGACACCCCAAATGGTGAGAATGCAGAGCACAGTTGCTGGAATTGCCGACTGCAAACAGATGGCAACGGCGGCATAAAAGAAAATCTATTTCAAAGATCAATCACTAGAAGGAGTCGAATATCATAACTTTACTCTAAATAAATGATATTTGTCATTTTGCAGCTAGAATGCGTTATGAGTGCAGTCCGTCTGAGTAAATTCAAACAATAATGCTCGGTTCGTAAAGACATTGAAAAATTTTAGGATCATATTGATTAATAATGAGCCGCCTACCTGTACGCACTAATTAAAATTATATTACAAAATAAAATAAAGTCATAGCACAATAATTTCTTGTTTCAGTAAATTTTTAATAACATTTTCTTGACTGTAAGCAATAAATTTTAACTATTTATAAACGTTTTTGCACGTTAAATGACACAAAAACTAATAATCTTATTATTTACACTTTAAAAAGTCATCTATCCTTCACAAACCACTTAACTTGTTCAAATCTTTACTAGCCTTTGTTTACACAAAACTACTTTAAACGATTTGTCAAAGATAAGGACACAATAATTGCGTAGTCTCAATTTAGAGCAGTCGGATATGTCAAATCAACTTACAAACAAACGCACAATAGTTAACTCAACGAATTGACTATAGATAATTCGTTGCGTTAACTCTTTTTATTGTATTAGATAAAAACTATTGATTGTACGAAAAGCAAGCAGCTTATTTTTGCTGCATATCGATTAGATTTCAAATACCAAATGAATGTATGTACAGGAAATGAATGTATGTACAGGAAATGAATGTATGTTCATGAATCAATTCATGAAGGCTTCATTGAGGTACAAGATAGTACATAGTAAAATAAGTTCAACTTACACCTATTGCCAACTATCACGTTTTACAAAAAGTGATATCCAATTATTTAACACAACAGCTGACCTAGTCATACTTGGCTTCTACTCTCGTTTTCCATTTCATCGCGTAGCAACCAGTAATAGTAATGACAGGAAAAAAAAACAGAAATAGATCACAGTAGAGAGTGATCAGATCAGCGCGTGCGTCGACTGGGCGCGGCCGCGGCTCGCGCCTGCGCTCCAACCGTACATCCAACCGTAGTTAGCCAAGACGGGCTTGATAAGTTAGTTTGCAACCAGAATTTAAAAAAAGTTATATTTAAGACAAAATGTGTATGTTATTCGTTTTTACATGAATAAAAAATGCAGCTACGCTTTACAGCAAGAAAAAAACTTGAATAACTACTACTTGGTTCTATAGAAAATTCTATAATTTCTTAACAAATAATCTATTAAAATTTCTTTATGTATTTTTTTATATTATTTTATTTAGGCTTTTGTCAATATACCCACCTATGGTGAAGCCCTGTAATAATCTGTAACCGATAGATGAATATCGTATAAACATTGTAGTAGCCAGGCCTATAAAAAATATTGAATTAGAATGCTTTGTATTAACAAATGTGATTTATATGAAATCATGACAATCAATCTTGTCTTGTTTAGATCCAGAATTTCTATATTGGTTTGCATTTGCCCTGCCAGCTGTTTCTCTGTTCAAATATAGTTTATTGTCACACCTGGGTGTCACGTCACTTAACGCCAAATAACACTAGGTTTATATCTAATATTTTAGGTTCATACCCTAGTATTATTTGAAGGATGGCCGCCGCCGACGACGAGGCCGAGTCTAATAACAAATATACCTATATAAATAGATGCTATTTTTTTTTGCTGTAAAAACAAATCTAAGCATCGCTATCATGATGTCTCCGAATATTGAGAGGTATACATTCTTGATTGAGCAAAATAATTTGTTTAGAATATATTCGTACTATTTTGCTTTACTAATTAATTTAAATAATTTATTTATTAATCAGTGAGTGGCCCAGCAGCCGCCACGGAGCTGCTGTGCACCACACGAAGAATGTTGCAGAGGCCAGAGGATAATAAATAAAGTGTGGCAAATAACCAGGGCACTGTCCGAAAGAAATATTTTTGTATTTATATATTATTTATTTTATATTATATAACTAACGTGGGAAATAGTACAAGGATAAGTTTACTGTTGGAGATCAGGACATGAAGTGAAGAATTTGGCAGAAAAAAGACAAAATCGAAACGTAAGAAATCTAAATTTGAAAATGAATTTAAAATGAAAGATAAAACTGCCAGCAAGAAAGGTTGCTAAAACAGGAAAGAGGACGAATTCATAAAACTGAAAGTCATAAAACAGGAAAGAGGACGAATGCCTCGTTACCTTACTAGGCAATTTTTTTTTATTGGCAAAGATTATGAAATCGATTTATCTACAACCACAAAGTTTTCTTCCTCAATTCAGGACCTCGAATAAATGTTATGAATATAAATAAATATGTGTGGACACACACGCACGCATGGCACACACGGCGATATTCTAATAGGTGTAAAGACTAAAGATAAAAAAACTATTCATCTCTAGTAATAGTGAACACTCAACTTCTTACAAATTACTCAGAAATAAAAGATAAATAAAGCAATCTTTCCGAAATACTCTTATCGCGAACGTTACGTGATTTACTAATCTTAAACCTAACTACGACACAAGGCCAAGATTTTGAGTGTTATACAAATCCGTATAGGCAAGAGCAATGAATAATCCTAGCTAGAATTAGCATTCCTAAAAAGGCAAGTATAGTTTATAGTGGACCCCGCTCTGAGTTGCGCGCGTAAATCAGATTGCACGGACACTACACCATTTTGAACAGTTCTCCGTATCGGTTGGTGGACAACGGTTGCTGTAACATCGAAGGGATTTGCTATTGTTTGTCGAAAATGCAGTTATTTCTAACACTAGTGCTATTTTGATTTTTTTTTTAGGAAATTGAAGAATTTTTTTATGTGTTGCACCCTAAACCTCGTCGGATCTCATTATTGAAATAGCATCTCAATTTTTTCTTCTGTAAATAAATAATACTTATGCTATTTTTTTTGTTATGGCCTAAGAAATATTAGACATTTCTCCACACATTTATCGGACGCTACCCAACATAATTCCAGCAGACGATGTACCGAGTAGTTTTGTTTAAACGCCCGAGGACACAAGACTGTTATACCTAATCCCCTCGTTACCGAAGCTAGAATTGGCGAACATAACACGAGCCACAATCAAATGACCTTACCGGGAGTCTCGCGAACAGCACCCCGGAGCGAGGCACCATAACATGACGGTAATATCAGGAGCTTACGACCTCTGACATTTCTACACAGGGCTGATGGCCCGACTTTCACCATAAACGGCCAATCGGCAGGGGTTTTATAGTGGCGTACCTCGAAAATGGAGACTTTGCGGGGAAAATTTTATATCTTCATAACTGCAATGCAAAATATGATTGTGGTAGGTAGGTACTATTATAATGTAAAAATGCTTTAAAATTAATTATCTCATAATTAATATTTTCCAAATATTTCTTGAATTAGGTTCATCGCAACATTTCAGAATTATCTAACAAGTTACACGAACAATAGTTTGTAGTATAATTACTAATCTTCTCTATTTTCTTTATAGTATGCGGGATAAAACGCATCTTACTTTAAGGTTTTTTTGTGTCTCAAAATCGACAAACATGAACCGGACTTGCGGCGTAGCGGAAGCCATGAAGTAAAGAATTAATAATCAAAAACCTACTACATCCCATTTTCTTCAAAACCCCAGTTACGCTGCTATTCCACCTTACCAACAAATTTACGGATGCCTGTCGACCGACCAGTGTCTTAAGCTAACCGTCTCAATTAGGGCCTGCATAGATGACCTGCAATTTCGTCAGGGCGCCCCGAGTTCGCTGGTGTCTGCCGGTATTAGGTTAAGTGCAAGGCCCCGGCTATTATCTAGATCGCATAAACTGCTTTTAGTGTCAGAGGGATTGTAACGCCTTGTGTGTGGCACGTACCTATTTCAGGGGATATTAAAACCTGTCTGTTAAGTTTCACCTTTGGTTGTTTAGTCCAATTCAGTGTACGAAACATCTACCTACAAAGATGGGTATTGAAATTTTACTTACCGTTCAACAATGTCTTTATGCACCAGTATTGATTCTCTCAAAATCATAAGATTTCTTTCCTATTAATTTTCAGCTACCGTTTTTCGAGACAAAACCACCCTTAAAAAGTGCTTTTAAAAATATTTAATTTACTCGATTTCTAGTTTGTCCTTAAATTTTAATCAATCTATTGAAATTGAAACTGCTTGCGTTGATGTCTTTTGTATAAAAAACCAATTCTTCAATAGTATTTTTTCAATAGCTAACAACCTTGCCCTAATATCAGCTGTAGCTGTTCTTACTACGTCAGATTTGAATACAAAATACAAATTTCTACACCTGGAAGTTTTTGTGTCAGATAAATATCAAATTTGGTTGACCTCCTACTAAGTACAAATTTTAATTAAGTTTAATACACCTGACAAAGATCTGAATCATTAAAGCAACCTAGTGCTAACGAGGCATCATAGTAATTAGTTCTTCAGCCAAAAGACAGATTAATCATAATGTAGTTCTTTCTATTTCTCTGATTGCAAAGGCCTTAGTCAAATGAATGCCAAGGTGAAACTATTGAACGATAATAGCAATTCTTTTAGAGCATCTCAAACTTGATCTTCATTTATTTAAGTTATATTCAAAGTCACCGGAAGTTTGGCAAGATGTAATGATGAGATAAGAATGTGGTATTTGTTTGTTTTACGAGTTTAATATATTGCATCTTCTGATGTTACATAATATTAGAGTAGGATGCAACAAATATGGAAAAGACTGAAGCTAACGTTTGGGTGTCTAAAATACTCTTAATCTTTTTATTATAAATTTAATAAGTTTTATGATTCTAAGAACTTGTAATTTCAATAATATTTTTGGGTGGTTTGGTTTACCAGACACGGAATTGAAAAAGTAAAACTACCTGTAACTGTTGTGTCGTCTTTTTTAATGTATTGTTTTGTAATTTTCTTGTGTGCAAGAAATGGTTAAATAAAATATATAAATAAATACCTACTCATAAAATTTATGAGTATCCTGGCTTCTGACTTAAATAAGTGCTATCTTGCCAGTTTTCAATTATATTGTTTATAAATCAATCTGTGATTAATTTTAATAGACTTCTTCAAAAGTAGAACTATGATCTACGACGGATTAGAATTAAGAATGCCTGCGGTAGGTCATGTTAAACTGGTCCCTTACTCTATTATTAGAATGAACTCGTTAGGTAATAAACCAGTATAAAATTACTAGACCTCACCCGTCAAGAGGTCATTTAAAATATACGCCTTTATAATGTAGTTCCCACAAATGAATTATAAGGATTTTTCGCCCTCAAAAATAAAGTCGCAAAGATACATTTCCAAACATTAATGAAAAAGAAAAAAAAACATTTCAGATAGTCATATTTTTTTATTATAATTTTTATAAAGCTGGAAAGTAACTTGTAGCAGCATTATAATTAAAGCTTTCGAAAATTTTCTAATCTTGATTTTCGTTAAATTTAATTATTTAATTTAAAGATACTCGTGTATCTGGATCAAAGGCACATACTTATCATGTCAACGTCCAAAGTTATATCATTGATGGCTTATCAATTACCTTCTTTACGAATTACAGTAGGATTAGTAATCTTCATTTAAGTCGCAAGATGATACAGTTAAATTTGCTCTATTCTATCCCTTCTTAATAGAGGTACGAGACTATGAATTGCTCACTCAAACGTCAGCGTCTTCGATGAGTTAATAATATAACATTGGCGTGTACACCAGAAACCCGCCAAGTCGAGCAACAATAAGCTGCTACTACTGCATTAATCATCGTTACGTAATTATAATATAAAAATTAAAAACACGACTACGACCGCCATGCCAAAATGTTATAGCCAGTTACTCGGGCTGATGTAAGAATTCTAACCTCATGCATCCATTCTGTTAAGGCATTTAAATGTTGTGGAATAAAGAAACTCTCATACATATTTACATACATACAAGGACCCTGGAAGCATTACACTCCTTTTTTGGGTAATCGTGTAAAAAAATAAAGTCATCATCATAATACATAAAATTATTATTTTACTTTCAAACCTTATTTTTATCTTTTAAACTGTAAGAGTACACAGCTTTTGGTACTCGTTACAATAATAATAACAAAATTAATTAATTTCTCTCATAAGTTATTTTATTATTAACCATAAATTCTTTGTGAGACTGGTCTCCAAGCTGGGTAAAACCTGTGCTATGGATAACCAGGCTTCCACTCCATGGGTCTTCTTTTTCTACGTAAATTGGTAAATTGTTAAGGTACTATACGTTATGCAAACTAGGGCCTTACAGGAGTAAAGTTAAGTTAATTAAGAAAAAAAAAGAAAGAAAACCGTGATTTGGGTTTTTTAATTTTGAGATCTCGTATCGCACTCCATCATAATACATAAGATTATAATTTTACTTTCAAACCTTATTTTTATCTTTTAAGCTGTAAGAGTACACAGCTTTTGATCTTCGTCATATGTAGCCAAATTTGATGATGATTATCTTTCCAGCCGTTTTCGGCCATGGCGACCGCTTCGACTCCTAGTCAGTCGGGCGCTGCTGGTGCATCCGAAGATGGCTTATACCTATATATGTAAATTTACCAATATTTTAAGAAAAGAGCTATACTCAGTAGTGATCAGAGAATAGATAGATAACTTACAATTAGTTGCGGCTTAGGCAGTGTCGTAAAGAACTTGGCATCACTCTACCTACGTATAATTTTTTTGACGGGATGGAATTATCTCCGAGCGAGAGCCATAAATAATATTCTAGTTAATTTTTGTGCTGCCTCCGTGACTAGAGGTCAAATAGCGTTTTAAATAATTGTTCCTTTGTATAATTGATCGGTTTAAGTTGTGCTTTGTTTGATTTAGAACGCTGGTGCAGGGTTTGGACAAGCAATGATTTTTAGTCAATGTGTCCTTGGCTTATATTGTAGTAATGCGATGCCATAACTCAAACTGTTGCCTACTGGATTCGACTAAAGATATGTGTTAACATGGTTAGTAAATAATTATTTTTATTGACAAACAATTAACTTAGTGTCGTTTCGGTATTTTTACTTGTAACCATTGAAGGTTGGCTTCGTTTGGCTTAAACCGATCTACTTTTACACCTGAAAAAGATAATGTTTAATCAAATTAATCCAAAAAATGAAATTTACCATCAAGTCAATAATAAATAACGTTTGCAAACAAACAAAATAAGAACTTTCAATAATAGTCAAGTCAGTTTTTGGGTTAGTAAAAATATATTGTAAAGACTTCGCAGTCATTTGTGAATTCTTTGACGTACCGGATTTCAAAAGCTGCATGATCCTTCTAACTTTTGGATCCATCGGGTTATGTCCTGTCACCATCTGGCTGTGTGCCGCCCCTGACTCAGAGTTTACTATGATCATCCGTCTGGTGGTGCCGTTGGGAACAATAGGCACATTCATATCGTGTTCTTGTCCAAAATTTTCGTGAGCATTTGGACATCCTGAGATATCAAAAATTTAAGGAACACATAATTATATAAAGAGCAATACAGATATACTAAAGTTATTTATTCTTATTTATTATGATTATTAACTTCTGAATAGGAATTTAGAAGTGAAATCATTTTATTGGAAATTTTAACACAAACTTCAGATTAGCACGCTATTTAAAAAAAAAAACTGTTCAAGTGCTCCTGATGAGGTAGATAAAATGTATTTAAAAATGTACTTGCCTGTCATAAACTTAAGACCTGGAAAATAATGTAATGAACTTAACATAAAACTAAATAAACAGAAAGAACGATATTATAAAATACCTAATAATAAGTAATCTATACCCATAGCCATCCACAAGTCTTTTTTCAATAGAGGTCGCTTTGCTTCTTCTATTGGATTGCCTTTTTCTAGAAAACACGTTAATTTTATTGATATAGATAAATATAATCAAAACGTTATCAGCAAATGAGTAGTTTCTTGAAATAAATACATACCATCGGGTACCAACTTATTTTCATTTTCTGAAAAAAAAAAAAAACAATCAACATTTCGTAAATTCAAAGGTTAATACACCACCTTGTCTGACTTTTATCTTACGCTTAGCAAAGAACTTCTTTTCGAATTCGTCAAAGGCTTTTTTTAAATCTGCCATGTACACAGGTTTCTTCCCTTGCGTTTCGTCTGCTTGCGTTCCATCCAAATTTTCTGGTTCTGTTGGAGGTGGGTTTCCTTCTACGTTTGCTGGTACACCGGAATTTTCTTTACCAGCACTTGCTGCAGTTCCAGATTCTACTTGTTGTCTTATAAACATGGCTGAAATAAAAAATATCAAGTTTAGGTAAAGACTAAAAGAAACATTAAAAAAAATTACCATTTGTAGGTATGCTCATAATTAAAATTTCTTAAAGTAACACATAGTATTAAACTACAAAATAAAATAGGAATGTCAATTTAAGGTTTAATGTTGTACTAATAATAATTAAAAAGGACATTTTGTCACTGACATATTTGAGAATATTTAAAAACCGATGATGACGGTACATCACACTCACCTGGATTGAAACGGTCAAATCGGTTCAACCGTTGGAAGGCAGGTTGGACTTGACTGAAACCTGGTGGAAGTGTGAATACGTAAGGTTGCATCTGCTGCATTTGCTGCACTTGCTGTTGCTGATATTGTACCTGCATAGTCGAGGGAGGCGGTGGCTGCGTAGTCGTGGTAGTTGAATAGGATTTCGCTGTAATAGAAATGTAGCAAAATAATTAAAATAACAGATATTGAAAAATATACATGAATTTTCTCCTCTATGAAATACTTACCACGACTTTCCGGTGAAGAGTTTTCACGATCTATAAAGAATCCAACAAAAGTTAATAAAATATTTATTTATTTGTTTCTTTTTTGTATCATTAGTCTGCTTGCTGTTAAGACATTTCTTTAGAAATAAGAAGTGCCTGTTGACTTGTTTTTCTATGTGATTGTTTTCGATCGATCGATTTTTTTTAATCACTCTAATATTATAAATGTGAAAATATATTTGGATGTTTAGATGTTTGGATGTTTTTTCCGCTTTCACGCTTAAACTACTAGATCGATTTGGACGAAATTTTAAATGAAGATAGTTCGTAACCTGGATTAACCTATAAAAAACGTTTTACCGGGAAAAGTCTTATTCCCACGGGAAAATCTTACGTAGCGCGAGCGTAGCCGCGGGCGGACCGCTAGTAATAAAATAAATAAATAAGTTTGAGTTGAAATAAATAGTGACGAAGAATAGAATAAGAATGAATGGTCAAATCAAAAATCAAATCAACGGCCCGTTACAGTCCACTGCTGGACTATGAACCTCCTCCACTTAAGTGGAGGGTTTTGCCATAATCCCCACGCTTGGCAGGCGGGTTGGAGATCGCAGATTAAAAGGTTACTGTAACAGAGAGCGCTGCTGCCCGTTCCCTGTTCAATGTGTAGTCCCTGTCGCCTCTTACGACACCCACGGGAAGAGTAAGGGTTGGTGACAAAATGTATTCTTCTCTGCCGTCACCACACGGCAGAATGAATAGTGAATAAGTATAATTAGAAGTAGATCACTTTTTATATTTACCAGCATGCGAGTATAGTGACCTTTTGACATACCAGTAGAAGCAAGAATTATTTCTTATTATATTACTCACCTGGGTCGTATTCTTTTAATCTTATATCGCTTGGAGTCTTTCGATAGTGCATGAAAGTGAGTCTTGTTGTATGTATCGGGGCACGATCTTGCCCTAACATTTCTAGTTGCACCTCTACGTTGTGGTCGGGTAACATTTCTAAAAAAATATTTCATAACTTATTTGTTATAATTAATGTAGTGAAGAATGCTTATATTAAAATGAATTGAAGAATGAAAAAAAAACGAAATATTTCCATTACGAATGTACTTTCATTGATCCTTTTTTGCTTAGAGACTGTACGTTAAATTGCTCAGTTGTCTTTTGTTTCTCGCAAACTTTACATTTACCTGCTAACCGTTTCAACGGATCCGCAATTTGTTTATAAACCAATTTAAATTCTTCAGGCATCATTTGAATCCCATTGTCACTGTCTGTGAAGCAGTAATAACAACGTTACCATTTTAGTCCAAGCAAACAAACTTTTAAGTAGATAATTATTATATTTTCGTAACTTACTTTTGAATATGTAGTAACAATCGCTTCCAAATATAAAAAACGATATAAAAATATATTCAATACGAAACATTTCAGTTTATTTTAAAATACTTGCTATAATAAAGGAACACATTTTAATGTGTACAATAAAGTGAATGTGCTGGTACTAATATTGATAAAACGTGACCTATAACATAAAAATACAATAAATTCTTTTTCGACAACAGAGTAGGCTTGAATATTCAAAAGTGTTTATTTCTTAAACTTAAACATATAGAATGTAATGAGGTGGTAACAACAACAACTACAAAGAAAAATTAACATAGTAAACTAAAGACAAGGGAATACTGCACAATTATTTTTTATTCATTAATCGAAATATTTCAAATTCCAGACAAACACATAAAAAATGATTTTTCACATATCTTGCTCAGAAACAAAGTTATAAGGCCTTCAAAGTTGATGGTTAGACAGAGAGGTCCGAAGTGTAATGTGACGTCATATTACACGCGGGCCATACATACATACAATTATGTTTTCGTAAAAGGGACAGATATATATATATACTCACCGGCACATCTAACGGCCCACCCTTGTATTTCGAGTTAATTATAAACTACGCTTATTGTTATACATTACAACAGATTTAATGATAATTTTACGATAAATTAAAGACACTTAAATAAACGTTAAATTAACTACTTGTTAACTAACATCAGCTGTATAAAGAATCACGAATATTCCCTGAAATGAAGGGTGGGCGGTTAGATGTGCCGGTGAGGTATTATTATTGGCGAAACTTCTTTAGTTCACCTTAAAGGGTATTTTTACGACGACATCGGCCAATGGCAGGTGACGGCGAACGATTGCCGCGTATTATTATTATTATAATTGTTTAATAATATATGTATCTAGTTTGTTTTTTTATTCTGGTTTGACTGTCAGTATTCCATTTTTGTATACTTTCAGACGAACTATGAAAACAATAAATATTTTTTATGCATATTCACTATTAATGTCCCCAATCAAAGTCTACACCGTGAAATTTACATCGTTTTGTTCCCGCCGTGTAGTGATAGTACCCGTCAAGCTGAACAACTTTTCATGAAAAAAGAAATTCCTGCGACAAAAAAATTTTTGGTCTCTCCATACAAAGTGAGACTCCCGAGCGACCCATTTTGTATGGAGAGACTAAAAATTTTTTTGTCACTGGATTTATTTTTTTCGTGCAAAGTTGTTCAGTTTGACGGGTACTATCACTACACGGCGGGAACAAAACGATGTAAATTTCATGCTGTATATCCCACAATCAGTCAGACCTAACCGAACCATAAGCATTATTCAAGCTTTGATGATAATATCTTTAAATGATTTAGGTACTTCTATTTTAATTGGTATTAAGCCCTTATCTTCTAGTACTCTAGGATTTTCTTCAACTGCAACGCCTGAAATAAAATAAAAAGGGCATTTGTTAGGTACATCGTATCACCTACCTAAATAAAATTGTAGAAGAACCTAATTTAATTCATGATATTTAACAGCTAAGGTGGCATTACTAGATCATCAGATGCAGCCTCATCTTTGATTTCAATAGTACTAAGTTTTTTTAAATACTCTACAAGTACTGAAACGATTAAATGAAATTAAATCAACTAGTATCCAAATGAATAAGTCTTGAGCATCTGAAAGTTGCCTTATTGAGCGAAACATAAATAACCGGCCAAGCACGTGTCGGGCCACGCAAAGTGTAGGGTTCCGTATTTGTCCAATACTACTTAGTACTACTACTACTTTTAAAACAGTTAACGGTCATCAAAATAATTTTATTTTCTAAGATATTTGTACCGAATTTCTTACTACTACAAGACATTTTATAAGTTGGTCTATTATTCATTAACCTGTAAAGCCTCAATCAATCAATCAATCAGCCTATTGCAGTCCACTGCTGGACGTAGGCCTCCCCAAGGGCACGCCAAAGCGCACGATCACCCGCTTTCCTCAAACCTGTAAAGCCTACTTGATGTTAAATAGTTTTTTCACATTTCCAAATATTGATTTAATCAACTAGTATCCAAATGAATTATGTTTTGGGCATCTGAAGGTTATCTTATCGAGCGAAACATCAAAAACTATGCGGCAGCGAAACAACATCTTAGGTGGTCATTTATTTCTTTCAAATACTAGTCCTGCATGACCTTTTTTAAAATTTCGACTCATAGCTATAATAAATAATTTGTAAATAGTACCTATCGTAAGTAAAAAAATAATGAAGTTTGTATTAAAAATATTATATAGAATATTCGACTGGAATTCTGGACACCGCACTGTTGGCTTTTATTCGGCAATGTGATTCGGAGTAAGCGTTTACTGACAAAATTTTGCTAGACTATTACAAATAATTAAATATGCTGCTTTTTATTTGTTATTATTATAAAATTAAAAATATAACCTTACGTAAATTATAAGTTTTTAAAATTTTTATATCAAAAAAGCACATTTTATTTTATTGACCAGCCGCTGGATTTTTTTCTTCTGTTATAGCCTTTATGACAGTGGTTGATATTTTTCTATTTGAAATGGACTTTTTTCTTTTTTAAATTGACTAAAATGTTTTTTCATCGCAGATTTTTTTTTTTAATATAAGTATTAATTCTTTATTAGTCAATTAAATTTCCACAAACTACCTACATGTTTGTTTTAGTTAATATTTTGAAATATTACCATGTTTCAGCAAATCCAAAAGATGCTCGCCTAACACAGACCGGCGTAAAGACTTTACGTCAGAAGCAACCTTTGTATTAAAGTCACCTGAAACAATCAAATATTAAAATATAAATAAATATTTATGATGTTTTTCCTGCTAGCTCTTCCATTTTACTTCACAAAAAGTCAAAATAATTTTATACCTTCAAGTAAATCTAATATTTCATGGCCAATATCTCGCCGAGTTTGACTCCAAATTTCTTCATGGCTATTAATTTTTACTGTTTCTTTTCTTTCCTCTGGATTTCGTATAGTCAGTTGAATTGCTCTGCGTGTATCCTCATCAGCCTGTGTTATTTCGCCGACAGCTTGCCCAAACTTTGTGTCTGTAATCATAATGTTCAAATTGTCTTAAGCAAACTCTTCCAGTAATAAAATGTATAGGTAATTAATAATAATTAAAAATTACCTCCACCACAGTTTTGCGCTAAGCCTGGAATTGTGAAAGTGTTACCATTAAAACAGTATTTTTTATATAAAGTATTGTACAAATGATGACAGAATTGTTTTCGTGAAACGTTAAAATATTTACTCATAACTTCCCAGAGGTCTTTTTTCAAAGCGGGTTGTAAAGCTTCCTCCAAAAGTGCTTCTGTCGAAAAAGAAATGGGTTTTAAGTTCTTAAAAGAAAATTATAATAAAATGTATAACAATTTGTGAATCTTCGTAGGTGTACTTAGTTATTATATTTTACCTTCTCCACATGGATCTGGAGTACTAGTAGCTAAGACTTCTTGTTCTGAAAACGTTATTATTTTAGATATTATTTTTATGGATTGCTCCAGAATTTCACCTAATTAAATCAAACCCCAACGAAACGAAACTAAGCAATAAACCAAACCAATATAATATCAGTTAAAATTATATATATTTAACACAATTTTAATACTTACTCTCTAAAATTTTTTTCTCTACTTCGTCTATCATCTTCATTAAGTCATCTAGGGTTGCAGGTCTGTTTCCTCCAGCTTAAAAAATCGACATATACCTATTAGACTTAAATGTGTTACTAGGTGAATTGAATAAAAGTTTATATAATCACAATCTACCTTTTAATCTTGCTTCTAATCTGTCTAGAGCCTTTTGAACATCCTCTTGATTAATTTCTTTTGATAGGGATCCAGATCTTCTTCCTGTATATCAAATGATTCCGTATATACTCGTAGTATTTTTTTTTGTATTGGTAATTATATGTCACAAATAGCATTAAAATATCAACTTTATTCTCTATATTAATATGTGTGTCTTAAAATACTTGGTTTTATAGGGGACGCTTTTAGATGCTTTTCAACAGCTTCTTCCGCTCTTCTCAGGTCTGCACTAGCCAATGCATACTGCAAATCTGAAATCATACATCTGCTGAACTATCTGCTCAAACACAGCATTTGAAATCGTATGAGTTTTTTTTTATCAATGTAGTTAATCTATTCACAGATTTAATTTGAGATGGCATGTCTTCAGTAAACTCTAACACAAGAAATAGTATGAAGTAGTAGTACAGAATTACTAGAATTATTAGTAGGTACTACCGAGTAATATTGTAATTTGGACAGAGAAAAATGTCCAACTTAAACCATGGTGGTCAAACAGCAACTATACTTACTTATTTTTAAAAGCATATAACTGGTGACTCTCTCTCTACATGAAGTATATAATGCAAAGTCAGTTGGTTCAATACCTGGAGGATGATATAGTGATACTGAAGGCATCAACAGCTGTGCACTAATAGGCAAGACTGGCGCTGCTAGAACTTGCGGTTGGATTACTTGGATTGGGGGCTGGGTCGGTATTGTAGTGGGTGGAGGAGGTTCGGTGTATTTCTCTGAAATTTTCATATTGTAGCTATCAATACTGTACGCGAAGCTGAGGATTGCGTTCTGTTTTCTAATTAATAGGTACAGAAATGTGATTGATAGGCTTGAGTCCTTTGGTACATATTTGTATTATAACGTTAATAATATTGTGTTAAAGTTGTTATAGCATTTTAGTTCGTTAGCTAGATTTTTCTACCAGTCTAAACAATCACAACTTATTTTTAAATTTTCAGAGAACATTATTGAACAGCACCTCAACCAATGCAAATATAACTTCAAACTCTCTATTAGATATATTTTAGTTGTATTTCCATTCGCAGTAATTAATACTCATATAGCAAGATACGAAAAAGTTAAATAATTTGCTATTTTGATCAACTTACGTCTCTCTCGTCTAGAAATCCAAGGATTTTTGTCCACTGGTCTTCTCAAGCGCCGAGAATACCTGTACTGCTGTGATATTGATGGAGAGATTGGTATTTCGACTTCTATTCCTTGATTTGTATCTGTACACACGAAAAAATATCACATTGTTGAGTTACTTACTTACATTGTATTTAGTAAATTACGGGAGTGAGTACCTACAAGTAGTTTGCTTGTGACTCCATCAACATTTTATTCATGTTCTTACTTCATCTGTCTACATTTTAGACAAAACATACTTATTATTTTGTTGGTGTTATAGAATATAATAGAATAGAAAAGAATTTATTCCTTGAAAATAATAATTACAATACAACACAGAGTTCAGTGGTAGCTATACATAACTTATGTTAAAACACAAAGACTTATAGATGTGAATGTATTGCATCAAGGAAAGGGTTCCGACTCAGCATATTGTGTTGCAGACAAGTCTACAGCGCTGATATTCTGCCGGCACCAGACAGTTAAACCAAATAAAAGATTACTAACTAAAAAATAATAATAAATAATAGTGAAAGTACATAAAATAAACGCATATTAAGTATTATAAATATATACACATTATATACTTACCTAACTAGATTTAGAAGAGAGCAGACAAATATACAAACCGAATCTTCGTCTATTCATCAACTGAAGGTAATACTGTCTTACAAGATTTTGTAAAGCTCTTTTTGACACATATTTTGGGGCTAAAATTAGAAAAAGCCTTATAAGAGACAATATAAGAAATAAATAAAAAATACAAAAATTGCTACCTTAGCGATAAGGCCGCCAATTTCTACACCCTTTTTTTCCTCGAGTGTAATAAAAATATTCCAATATTATACTATTATCCAAGACTACAACTGTTAGTTAAAAGTAAATTACCTTCCACAATGATGGCCGCATTTAGAATATTAAACAGTATAATTAAAACTAAATAAATCATATAAAAATTCATAGTATTATATTCTAATTTAATGACTTATTGGTATAAAAAAACAGTTTATTTTAAAATCGTGCCTATAAACACATTTTCGCTATTATGTAAACAAGGTATGTACAAGCGTACGACTATTATTGTAAACTTATGTATGTGAAATATAAAATTTTATAAGTGTATCGATAATGTTTATGGTATTGCAGGAGTTATAGTTTTCGTGAATCGCGATAGTGTGCACCTTACCTAATGTCGGCTTATCGTATGCTCCTGCTGGGACAATCGTGAGACTGTGTGCCGTATGGGTGGGTTGGGTACTCGGAAATAAAACAAACTTTATACTTTATGGTATGTAACGCTCTTAAAAAGGTTTTACTCCTTACTATTACCACGCACGTCTAAAACACATTATTTAAATGTAACGTAACTGACAAATTACTGTTGCAAAGGCCTGGGATTATGAGATGTTCCTCTTCTGCGAAAAACTATATTTAAGTTTAATTCAGGTTCAGTAGTCTGGATGAAGTTTGAATAATAATAAAATGATAAGATAACAGCAAAATGGTACTATCATTTTATTTTTGTTGATTTTTTAAGCCTGAAATTTTTATTTCTCTCTGATCCACTCTTTGTGAAAACTACTCAACATTTTCACTTTTTTTTTTATTTCGGTTGTCAAAAACCAAAAAGTAAATGAGTTATCAGAAAGCAAATATTGGTCAACATCGATCAATCATGAAAGAAAAATGTTATTCGAGTTCGTATCCTTGCGTAGTACTTTTATTAAGTCAGTCTAACACGAACTTTTCTCTTCATCAGTATATTATTTTCAAGCTTCTATTCTACAGCGATACAAGCAGCACTAGCACTAGGTAGCTCACATTAGCACATGGTTATGGTTATCAGTGACACGTTATGGGCGATAGCGGTGCATCCAAGCGGCTTGGTACGAGTATGGGCGGAGTCGTGACACAGCCGGACCCCTGGCGTCTGCTCTTTATATAGACTACAGAGGAAAGATTATGGAATTCCAGACAATTCTGATACTAGCTATTTTTAATAAGTTATGTGGTTCTCCACAAATTTTCTGGAAAATGTCTAGAAAATTTAAAATATTACAAATCGAATAGTATACTAGGATTGGAAAAAGTGAAACAATTTAATTCAAATTATTTAAAATGGTAACAAAATGAAACAGATTTTTTTTTTTGGCATTAATGGGTTTTTCGACCATTTTTGCAACTAACATAACAGGTATTTTTTTTTTTGTCATGTGATCCGTATTTGCGTTAAGTGTCTACCTAGCTCGTAGTCTTTAGCTTGCATCTTCTTCAGTCGTGTCAAATGCCAGCTTTATTCGCTTAAAAGGCTGCTTTTATTCTGACTAAATTTTTAAAATTCGCCAACGTTTCTCTGCACATTAACGAACCTCCATAATAAGCCAATAACTTTAAGATAACCCCTAACCACGAAGTATTCTATGACCAAACGTTACTAAGATAGCCACGGGCTAATTTAGGGGGATTTCTATGCTAATTTAATTATAGTAGTTAGTACGAAGTGTATCGTGTTCGGACCACTAACGAAGTGCACAGTTAGTTTCGTATCTATAAAATGTTATGATTTTGTATGTCTTCTAGAAAGAGCATGGATGGAATGTGGCTTTGTTAAGAATTCTAAAGATTTGTAGAAGTCAATTTAGTTATTATAAAATTACTTTTTACCAACTCAAAAATGACTTAGGTACTAATTACCTACTCAATCAGAAAAATACTGACTAATTAATTGTTTTATGTGAATAAGTTACGTAATTTTTTTCTCACTCATAAAGAGATGTATGCTTTTGTATTTCCGAAGAATATCCAGTGGATTTCCGAGGGATGTCCGGCTAGTGGGCAAATTCACGACTGCAACCACACCAGATGTCGTTAGTTCTAGATTTGGCCACTAGCTCAGGTCGCATTTCTCAACCGATTCTCATGAACTTTTGTAAGCAGGTTTTATAATTATATACCTAGTTTTTTTTGACGATTCAGTTTTACGTAATTTTTCAAAATGGCGGAGATTGGGAAGGAAGTTGAAAACGTAAAAAAAAACATATTTCAGCCGTTTTGAAACATTTTTAAACTCACGACACACAAAGACACTAGTGTTTATAATATAATATAACTCAAACTTCGTGGAGTAAAATAAAATTGACCCTTCATTGAAACAATTTAATAAATCTAACCTTCAGGACGCTACCAGTGCTATTCTACAAAATAACAGTTTAGTCAATACGAAATTCAAATTAGACCGTAGATGTGTACTAAGTGGGCAGTCGCGCCTTTTTAGTCCTAGGAGTTCTATAGCGGTTCTATACCAGCTGCATAACAATTGACACCATGTTAGTTTGGCCGGTGGCGAGCCCATTAAGTATCACTTCCTTAACAAAAGAGGCTCGGAGGCTCCCATTCCAACAATTGTATGAGCTATTTACCTTATCTGTACTGGCTCGCAATCACACCCGCTCCCGATGCAAAAGGCATAATGAGTTTTGATATTTAGTATTATTTTCTTAAATAATTCACCTACAGAAGACCTAAAATATTTTTTTTTGTTACCAAAGTGAAATTCAACATTACGTTAGGGTCTTTTGTCAGCATCTGACAATGGCGGATGTGTCTTCGTTTTAAATTTTTATTTTTTTATTTTAGTGTTTAGTGTATAATTTCGATAGTGCATTATCCAGCGAATGTTTCGGGTCAATAAACTTTGATAAAACAATTGAATCACTGACATTTTTAGATGATGCCAAGAGGCCTCGTGGTGGCTTCAGTAATTGTACCTACTATCACATTAATGAGCCCAATTAACCTAACAATATATTTTAAACCTACAAATATCACTCGACACTGGTGAAATACGTCTATATAAGATGTGTCGCCATTAGTAAGAAAGAAGAAAAAAAAAACATTACGTTAAAAATGTGACACGCCACAACGAGTTCTTCCGAAACAAGGGAGTTGTCACAAAATCGTGCGGCTAAGATTTATAATTGTACCTATTATATGACACGAAAAGACGGAAAAGGCCAGTGATAATATATTATGACAAGTAATTAAAATGAGGAGCATAGGCTGCAAGTTACGACTACATTTTGTTGTTATAAAAACATTACTTTACTAGTGAATTAATATATATGATAGAATTTTCAGACTGTAACTTACCTATATTGTAAACAGTATATCGGCGTAAATGTCAGCTTTTAAAAGAAGCCGTGTAGCAGCTGCTAGTAGTGTTAACAGTGGCGTAAATAGTAACTTTATCTAACTTGCAGTGTCAAGACTCATATATCGTCGTAGAGGGCAGTATCGCAGCCGCGGGTAGCGTTATAACAGCGATAGTGCGCGCGTGATGTGACCATAGCCGGCTAGTCTACTTAAAGTAGCTTATAAGCGTTTTAGACTTATACTACGCATTGGATATCATTCTAATTCTAAAAGATGGTATAGGTTTCGTCGTCTGTAGAGAAACTTTTGTCCTTATTACTATTTGTGTATAGAATAAAAATAACTTCTATTGATAGCTTAAGCTATGATGACAGTAGAACAAAAAACAAATGTTAGCTAAATAAAGCATTTTTTGACTAAAAAAAAAACTAAAAAAAAAATTTGCCTTTCGTACGAAAATAGATCTTTGACCAAGTCAATTTGTATAAAAAAAAATTTCTTATTTACGAATTTCTAAAAGTTTATTTGTTCCATGGACTAAGGACGTATTAACGTTTACCTAGTTATTATACTAGCTGAATTAATGATAAAAATAACCAACGCACTATTCCGAAATCACTTTAGTATATAGTGTAGCGTTAAAAAAAGAAAGCTAGCTAACCTGTGGTCGACGACCACAGGCGAAACGTGAAATTTAGCTGTACAAAGAAAGAGTTAGTTAAATTTGTCCGAACGGTATAATATAAATTTAACAGGGCCTAGAAATTGCCAAGCATGAGCCGAGAGTCGAGTCCTGAGGGGACTCCGTCGATATCGTGTCGCTGAACTAGTGTTGTGTTGTGGTGTATCGATGCAGGAAGGTGTACCAAAACCGCGGAGTACCCCGGAGAGTATAGCCAAACGGGAACCAAAAAAGAGGGCCAGAGAAACCTAAAGGGCCTTTTTAGAATTTGGAAAACGAATTTAAATTTGGCAAAATCCGCATACAAAATTACAGAACAGATACAAAAAAAGGCTAAAAAATCCGCGTGATGGGCAGTATCCCGGGGGGGACGCCAGTGCGCGGGTCTGCGGCACTCAGCTGGCACGGGCGCGGACGCACACAACGCAGGGGTCCAGGCACGTCCAACGCCCGGTGGCCTCAGGGGTCCGGAACCACGGCGAGAGAACGAGAAAGGTGTCGGCAAGCGGTTTTATGGGGACAATTGTATACATATATGTATGTATTTTTAAACGAAAAAATATATTGAAGGTACATTGACATTTAAGTCATAACCACGTGGAGGTTCACCGCCCGCCGAATAATTACTCCATGACAGTAAATAGGTTTAAATCCTACCTTAACCACTGTACTTCCTTTCCTCAGCTATGACCTGCTTTCCTTCTCCTTTCTCTCTCCCTGGGACCAGAGCTTCTGCCAAGGATATATTATGCTCCTCCTGTAATGATGATAGAGGTTGATACCGATGTATACACAACGAAATGAGATAAGTAGAACACGTCAGTATTTGTCCCAGTTAAATATGTCCAAAGTCATAAGTGTAATTGTGTGTATCGTGGATAAGAGATCTCTATTTAATGGTCTTCAAACATATTAATCTTATACAAGAGTTCACTATGCGAGTGACTCTTCCATCACACCCCGAGCTCACAGGCTCACTCTAGGCTAGCTACAGTTACTGAAAGATAATCAAAAGGTTCCCTAGAACGCTCAACAGCGTTTATGTCCAGACAGTGTCGGCGCCCCTAGACCGTCCGTCCAATCCTAACACTATAACTCCTCTCTCAAGGTTTACCATCTCCATCAGTATCCGTCCTCGGTCCTACGCACAGCCTGGAATTACAATATAATATTATGCACAACAAACATAATTATAAACCCCAGCTCGCGATAGCTTAACTGTACAATTCCCCCCAGGCCTGCTCAGGCCCTATAACGCCACTAGCCTATTGGCGTTGCCGAGGATCGGCACCGAAGTAGGTCCTAAGCACATACCAGGCTATTCCGCAAAGGGCCACGCCAGATTGCGACGTACACGCATACGCTTTACCAACTCGGACCCCACACGAGTGGTTTCCATATACCCAACGGCTCAACAGCCGACTTGGCTTACAGCCATTCTACATACAAACATTTGGAGACCACATAATGACGGTGTTTGATAGATATGTCCGAGTTGTACTATATTCGTTTGATAGTCGATATTCAGTCAATTTACATATGCACAAGTTTAGTCAAAGTAACAATGTATACACCGTGATCTCCAAGCATCTCGAAGCCAACAATCAAGAATACTTAGCTTTAATCATATCACGAGCTCTGCCAGCTGCCACGTGTTCCCGGAGTAACTCCTCAGCACTTTACTGTCCACTACTTGTCTTGCTGACGGTAAAACAACGACCGAATAACTTTCCTTATCTTCAAATGGCGCCGTACCGCATGGCTGCACTTTTAGCGGGAATAGTAGACAGTATACAAAGATGAAGACAGATGGCGCCACCAACTCATCGGTGTTGCCAAGACACGCGTAAAGAACAAACTACTTGTCAATTAAATACTCACTGTTATAGTAGATTTTCGCGTTCGTCGCGACAAAAGGCACGGTGGGACCCTCGTGTGTGTGCCGCAGAGGCCGGAAATACACTGTAAAGATTGACAAAGAAATAATCGCCATCCAACCAAGACAGGGAAAGAGAAAAGTGCGTCGATAAAAACCAGGAGGAAGACAGCACAAGACTTACCCGGCTAGTCCAAAGTAGGAGCCTGTCCCAATAATTATCGCATTCCAAGCCACTTACAACATTTACTCATAATATTTTTATTTAGAGATTTATATTCAACCAAGTTCAAATCGTTCCCATCTTATGACAGACGACAACTGAGAAAACAATCAACAATTTAGAAAAAGGTCAAACCAAGAAAATTTTAAATTTGAAAATGTGACATAAAAACCGGCCAAAAGAAAAAAGAGCCATACCAAAAAGGTTATTAAAAAACCTGCAGTAATGCTGCAGACATCCCTTCACCAGAAAAAAATCCTCCAACTCGAAAAGGGAAAAAAAAAAAAATCTTCGAGATGGCAACCCTCGAAGGAAGTTGACCACCCTAGAACAATAGACGCATTGTTCAAAGTCAACTATCAAAGGACAAAAATTATCGATAAAAATTTATCGACACTCTACCCCATCACTATAAACCAACGAACACGTCATGTTCCCAGCACGGACGGCTCATAAACGACTCACTGGCCCCAGGATAAGAAACCACCGGTGTCCCAAAAGAAGCCAAGTCAATCCACCAGGAAAAAAGAGGAGGACGGAAATGGCTTGGAGAAAGAAAAAGGAAAGTTGTCAACCACAACAGAAAAAGGTGGAGACAACCGAAGGAAACACCGATGAGGTGGTATCCCTGAACCAGGAGGAAAATGTATGATACGTAAAGGATAGAAAAGGAAATTTGGAAATTAGGATATGTCGGAATATCGGAATGTCGGAATGTCACTAAGTTTTAAAACATAAGCGCGCCTACAAACGATATTATTTACACACCTAAATGCTAAAACTAAAAACTATACAAAATATCAACAAGTAGTTTTTGAACTACTGGAAAAAAGTTTACAAGTCGAAACTGTCAGTTACGCCCGTAATCGGCGGCAAGAGAAGAAAAACTTCAAATCGATCGTGCGCGAAAACTGACAGATGACTTGTAAACAAAGAGCTATCAAACGAGGGCCGACGCTCGCCCACGTCATCGTGTTCATCCCGAAACACGTCAGACGCCGACGAACATCGGAAACACTCGGATCGGCTCGGAAAAAGGGCTCGACGGCGCAGTTGGTAGGCAACCAACGCCGTCAAAGACGAGGTCGGGGTTCGAACTCGACCCTGACAAAAAAAATAAAAAAAGGACCCGACGATGGCCATAATAGGCGGACTGCGCAAAGCAGCGGTCACCGTCCTGCCGCGACAAAAAAAACGCGCTTCGGGACAAAAATTTTGCCCCGGCTCAATCCCAGCGGAATGACGCAACATGGGCCAGGTCAGAGGCCTATGGCAGCTCGAAAACCTGACCACATGTTGGTTGCGTCAATTCCGTATAACCTAAATACCTACAAACTAACACTAAGATATAACATCAATCTGGCCAGACATACACACACACACAAAAAACACAAAAAAGGCGTATGAAGTAGTAAACTTAGTGACATTCAAAAGAAAAAAGGATGCCAAAAGGTGAATCTAAGCCAAATGATGAGAAGAAAAGTTGGTACACGTTTGCCTGAAGGCTTTTAGAATTTAGAAAAATAATGTTCCAGGAGAACAGGGAAAAGAGGGTCTATTTCAAAATTTATGAACCCTCGTGCGGGGAAACTGGATAAACACGAAAAGATATTCGGGGACTATTTCAACGACCGCGTCTTAGTATGGACAATTGAAGGCACCAAAGATACGTCACACGATTACCGCAACTGTCGGCCAACCCACGGCATACAGTCTTGGCTACTCGTGGACAGCACCCAGTGTACACTTCTTTGCATACAAGAGGCTCGTAAATAGCCCCGCGAGTTTTGCAGGTGGGTAAAAAAACTAGACAAGGAAAAACGAGTATAAAGGGGAAAAAAATTAGGGGAAGACCGGAATATAAACGAAATTTACAGATAAATTTATGTTACGGGCGCCATTTGTAGCGTAAAAAAAAGAAAGCTAGCTAACCTGTGGTCGACGACCACAGGCGAAACGTGAAATTTAGCTGTACAAAGAAAGAGTTAGTTAAATTTGTCCGAACGGTATAATATAAATTTAACAGGGCCTAGAAATTGCCAAGCATGAGCCGAGAGTCGAGTCCTGAGGGGACTCCGTCGATATCGTGTCGCTGAACTAGTGTTGTGTTGTGGTGTATCGATGCAGGAAGGTGTACCAAAACCGCGGAGTACCCCGGAGAGTATAGCCAAACGGGAACCAAAAAAGAGGGCCAGAGAAACCTAAAGGGCCTTTTTAGAATTTGGAAAACGAATTTAAATTTGGCAAAATCCGCATACAAAATTACAGAACAGATACAAAAAAAGGCTAAAAAATCCGCGTGATGGGCAGTATCCCGGGGGGGACGCCAGTGCGCGGGTCTGCGGCACTCAGCTGGCACGGGCGCGGACGCACACAACGCAGGGGTCCAGGCACGTCCAACGCCCGGTGGCCTCAGGGGTCCGGAACCACGGCGAGAGAACGAGAAAGGCACGGTGGGACCCTCGTGTGTGTGCCGCAGAGGCCGGAAATACACTGTAAAGATTGACAAAGAAATAATCGCCATCCAACCAAGACAGGGAAAGAGAAAAGTGCGTCGATAAAAACCAGGAGGAAGACAGCACAAGACTTACCCGGCTAGTCCAAAGTAGGAGCCTGTCCCAATAATTATCGCATTCCAAGCCACTTACAACATTTACTCATAATATTTTTATTTAGAGATTTATATTCAACCAAGTTCAAATCGTTCCCATCTTATGACAGACGACAACTGAGAAAACAATCAACAATTTAGAAAAAGGTCAAACCAAGAAAATTTTAAATTTGAAAATGTGACATAAAAACCGGCCAAAAGAAAAAAGAGCCATACCAAAAAGGTTATTAAAAAACCTGCAGTAATGCTGCAATAGGTAGTGTATTACTAACAAGTTATAATACAGTAGGAAAGTCGAAAGTCTCGCTGGTTATGTACTTTAGCCAACAATCTTCAAATTGTGACAAAGTAACTGTTCACTAACCATTAACTCCTCCTAAAAGCTTTAAATCGCTAGAATCAATTGAGATATTTACTTAAGCAAATTGGAGCAGAAATGGTGACCGCACCTCTTTCTCTGGACAAAAGCGCGAGCGCTGCGCAGGCGCAGTTTCGAAATCTGTGGCACGTGCTGCTAATCCGGGCTTAGTAAAACAGAAGTGTCCGCGTAGTTGGCAACTCTGAGCCACTGTACGTTGGTCCGGGACACGTAGGCTCTGTGGTAGAGCTTTTGTACTAAAATTAAAGACGGTTTGAATTTAGATCAATTTCTACACTGGCTGTTGTTTTAAATATGTGACTGTGCCTTTTTTTATATGTGACAAATAAGAATAAAAACTAAACGATTTAAATAAAATTTGAAACGGAAACAATAAAAACTAAAAACTATAGATTAAATGAAACCAACTTGGTAAGTACATACAAAAAGCTGTTAATATAAAACTGATGTGAGAAAATTAAAAACCTCTACAATTCTCAATGAAAGATCTTCAGAGCTCACAGTTATTTGGTCTAACTCAACCAAGTCGTGACATAACTCCACCGGGCGCGCACAATCTGGAATAAATTGCGTACACTTAGCGACTCTTTATAGACCTTTTAAGGTAGAAAATTTAAGATGATGATCGACACGCTCATAATTAAGATGGGGGCCCGATAGGGGGCGTCGTGATGTGTGTAGGTGGTTCCGCTTCCTAGGTCACGGGTGGTCCCGTTTACTTCCATTTTGGGTGTGCTTCTAAATTTGAACTTTGACTGTTTAAGGTGCTGGTATAAAATAAATGGAAGCGACGGTGATGATAACATGTTCAAGAGCTTGTATTTATGTGGTTTATATGATAACGGCGATTTACCAAAAGTAATGTTATCTTTAAATTGAACTGTAGAAGAGATAAAGTAATAAAATCTTTCAATAAAACACTGTTTAAGATGTTGAATAATGTGTTGTGTTGCATGTTAACTATTATTTTACTTCTATAATAAAAACAAGGAAATAGTCAGCTGGTAATGATCTATGTTATATCGCCAATTTCCGTTAAACCAAATGTCTACTATAAAAGTGAATTCCTTTGCCGGAGGTGCAGTGGCATCGTGTGTGGCATGCTTCGATAAATAATATACAAGTAACCATCCCACATCTCAGGAGGAAGTCCTTTGCATGCTGCCTACTATCTTTTGAAATAATCAGAAAATGGGAGCACTCCAACGCTGACAACCTACACCAAAAAAAATATTCTTAAATTTTCGTTATTAAGAGTTTGTTCATAAAGTACATATTCATTTGAAGAGACGTGGATAAAAAGTCGTTTTGAAATAAGAAGAGATGTACCAACCGCATCATTTATCGTAAATTCGTAATTGTGGATTATGCACCAAAAGCACATCTTCTTTGGCGTAATATCAGACATTTTTGAAGCAAAATTGTTGACTTTACTTGTAGTCACATTTGTCAGAAATTAATGGAATGTTAATGTTAATATCTTGCCGAAAAAGGATGTACATATTAAGGAAAGTGCCATAATCATACTTTTGGGATATTGTTTTAAATGTTCTTGGTATTTTTTGACAAGCTAATAATTTTGAATTGGCCAAAAGAGATAAAATATCTGCCCGTATGTTAATTTAGCCCTATATAAAACTTCAAGTTTAAACGGACGACAGACCTCAAATTAAATAGTATAGTAATAGCTTTGGCAGGTGTAAAACATGCTATAGAAGTTTTATTGTAGAAACATTCAAAAGCACTTTGCTGTTGGTTTAACGAAATAACTAATCTATTTACAAATACAAACCTATATATCTAAACGCTATACTAAATTACTCAAGACTTGAAGGGATCAAGTCATGTTTTAATGCACTACTAGTACATGATAAGTTCAATCAGACCAACCACAGACAATTGAAAAGGAAATACTCAATGAACAAAGAAATAGATCAATGTAAAATTTATTTTTTGAGTCGGTACTATTAAGAATCACAAGAAGTGGTCAGACTTTCAATATATTTGAAGCAATGAATAAAGTCCAGAATTAGAAAGCTGTGATAAGGAGAAAGAAAATATCTGAGTCAAAACATCCGTCTTTATCAGAAACAATATAATTACGATTATTACATGTCTGAAACTATTTTTTAACTAAAAGTTGGATTCATCATAATTTTTAGGCAATTTCTTTTTAAATATAGGTTTATCTAAGGGTATCCTTACCGGTTTATTAGTCTATGTTTCCAGATAAACGATAGGTGCTAAGACGGCTGCGTAAAAATTACTAGGAGCTCGTGCCTCTTGCCTCGGCCAAATGCAAATTATAGCCAAGCGGTATACAAGCGGTGGTTCGCGCTACTTTACTTGCTTTGTAGAGCAAATGAAAGTCAAAGTTCAAGGTGAGGGCAGAAATAAGCTTATTATAGAGCAAATATAAAGTTGATGAAGATTGAACAAAAGGTTTCTCAAATTCAAAATTTTCACTTTGTGTGATCTTGTGTTAATCATCCATCAACCAATAAAAAATCCACATGAACTTTGGAATTTTATTGTATTTACCCAGAACAGAAAACGAAGCACCTTGCACATGGTACTCGTTTCAAGCTGAACCTTAAGTGTCAGGCAGGTGTCAACAATCTTCGGCTGACATCGAGGACATTAGCACGAGAGGTGTCGCACGGGTTGACCCCTGGCGCTTCTAATGAAGAGATAACACCCTCAGGCAGGAGGTGAGCTGCAACCGTCATCGCTTGCAACGATCTTGGCTTGAAAAAAGGGGGAAGAGTGTGGTTACTTCTCGTTGGCTGTTATTGGTACCAACATTCTCATTTGTTTTGTTTGTAGTTTGCATTGAAAGTAAATCGCTTATGAAAAAAAAAGGAGAGGAGAGTTTAATGTCTTAATTTATTTTTTTACTTGCGGTCCGCCCGTGGCTACACTCGCGCTGTGTAAGATTTTTCCGTGAGAATAAGACTTTTTCCCAAAAAAAGATTTTATGTGTTCAAGTTACAAACTATCTCCATTCCTAATTTCATCCAGATCCGTTGGGTATTTTAAGCGTGAATTCGGAACAAACATCCAAACATCTAAACATCCATATATTTTTACATTTATGATATCAGTGTGAGTGTTATGGTATCTGCTCACTCATGTTTAGTTCTATTACAAGATCATTATTAATTGTTACACCTTCCATACCAGTAAATCTATTTAGGGTCTTCAGATACTAAAACATGGTGTTCTTAATTAAAACTCAAGTATTCTAAACGGGGACGTATATGAGCTGTTGATGATGATTCTTTAGATTATTATTGTTACAGATTACGTCTGTTAACGAAATGAAAATAAAAATATATATATATGATCTGGGACAGAACTCGAACCTTTGTGTCAAGTACTCAGTCTTGGTGGTTGTATTTAATTTACTGCTTTTTAAAAATTTCTGAACTAAGTAGAAATACGAAAACCATTTCGAGATTTTATGATTTCGTTACTTGTTAGATCACTCTGTCAGACCTACTTGTATAAATAGAAAAATAAATTCCATTGAGACCAATTAAAAACCCTTAAATTTTATTCCAAATACCAGTATCTTCCTTTTTCTCGCCAAGTACCAATAAACAGTCTAGTGCGGTCTAATCTAGAGAACAATAAGCTTAGGTCTATTTTACAAAAAGCTTTGATGATTTATCACTATAGCTGACGCACCAATATCTGCTGAACACAACTACATGAAAGGAAGTAGGTGAGGACATCTAAATCACGCGAGCGGACAGACGGACAAGACAACTAGAACCAGCCGTAACTCTTAGCAGATGAAGCTATTAACTATATCTACCTACGCCTGTTGTTTGAACTTATGCAACTAGGTATTATAATAGCATTGAAATAGTACGGCGCTAGGCATAGAAAATCATCTCTCTATTCATTAAAAAAATGTCATATTCCAATTTGTAGGGTCAAATTATTTTTGACATTCCTTAAAAAATATCTACTTTGTATGAAGGCAGCCATTACAACTCTCTAGATCTACGTTAGTGACTACTTTACTTACATTAAATTTCGGTATTGGAGTCGATATATTAGTACTGCGACCATACGTCTGGTGGCGAAGAGAGGAATCCCATACCACCAGACGTATGCTAGATATGAGAGTGAATGGAAAAGCAGGTAGGGGTAGACCCAGAAAAGTATGGATGGATTGCGTGAAAGATGATATGTGTAAGAAGGGAGTGAATAGTGATGTGACGTCTGACAGGGATAAATGGAAGAAGAAAACATATTGCGCCGACCCCAAATAAAGGAAACAGGGCAGGAGAATGATGATATTAGTACTGCGACCGCCAAGATCTAGTTAACATCCGATGTTTAGAAAAGCGTAATCGATACTACAGAAGCGCTAATCTGAGGGCACCTTTTAGTGTCGGAGACTGAAATCCCTTTCGGATCTTAAGCCACCATTGTAGCTGAAAATATCTGCATATATCTTCTTTATAATAATCTGATTTCTAACAATTATAATTCGAAAAATTTATGAATGAATAAATTAATGAAATTTTGTTTGGCAGTTTCTTGTAGGTGCCCATAGATTAGTGGTTGTCTGTGCCCATCAGCGTGCTCGTTACTGGCTTCATTTCCCTAGTTTGTTTATAGAGGAATACATCAAGCGGCAGGATGCTTCACTTACGAAGACCTACTGACAACGCGGTCTGTTAGCTGACGATCGACAGGTGCGGTATAGTCGCTAGCAAAATGAGGTTAGTTTTAATCGAGGTATGTTTTATCACCCGTGCATCGTTTATAGACGAGAAATATACTAAAAGTTCCTAAATCATACAAACTTTTTATTTATCCATGCAAAAGATCATGTTTTTGTTTATTTTATTTAACAATTTGCAACGTATTGATTCGTCTTTTTTCATTATTATTTTTTTACTAAATACGATTTCTACAAATACGTATTGATTACAATTCAATACAAATATTAACGGCTTTACTAATCTTTTTAATCTTTGTAGAAGCAAAGAAAAGAAAAGAAAGTCGTGCAAATAGCAAAGGAACTACATAATTGGGAATAATGCGCAAATGAGTGGTGACAAAATTATTATGCATTATATATGCAATAAATACCACTTGTAAACTCGACTGTCAATACTCCGCGGATGTATTTAATGGCGGGATACAGCGCACAAATTAAAATGGACCGCGTCACTCCACTCCGGCGCATGTCCCGGCTGATCCGGTCCTTCACCGAGAGAAGCACTCTGATGCTGGTAGTGAAAGTGAATCTACAAGAGTACTAATTAAAATAAATCCGTTTGATCCTTAGAAAACGTGTCAAATAAAGTCGTTTGAAATTTTAAGACGTTTTTGGATGCATCGCATGAAGCTGATTTTTTAAGTGTATTTATTATAAAAATGGGTGAAAAATATTCGGTACTATGTACAAAATTAAGTGTAGGCGCTTTTATATTTTGGTTGTAAGTAGTTTTATTTATCAGATTTTCAACCTGACAACAAATTCACAATCTTGACGATAAAGCGACGACAAAGTCCGTCTAAGCCCGCGTAGTTTATTATTAATGATGCACCCTGGAGCCACAATTATCACCAGGTAACAGGACTGATAACGTTCTCTTGACAAATCACCGAACGTACGACCAATATTGCACTTTCGAAAATACCTACCTAGCTACCTTTATGATTGATTTACTACTAGCTTTGCGTTGTAAACGGACTAGTACTCCATACATCACGATAAGATTAGTCGGGGCGTTCAATCTCTAGCTACGGGGGTCTAAAACAATCGCTAATTTGAAAGATATCTAGTAATTGCTGCACCAATAGTCAGTAATAAAAATAATGAGCACTTTAATAACAATAATAAATAATAAATCATTAAGATCACGTTGAGATCCTATCGTTAGAGTGCCGGTTGTGCGTAAAAAATTATTTTATTGCTCATTATCAACAGAATACATGTTTTATTAGGCTCTAATTGTCATTAATAAAATATAAAATCAAGACATATAAGAACTAGAAACAGAAAAGCATGGGATACATGAATACTGGCATAACAGAATATTTAAAGAATATTGTTTCAAATAAAAAACAAAAGAGGAGATGTAAAAATGCGATTTTATTTGTGAGCGTACCAAAATTATAAAATTATGAAAAAATTACTTATAAAAAACAACTTACAGTACATAATTTTTTTTTGTCAACTTATAAATTATAAGCACTATACCAAGCTCTGCGTAAAACCTTCATTAACATTGAAATCAGAAAGTTGGGATGGTTGTCGAGTTGGCCAGAGCTCTAAGTACACCAATAAATAAATTTCAGAAAGGGCCGATGGGCCGTTTGCAGCATAAACATCGAAATAGAGAATCATCAATGTTTATTTCGAGCTAATGTCAAACATATCCGCAGGCGGCGTCCCTAGTTTGGTTCGTTCCACAAAGGTGTCAGATTTATACTAAACTAGAAACACAAGTTGTTGGGTGATATCTATACCTATCCTGTATCTTATAAAATATAATATGAAAGCAATATTAGTAAAAGCATATTTTGCAATAACGACTTAGTTGAAAAAAGTCAAAGGTTAAAGTTTATGTGATCTTACATTTTACTTAGTTTTTATTCGCATGTAAGCATGTGTATCCGTTGAAAAATAAGTAGTGAATAACCAAAAAAGGCGTAATGGTTTGATCAGCTTGAAGGCATTTACTAGTTAATACTAGTAAAAAATATTTGATTAAAAAACATTGAGTCAGGTGAAGTGAGCTCAAAACTTACAAAGACATTGCTAATATAGTTAAGTTCGGCCCATTATGGAGGCGCTCCACGATTGCCAGCGAGCGATGCTCGACGATGCGCCGGCGCAGCGGCGGAGTTGTACTGCCGCGTTAGCGCGGGAAGAGCCGCCGGGCAGAAGATACTGCGGTCAACGAGGTGCCGCGCTCGCGTCCGACTTCATTATCGTAGCCCCGGGACAGTTGCGTCAGCCTCGCAGCCTCACCTGATACCAACTAGGATTCCTGTTTTGAGAGAAATAGCTTGTTTTGATTTAGGTATGTTTGCAGACTAACAACTTCCTTCAAAGTTGTATTTATTTATTCAAATTTAACACTGAAGTTAAACAACAATGCATACCTCATATAAAAAGTACCCACATCTCTCTCTCACTATTATACTGCTATTTATGTATCCGGAATAACAAAAAATAACAAACATCTATAACCAAATATACTTTTATTGCTTTTCAAAATAATCCCCGTGATGATCGATGCATTTTTTCATACGTTGAAACCAACTTTCGTAGCATTTTTTCCATTCTGTATCGGGTATCTCCAAAACGTGCATTTTGAAAGCATCAACGGCTTCTTCCCGGGTTGAAAATCGGTGTCCACGTAATTTGTTCTTCACGCTTGGGAATAAATAAAAGTCGTTGGGTGCCAAGTCGGGACTGTACGGCGGATGACCCGTCAATTCGATCATTTGAATATTTAAATACTCCTGTTAGAGTTTTAAAAATAATTGCCAAGATATTATAATATTTACTGTGTAATTATAACATTTTTTTTAAATAGTTTAATTTTAAATAACAGATTAATAGTAGGTCGATTGATGCGCGCACGTTCTACTTGTTTCTCATTGGTTGACTTAACTCCACTTCAATCCTTCTTGTTGCTTACTTCACACCAGTTTGATAGGAGGAAGAGTGGGGTTGGGAAGTGGTAGGTGGGAAGTGCGCGCAAGTCAGTCGATTAACAGTAGTCTTGTGGTGAAGTCGAGTTTGTGGTAATAAATAAACTTCGAACCGTTCTAAGTGCTTTTGAATTATAATACCTGCTTCAGTTCAGAAGCGGGATATCTTGTTGGTTGATCTGTGCTAACAGGTTAAGCCCTGCCCACAGGAGTGGATATTTTTTGCAGTTGTTTCGCAGTTCAAAATTTCAATGGACAACCGTAGAGAAAGGTCGTTGCGGACGCCTCCAGAACGTGGCGGAGATGTTCGAGACCGAGAGGCTCGTCGTGCACGCAGCCGTCAGCGCAGCTCGCGGTCGCGTAACCGCTACGGCGGTGTCCGCTCACCTACACGGGATAGCAGGCAACGCTGTTCTCCCAGCCGTTGGCGGTCTCGCAGCCGGCACAGCCGGCGCTCGCTCAGCAGGGCTTCGGCTCGGGCCCGCAGCAAACGAGGCGAGCGATCGCGAGGACGAGAAAGTGGCAGAGCACGTAACCGGGCAAGTCGACGCTCCCGCAGCCAAGAAGAGGGACGCCTGCGCGCGTCCAGGGACCGTCCTCCAAACCGTGGGTCGCAGCGATCACGCAGCCGAAGCTCACACCGCGTGGAGAAACAAGATAATGACCAGCCTGCTGTAAGTACCCATTCACATCTTAATAATTCAAGTAGTGGTTCCGACAATTTAGTATCAGTATTTAAGGAGTTATTTCAGGCCATAAAAACAGAAAATAAGAATGAACGCTACCCTACTTTAAATGTAGTGCCCGAATTTGATCCGTCTAAACGAAATCAAACAATGGAAATGTGGATAAGTAAAGTTAACGAGTGTGCATTAATTTATGGGTGGACGGAACGGCAAATAATTCATTATGCTCTTCCAAAATTAGTAGGGCTAGCGCAAAAATGGTATCAAGGGCTTCCTAGTCTTCTGTTTTCATGGTCTGAATGGCAAGATAAATTACGTTTGGCATTTCCTAGTGATGAGAATTACGGCCAATTATTGACGGAAATGCTAGCTTGCAAGGCACGTTTTGGTGATTCATTAGAGGAATATTTTTACGAAAAGATGGTATTTTTAAACAGATGTAAAATAACCGGGAAAAATGCAATTGATTGTATTCTTTTAGGAATCGATGATAGATCGGTAAGAACAAGTGCAGAGGCCGCACAGTTTACAGAGCCAGATAAGCTTTTAGTGTATTTAAAAAGTGTCAAAGTTGTTAAAAGAAATGATAAAGTTAACAATTCCGTGCAAGCTAGCAATTCTGATCAAAAGGTATCAAGATTCTCTAAACATAATCAGAGCAATAATAGTACAGTTAATAAGTTTAATACAAAGTGTTACAATTGTGGCGAAGATGGTCACCCTTATTATAAGTGCAAGCAACCAATCAAAAGATGCGACTCTTGCAAAAAAGTAGGTCATATATCAAATGATTGTCCTACTAAAACAGATTCAACAAATAACAGTAAAACAGTGTTAAAAATTTCTCAAGAAGCAGATAATGATTTGAAATATTTTAAGTCGGCTTGTGTCAACGGTCATAAATTAAATTGTTTTATTGACTTTGGTAGTCAGTGTACTATGTTGCGAGAATCTGAAGCTAGAAAAGTGTGCGGCACTTGGACTTCGTTAGATTTACCTGTCCTAAGAGGTTTTGGAGACTCTGTTGTTAACTGCCTAGGAAAATGTGAAGTAGATATAGAAATAGATGACACCAAAGCCACTCTGCAAGCTCTCGTCGTACCTGATCATTTGTTACAAGTGCCTATCTTGGTGGGACAGACATTCACGGAACAGGAACATGTTATAATTTATAAAACTAACGATAGCTTAAAAATTACCTCAAAATTAACAGAATCTAATAAAAACATTGAATTACATGTTGCTGAAGCCGTGAATTTGAACGGATATACAGAAATAGATGTGTATTCCACACCAAAGTATACAGGTGACGTATTTTTAGAACCAAGTATGTGTCAATATTCAGACAAACAATACGAGTTAATACAGAGTGTGATCAGGCTAATCGATGGCAGTGGAAGGATGGTAGTAAAGGGGCTATTGGGTACAGACTTTGAACTCGGTCAAGATGTTTTGTTAGTTCGAGGTCTTCCTCTAAATCAGTTACAGTTATGCCATGTTAATAGAGTTGAGACTAGCAGTGTTTCTGGTTCTCCCATTGTAGAGCAGATGTTGGATGTAAATCAAAACATCGAAGCAAACGACAAAGAACGACTAGTTGAGTTATTAAATGATTATAGAAACTGTTTTGCTTTCTCGACTCAGGAATTAGGATGTGTTTCAAATTCTAAAATGGAAATTAAACTTAATGATAATACACCTGTAGTGTACAGACCTTATCGCCTATCTCACTCTGAAAGGGAAGTAGTGCGGGACATGGTTCAAGAGTTAGAAGAAAGTGGCATTATTAGACCTTCATCTTCAGATTACGCGTCTCCAATAATATTAGTAAAAAAAAAAACTGATGACTACCGTCTTTGTATAGATTTTAGGGCATTAAATAAAAAAACTTTAAAAGAACATTACCCACTACCTAGGATTGATGATCAGTTGGATAACCTTTCCGGTTATAAATATTTCACTTCTTTAGATTTAGCGTCTTGTTATTACCAAATTCCAATGGGAGAATCGTCCAAACATTTAACAGCATTCATAACCCCCGACGGGCATTATGAATTTAATAGGATGCCCTTCGGTTTAGTCAACGCCCCCGCCACATTTCAAAAAACTATTAATAACATTCTTGGAAACGCTAGATTTAAAGAGGCTTTTGCTTACATGGATGACGTTATTATTCCATCTAAATCTATTAATGAAGGTATAGAAAAACTTAAAGACTTATTGGAGTTATTTCACAAATCGGGTTTGACATTAAAACTTTCAAAATGTAGTTTTTTAAAACAAACAATAAATTATTTGGGGTTTGAAGTGAGTGAGGATGGTATAAGACCTGGACAGAAAAAGATAGAAGCAGTCGAAAAATTTCCAAGACCTACAGACCAACACAAAGTTCGCCAATTCTTAGGACTCGCTAGTTTTTTCCGCAGATTTATAAAGGGATTTTCTGCTATCGCGAAACCACTTACCCACCTGCTTAAAAAAAACGTTAATTGGCAATGGGGCGATGATGAGGAGAATTCCTTTGTAACTTTGAAGGGGGAATTAACAAAACGTCCTATATTAGCATTTTATGATCCATCGTTTGAAACGCAATTACACACTGATGCCTCAAAAGCTGGTATTGCCGGAATATTAATGCAAAGACGTGAAAAAGATTCCCCTTTTAAAGCAGTGGCCTATTATAGTCGTCAAACTTCTCCGGAAGAAAGTCGGTTCACATCTTACGATTTAGAAACTTTAGCGGTCGTAACTTCGTTGCAACGTTTTCGCGTTTACCTTTTGGGAATCCCTTTTACCATTGTGACGGATTGCAATTCATTGCGTGCAACTTTTGAGAAAAAGGACATGTTGCCCAGAGTTGCTCGTTGGTGGAGCATGATGCAGGAATACGATTTTAACATTGTTTACAAGTCGGGTCTAACTATGGCTCATGTCGACGCGCTTTCTCGCAATCCGATACCTTTTCAGGATGAAAGTGTTTTAGTTAGAACAATTGATGTTGATTGGGTAGCTACGGTGCAGCAAAATGATTCGGAACTGCAACGTATAGTTACGATTCTCAATGACGAAAAAAGTGATCAAGTCATTGAGATAAAAAAGAATTTTGTTATAAAGCGGGGCCTATTGTATCGAAAAACTGCCGACGGTGATCGCTGGGTTGTACCTAAAGGAGTTAGGTGGCAAGTCCTTAAGGCAAACCACGATCAGATAGGTCATTTTGGGTTCGAGAAAACTTACGAAAAGATCAAAAGTAATTATTGGTTTTCTAAAATGAGAAAATTCATCAAAAAGTATGTAGGATCTTGTCTGGAGTGTGCTCACTCTAAAGTCCCTGCAGGTAGAAAGGCAGGTGAATTGCATCCTATAGAAAAAGTTGAGTGTCCCTTTCATACCTTACATATAGATCATTTAGGTCCCTTTATACGTAGTAAAAAAAGGAATGCATATTTGCTTCTGATTATTGATGCATTTACCAAATTCATCATGTTGGTACCAGTCAGGAGCACCAAGGCTGTTCATTCAGTAAAGGCTATGAAAAATTATTTTCACATATTTGGTGTTCCACAGCGTATTGTATCTGATAGAGGTACTTCCTTTACGGCTAAACGTTTTCAGGATTATTTAAGCTCACTTGGAATTAAACACGTTTTAAACGCTGTGGCGACACCTCGCGCAAATGGTCAAATTGAGCGTTATAACAGAACAGTTTTGGCTGCATTGACTGCTACCAACCTTGGCAAATCAGAAAATACGTGGGACGAAAATGTGTCACAAATTCAGTGGGGACTTAATAATACTTTAAATAAAGGTACGGGAAAAAGTCCTGCCCAAGCATTATTTGGTTTTAATCTTGTAGGTACATCTGACTCATCTTTACAGTTACATATTAATAACGAAATTGAAAACCCAACAACTGATTTAGAAGTTACTCGTAACGAAATATCCGAACATGTTAAAAAAAACCAACAAAAGCAGAAAGCTCATTTTGATAAAAGTCGGAAAAGATTAAACTTTAAAATTGGCGAGTTAGTAAGAGTCGAAAGAGAAATCCCATCTTCGGGTCAGAGCAGAAAATTAGTACCAAAACTTCGAGGTCCTTATCGCATAGCCGAGGTACTTGACAATGATCGGTATGTTATAGAGGATACTCCATTATCTAGAAAGGGAAATAAAAATTTTAGTGGAATATTTTCGGTAGACAAAATCCATCCGTGGTTAGTTTACAATAGAAATGATGAAGATTCTGAAAGTTCGAATGATGAGGAAAGTGAGTAATGAAAATTTATTTAAGTACTTACTAATTGACGGTGCTTAACTTCGCGTAGTTGTTATTTTTTTTTAATTTATCATAAATAGCTGATAAATTTAAAATTTATATAAAAGAAATTAGGAATTTTGATGGGTTGCTTGTCAGGTAATAAGAAGTGTGTTATAAGGTATTATTGTGGATGTCTAGAAATTACAATAATCTTAAGTTAATGGTTTTATGAATTGCTAAGTATAAAATAAAATTTACTAGATCTGTAAAGTAATAATGTACTATAAAATCTAAACATTTTAAATTATAGAGATTGTGAAATTTTGAGTTGCTTATTGTAGAAAAGAAGAGGCTACAATAATTTAGTATTATTATTGTGGATATGTAGAGGCCACAGTAATAGTCAGAATGAATTTTATTGTTGTGGATATGAAGAGGCCACAACAATACACTTTAAGATAAACATTGTGGATATGTAGAGGCCACAATAGTTTATTGTGTATATAGTTGAGATCGCAATTATATTATAGGCAAATGATTGAAGCATATAAAAAAAAATCAGCTGTATCTAGTTCTACGATATGTATTTATAGAAATCTTGTTTTAGTTATTATGCATTGTTAATATATGGGATGTATTCTTTGTATATTATTAATATTTTGGTTATTAATTTGTATTTGTCTTTCCCGAGACGTGAAAGAAATCAGGAAGGGCCGACTGTTAGAGTTTTAAAAATAATTGCCAAGATATTATAATATTTACTGTGTAATTATAACATTTTTTTTAAATAGTTTAATTTTAAATAACAGATTAATAGTAGGTCGATTGATGCGCGCACGTTCTACTTGTTTCTCATTGGTTGACTTAACTCCACTTCAATCCTTCTTGTTGCTTACTTCACACCAGTTTGATAGGAGGAAGAGTGGGGTTGGGAAGTGGTAGGTGGGAAGTGCGCGCAAGTCAGTCGATTAACAGTAGTCTTGTGGTGAAGTCGAGTTTGTGGTAATAAATAAACTTCGAACCGTTCTAAGTGCTTTTGAATTATAATACCTGCTTCACTCCGTTGTTGCGGCCGAGGTGTGACAGCTGGCGTTATCGTGGTGAAGGATTATTCTTCGTTATCGATTGTTCTTGCGTATTTCTCCAAAGACTTCTGGCAAGCAAATGGTGGTGTACCATTCAGAATTAACCGTTTTACGATTCTCTAGTGGTACTGTAGTCACATGTCCACTAATACCAAAAAAGCAGGCAACCATTTGCTTCAAAGTGCTTTTTGCACGAACAACTTTAGTTGGGTTTGGCTCATTTTGGAACACCCAAACCGTTGACTGCTGTTTAGTTTCGGGATCATACGCATATATCAAAGATTCGTCTCCTGTGTAGATATTATGAACAGCTTTTGATGTACCACATTTGTATTTTTCTATCATTTTTTGCACCAATCAACACGAGCCTGTTTTTGTTCAACTGTTAAGTTGTGCGGGATCCAACGAGAACAAATTTTTTTTACAGCCAAATTTTCGTGTAATATTTTATAAATACTCGTCATACTAATGCCTAGAAATGCCTCTATCTCGTGATATGTAACATAACGGTCTTGCATTATTAGTTCGTGCACAGCATCAATATTTTGTGGTACAACAGCCGATTTAGGGCGACCTTCTTTAAAATCGTCCGCAAGCATACGACGACTACGATTAAACTCACTGAACCAGTGATACACAGTGGTTTTCGATGGGGCTTCTTCCCCAAAAGTCGACAAAAGTTGATCCATGCACTGTTTTTGAGTTAATCCACGCCGAAAGTCGTAATAAATGATATCACGAAAATTTTCACGAGTCAAATCCATGGTGATGATAGACAATGAATTTTAAAAATGGCGCCACAATGTAAAAACAATTGACAGATGAATGAAACAAACTTTATTTTACAGCCAAAGAGTTCTATTTTTAAATGTTATAATTTCTTTTTTAATATTGTTTATGTAAGTGGCCAGTTCCGGATACATAAATAGCAGCCCTTGTATGTAAACTAAAAGTTAGATCTTTTGATATTTAGGCAAACTTGGGATGTATACTTCAACCGGACTTGTCTACTGGAATTATACTTTACCAATTTTATCCAAGAAGCGACTAAATTTGTTCTAAGTGGATCGTGCGTTGTAAATGCCTACTAAACAGAGTCGGGTCTCAAAATTGAAAAAGACATACCTACTCATTATGTTCAATTTTATTCACACGGATATATTTACCGAAGAAGAGATATAGCACACATTCGTATGACCAAGTTCAAACAGAAGGAAGCAGGTAGTTAGTACCTATATTAATGCACTAGTACATGAAGGATAATTAATAATCTTTCTTCATATCATAACGTACCCAATGATAACATAGTGCGATATGCACTTTAAAGTATGACAGTCAATTCTTCATTAGCAACCTTGGTAGCTAAAGCTTATGTTCATGTAACCGCTTTTATATAATAATGATAAAATCCATTTCAAGTTGTAATAATACCATTTGTTAGAGCCTTAGCATTGAAAATGGACGCGTTAATATTACGTTTGTCATAACATTATAAATATTCCGTCACAGATAGTTACTTTAAACATTTTTATTGCTATAATCCAATAAGTGGTAAGCATATTTACAACTTTTTGATTCAATACGTGATTTGAAATGTAAATTCAACGAAATGCAGGTAAATGGAGATAAAATTCATTTTGTGTATATTACAAAGCGGATACTATATTTAGCAAGTTATACCTCACATCCAAATCTGTTCAAGCATTTAGAAGTTATAGTGATACAAAGAAACTTATATACATACATACATACATACATGGACCCTGAACACGTTACACTCCTTTTTTGGGCAGTCGTGTAAAAACGGAAAGAATAGCTGGAATTAGGATTAGGTCGTAACTTCTCGAATAACCACAGTACCATTGCATATTATTCCTAACCCTGCGTCGCTTGCATATTTCTGCTTACTCTGCTAGTGCTGTGCAATTGTTTGACGTATCGGCATCACATTCTATACCACAAAGGGTTTCCTCACACGCCACAAAAACTTACCGACGGGTTTTAACGCACGCACCGTGTCATGTGAAGATCATTGCGCCAGCGCAGTCTCGCTTAAAGAAAGACAGCGCACGGAAATTAATTTTATTGTTCTTGGTAGTGGAGAAATATTTCTTTCCTTTGGAAGTTTGTAGTTCACTTAATCGTATGTATTTTTCACTCATTAGCAAGATAAATGGAAAAGTTATTGTTAATAAATATGGTTGTTTATAAAAAACTATGATTTGGTTATTCTTAATAGTTGCTATGAGAAGACATACCATAATTGTGTAACATTTTTTAACTGTTTTTTTAGCTTATTTTAACCATCAAAGTAACTATTTTGCAAATGTGGTCATTTCGAGAATTTAGTAATTTAGAGGGTGCGTTCGTATTGTAAATGTGGTCATATTGTTAAGTGATGAGTTTGATATAGCAGTAATTTTTTACCTTACAGTTTAATAAAATCTTTTTCATTATTTCACTACACAATCTCTGCAAGCCACTCAAAAATCATGTATATTCAGATGAGCACGCCTCAATCAGAAATTCACAGTTTATTTACATACGTAGTTAATTAGTACAAGTGCGTTGACATTCTACGATCGTGATATGTCAATCGAGTGTATCAATCGCATCTTGCATCGTTATGCGTATTTATATGACCTAGTAACTCGGCCTAGTAATATACGTTTGGTCGAAATCTATCAATGAGTAAGACATATCGTCATTAACTCCAAAAAGGCTAACCAACTAGCTAGGCTTACTTTATTAACATAAAAATAACGGGTTCACACATTTATGAGATTATTATCACAAATCTTTATGTTTGTTTTTAAAATATGAAAATCTAAAAGAAATACTCGCGTGAAACTTTAGCGTGTAAAACGCAGAGTGAGTATTTAGTCCGACCGATGTCCTGTGGGACGCCACTGCTGGGTGTGAGCTGAGCAGCGCAGGACCAGTAGTTGTGGACGCCTTTGTTCACCAACGGAAGTCTTTCGGATGAAAAGATTATGTATTTTGTTGGGATGCTCATGTTGGCGTAGCCGAAAGATTTTTGTTTTCATATTTTTCATATACGTATATTTTCATACATAATACGTCGAACAAATCATCTCAATTAAAATTCGAGCAATCGTTGTCTACGTTACCATCGGAGACGTCTCCGATGGGTAAATCGATCTCATCTCTGACACCCAACACGAGGGATCGCCTGACGATACGGCACCAGCCTTGGGGCCGCCTTACGGAATCGCCTCATGCGTGTCTCAAGCGTATCGGGTTAAAGGAATTTGAGAGTGTAGTTCACATTGAAGAATATAAGCGAATGCAGTGTTGATGGAATGTTAGAATTAACAGCGGGTAATATGTAATATGTGGTCGACTAAGGCCTAGTCACTCTAAATCAGGGTAGACTCAAGCCCCTCGGTGGGGACCTATATGAGCTGATGATGAATATATACCTATCTAGGAAAGTACAAACAATACAGTTCAAATCTTTATTGCACACAAAAACAATTACAACAAAAAACAAAGTAGTTGAATAGACTGCGTTTCGCAGATATCTTTTTTTTTTTTTTTTCAAAATGAATCTTTATAAATATTATAAAATATACTATATACTTTGAGCTCGAATTGCATGATCTCATCTTTTTCTAAAAAAATGACATTTTGACCATTAAAACCGCCAAACAATTTTTTGTCACTTTCAGAAAACAAAAAAATAACAGTGCTTATTTCGCAATTTTTGCAATTTTCTGCCTAGAAGTTGCTACTATTAATTCTTCTGTGCTAGAAGTTACAACATAGGCAATCTTTTGTTTACAATTATGGAACCTTAATATTAAACGTTGCCAGTATTAATCGATTTATATGAGTATGATACTAGTACGGTGACATGTTTTAATGTAAACCGAATCAATTTAGATTATTTAAATGATCTAAGAGTAAGTTAACGTCGACTCACAAAGGAATGTTGTTGAAAAATAACCAAATGCAAATCGTTAGGAAGACATTTTGCCATCATTAATTATATCTTCGAGCTTGCGGAGTCACAATAATTTATGAAGTTTACATTTATTACTCACTACCTGTCAAACAGGCGTCGCTTGCGCAGACGGAGGCAAATAAAATGCATTGCGAGAAATGGAAGCTGAATACAAGTCAAATCAACCTAGAATTTCCAACTAGTTCAGAATCGTTATCTTAAGACTTTTGAATGATTTATAGTTAATTATGCTATTTATGCTAGTTCTTCTTTGTCTCCTTTCTCTCTTCTTCTTGGTTAGTATTTTCAAGTTCATTTCCCGCAATGAAGGCAGACCCTTTGCTTATAAGTTATAAAATAGGCTTCACAAGTCACATTTAGAGCACATAAAGCATACAATTCGGAGTTGTATCATTTACTGCAAATATAAAATAAAGATCGATTTCTTCAATTTGGAAAATAAATAGGTAATTATCCCCTGCATGTTTAGGTGGTGAACTAAAGGTAAAGAGTCTTAAAACACGTCTTTTTATTGAAATTTGAATTAGATTGGTTTTTAACCGACAGGGTATAAGTATGTTGACTAAAAATACTCGTTCCATAAAAAAAAACCTTAAACGTTATAATCTCATAGAACATACAGACAAACAAGCTGGGATTAACGCCTATGCCTTTTATGTAGGAATACCTAAAGATTACGTATAATTACTTACGCATAAGGTGAGGAGGCAACTCTGATGATTCGCTGATATCAGTATAAATCTCCATCCTAATTACACAGTTAAAAGATTATACTACGTAATAACGTAATGTTGTTGCTTTATAAAAGTCTCACTTCACACGACTCTACGCATTGTCTAAAAATTCATCGTTTTCATAAGCATAAGAAGTATTAAGGCGGGGTTATGTGGAAATAGCGCCCATAGTCGCTACTTTGACGATCAAATACTAGCACTTGTACTGATTCTATAAATGTAAAAAAAATATATGCTAACAGAATATATCCTTAATTAAATTTTAAATCGAGTAGAATTTTTAAATACATTATAATAATTTAGATATAAGAAGCACAAGTTAAAAAAAAAGCAGCAAAAAAAATTTTTGACGTCCTTGATCTCGTAACTTAAAGCGATAACCAAAGTTTTTTTTTCGTTAATATAACTTGCCAATTATTGACTTAGATTTTAAATCAATTACATTTTTTATAAACTTTGCCATTTTCTGTTAATAAGCAAAAGAGTTCAAGAAAAACGAGTTTTTCGCACGATTCCTGCGCGGTGCCGGACGTAACCACCGTGGAGCATCGCACGCTAATATGAACGTTATTTTAGTAATACGTCGGTTGAACTTTCAACTAAACCGCGTTGAGTTGCTAATTTTTGCAATAACCCGGCCTTAAGTAGTCACTTTACTTTTAGTTGTAATTTGAGCTTGATTTGGACAAGTATTATTTACCAGTACAGATTTTGTACGAGTATAAACTAATGGTTAGTAGCTCAAAAAAAGGAAAACGAGAAAAACGGCTAAGGGTTCACAAATAAATAATAATATATAATAATAATTGGTATCAATATTTAAAAAGAAACAAACTATTGCTTACAGCTCATGAATATGATAATTACTTTCAAAAACGAAACCAAAACTCTGTAAAACTATTAAATTAACAATGAGAAAAAGTATTTTTGTTCATTCTGGTTGGACAAAATATGTCGGTGGAAGAGTGTCAGTCTAGTTGGTGGATGGTGTAGAAGTACCGACGTAGTACAACTTCTTTTACTACAATTTTATGAGCACTTTGAATTGGAAATCAAGTAATCATGTTAGCGTTATCAACATTAAGATGTATGTAGAGTACCCGCTTTACTTAGTATAGTAACTTGTTTCAGCTTAAATTAGCTTGTTTTTGTAGAATATTGTAAACGAGACCTTTGGTGCTTGGATCACGTTGTAAGTGTCTGATAAGCATATCTTACGTCTTAATCATACAATATTTTTTATAATTACTACAGTAACGCCTAGTAATATTAATTATATACCTTTTGCTATAGACAACATTCGCCCCAATATATCAGGTAGGATTTGTGAACACATAATACCACTTTTTGGTTAATTAACTTCACTGTGTTCTCCCGTGAATTAACTAAAGCCCTGCTCACCCCTTTAGAGATAAGAGCATAACTTTATATATTTATGTATGTTGAACCATAGTCTCAGTCTCAGTCTTAGCCAACTATTTTGCATATTAATATTTTGTCACTATCACGAGCTCCATAGTAAGTTTGCCAATCAAACAACAATGCCATCTATCCCACCAAGTGGTTTTCGGTTCATATCGTGTTAGCTAAACAATGCAAAACCTTTTCGAGTAGTAGCTTAGCTCACAAAAATTTACATCTATTGTTTTTCCAAAATTTCAAAAACTGTTCATACGAACTGCACGAGTTCTAAGAGAATCAACCAATAAAATTCTAAATGATTTCTTTGTATGCGTTAGCAACGATTTAAAAAAAATGTGAAACAGAAGGTAGGGTATAGGTATAGGTGAGAGGTTTTGCGTAATTTTTCTATCTAAATTTGTATAGGATAATTAGGATATATCTCAGCCCACTGCTATGATACTTTGCAAATCTTTGAGCTACACTCATAAAAAATATACCTACACATATAGGTATATTAATATCTCATGTGTCACACTATACAAGTAAATACGCATTGAAATGAAGCGTAGGATTGATCTACATCGTTTTTCCTTGTGGCTCGGTGTCTTCCCTTATAATTATATCTGTTGGAGCGGCCGGTAATGGTAACGACGAGACGTAATTGGTGCAGTCGGAGATGAGGAAGCAATGGCGTATCTGTATCAAGCACAGAACAAATTGTTCCGATAGATGGAAGTGACATTAGCTTTAGAGTAATAGTAAGCAGGTGTTTTTTAAAAAAGTCGCCATCTTATGGAAATCTAGTAGGACTTTATTAAAGAATATTAGTTTCGTGTTTTTTTTTTTATATAAACTTACTGTATGAGATCTGTATTGTGTGCTATAAATAATTTTTTTCTTATAAATTCTTATTCTCAATAAAACATTTTGTCTTTCTGATCAGCCTTATGAAACCGTTCTCTAGCTTTTCCCCTTTGAAATATAATATCTCCAAATATAATATCTCTTCTACTTACGTCATCTAAACATTATTATGTTTAACTCCACGTTCCTGAGTCAGTTACTTGCCTTATAGATTTGTGACTAACTAAATGATCGCACGCAAGTAACACTTCTAACTTCTCTGTAGTTCTGGACTATAGAGACATAGAATTATGATGTGTAGGTGATTATGATTGCTTAGAATATGGTTCATAGAGGAGTGTTTACGCAAATCACCGATATGGTAATTTAGGTTGAAATAAAAAATGGCCGCTGAGGTTTGCGTTGATGTCTTTTGCACTGAGAGTAAGAGGGCTCACTTTTAAAAATTAAAAAAGTATATTTAATAAAATATGCTGTGAAATAATTTTATTATATCAGGATAGGAATGTTGTGAGACATATTTTTTACTTTTTTAATAATATGCAATTTTATTGTTGAAAGATGTTTGGAAATAATTTATTTCGTAAGGTTTTATGATCCGAGCATTAGGAGTCTTACACTGACTAGAGCTCAAACCTAAATAATCAAAAAAGTTTCATGTGGTAGTTTGAAACTTATGATAAAACGTTATTTTAATAATGAATTAACATGTAGTTTCATTCGCTCTAAATAACACAGTTTCGTTATAACTCCGCTTAGGCTTCCGTATTTGCTTACACCATTAAACTGCTTCTATATAGAGCAGGTCATTACAAGTACAATAGTGGTATTGAGTATCATTTGGTGCGGTGCAGTCTCGTGCCTCGTGATAAGCGGCGCAGCGTTATCACCGGCCAGGCAGTCGCTACATTCACTCTGGTATACTGCATTTATTGCATCTTGATACACTTCATTTTGTTTACTTTTTTTTTTTGTTTACAGTTTCTTTTTTTTTACTTTTATAAACTTGTATAGTATTATTATATGCATGGCCTTTTGAGAGCAAATTAATAAAATATAAATATTTAAAAATACATTACATTAAGTCACGCAGCAGCAAGTTGCGACAGAATGCCGTTTGCAGCGAAAAGCGTCGGACGGCGTCGCACACGCCACGCAGAGCGTTGCGTGCGATGCATCTGCGACACCGTACACGCAGTATATTGCGCTACCGTCATTTGTTATTCATTTCTAGCTAAAAGTGGTTAGGTAACAGCTCCTTCGATGAAGATCTGATGTTCTTAGTTGCTGCAGAACCACCAGCAACAAAAAGACTTTCACGTTTTTCGAAATCCATAACCACTAATCACTGAAAAATGCAATTAACTTTGTAAATATTCACAACTAGCAGTTTTTCTGCTGCACAACAAGGCGCAAGCAGCAGCGCGGTGTGTGTGCTAATAGAAAATCCAGTGTAATAGAACATCAAACTCAAAATAAAAAATATTTTATTTGAATTAAGATTTTTACAAATCTTTTTTCGACGTCAAAGCTATCAACGTCTAAGGCGCGCGTGTGACGTTGCCGTTCCACTGACGCGCGCGCAAATTCGGTTTGTGTCTCGCAGACTGCGGTGTGTCTGATGCACGCAGATGCATCGCATTGCGTCTGCGGCACTTTCGGTGTGAACGTTCCTATATAAGTTTATAGATTACAAATCGTGCCGCACAATAAAGGTTGCCACACACCAAAAAGTGTCGCAGACGCAATGACATTTATCTTAATGCATATGATAAATTTATACGGTATTGTAGCTGTAGCATGCTATGGCGTAGCAAACAGCTACGTAATGTAACATTTGGTTTCGTTATGTAAGTATTTTTTGAATACTGTTCTAATAAATAAATAAAGTGTAGATTCTATAGTAGTTATGGGTTTATAAAACTATACTTTAATGTTCAAAGTTTAAACATTACCTCAGAATTATTATACGACAGCGCAACAACTGTAACCTCTATGGTAGCACGCTATCGCCACCACTGATCCAGATTTTCACTAGCAAGTTATCACGTAAGTCGTAAGTTTAGAGATTTTTTCTTGTTTTCTTCCTATTGATTTCCTTTATTACTATATTTTGTACACCTTATGTTATATTGCCAATTATCAACTTCGCTCAACCTTTCTATACACCAAGAGATCATGCGATGCTTGACGCTGGAGTCAAGGCGAGCGGCCGGCGCCGCCGGCCACGCCCGAACCTCCCCCCGCTTCGTCTCTCGCACACCTTCGTACACCACCCCACTAAAGTACTCTCACTCCAACACTGCACACAAAGCAAACGGGGTACAAACTTACGCTGCCGTCGAACTGCACAGCTTAATACACAACCCCACCAAAGTTCCTGCAGTGAAATGTTCAGATTTCCTTGAGGTAACACGCGAACCTACGTGGACATGCGCACGGACACACCTATAATACAGTACACCGTCTAGCTTTGCATGTCTTCAAGTATGTTAAAGCAAAGAAGTGAGAAACACACTTGTGTGGAAAGGTGTTCTTTTGTACTGATTGCGTATCCTGCTTAATTTGCGGTAGTATTATTTATTATTACAAAGAATATCATGACGTTGACGTTTTGTCATTCTTCATTTATGATTAGAAGAAACGTTATGACAGTGTCTCTCGTATCCTAATTAATATCCTTGTTTATTTTTATCAGGTGCAAGGGACTAGAGGTAATCCCACAGTCACGTTTTTATGGTAATATTATTTACAAGACAAAAAGTGTTACCGACGCGCGTGGATTGTTTTGAACTTATGTGCACAAAAAATACGCAATTGCCTAGACTAAAATGCGAATAGACACTGTCACCAATTAGACTGATGAGGATTGCGTCCAAAATTTTATTCATGAATTTATTCCTCTACTTGTTTACGTTTATTTTGTCTCAGTTACACCAATTAAACTGCATGTTTAGATTTTACACCTACCTAAGTAATTTAATAAAACAAATGTTGTTAAGATACTGAACAAACAGCTTTTTCTCTTTATTGCTTACGAAGAATTCAGTGCAGAAAATCGTGCAGTTCTTGCCCAGGCGCATTCGGTAGTAGAGCACATTAAGTTTTATTTCACTGCAATCTAAAGTTAGATATAAAACCCAGCTTGCTCAATTCAAAACCTGTGAGTACTAAGAATTTCTAAAAGTAAAAAAATTTCTAAATATTACCTTTTGGCGAGGTAGGTAATTTATGATCGAGATTATTAGTATTTTCTATTGTAAATACTATAAATATTAAGCTGTATTCAGTTCAATAAAAAATAAGGTAAAAACTAAACCCGACTACGTAAAAGTACGAAACGAGTTATAATAAAGAGGTCAATTACAATTTGTAATGCATACGACGACAGGTCTTTTTTAAACAAACTATTCATTAACCTCTTCATTATTTACTACTCGTTTTTACTATAAACGCTTTTTATTTGCCAAATATCACAATAAAGATGGACCAATGTATATGAAACATCGTGTTAAATACACATTTATGCCAACTGTAAAGAACCACCCCTTTTTTTTATGTTTGACTAGATTTTTTTTATTAAATACATATCAAAGCGTGCAAGTATGGTGTTAATTAAGAACCAGACGCGACTTTGATAATTGATTGGAATCATCTTATTATTGACAAGCGAATAATCTTAAACATATTTTTTACATGACTAATTAATTAAACCAACCAAGTGTCAAACGGATCTAATCCAATAGGTACGAGTAACTTCGTTATGTTTCCGGAAAATATACACGGATACTAAATATACTCAATAACTAAATCAATGAATCGTTATAGCCCTTGATTAACATACTACGTGGGTGAAAAAATATTGTTAAAGTATCTTGAATCATTTAAATTCATACTAAAAGTAAATCGGATAAAATTACGTAGCATTTACCGCGTCCACGCTAAAAGAGTATTTTACAAGGGCAACACAAGAGATGACACAAAAAACATTTCAAAAACCATAAACAATGGTAAGGGCCTCTTAACATTCAATTTCCATATTCATAAACATAAGAATTCCATAACATCGCACCATATTACGCTAACCATGACTCAAGACACCATATTTGTTCAGCATAATACAAAAACGGGATATATTATTTCCAGACAGCAAAGTTTTAATAAACAATTAGTATGAAACTCCCGTAATGCAGCCTGGATCCCTGTAGTGAGACAATATCGCTTCTTCGAATAAAATTTTGTAAAATTAAGCTATAAAATTTAACGATACGATCTCGCCAAAACTTGCCCACATAAATTATCATATTATAAATTATTTGGGAGGGGAAAAGCAAGAATCTTTCCTCGCGAGTCTGAGGACTCGACATTTAAGCTGTCAAAATACTGAACCTGTTGCGCTCATTGCAGTAATGATTATTATTTTCGACTTTAATTTCGTCTGACCTTTTCACTCACATAGCTTTTTTTATTTAAGTCGGTGTTATCATCAAACGGTGATCGGTACGGCGAGGCTGCTACATCCGCTCTCTGAGGTCTCGAGCGACCACGCCTTAGCTCAAATGGCTAATAGAGCCTACCACGTTCAATATAAATACGCCACCGCGCTGCAGGGCGCGCGGACCTATTATAATTTATGAAATAAAGGAGTAAATTCTGCGCTAGAAGTCAATAAAACCGTAGGCGTCGTATTTTCAAATATCAATTGTTACTCACTCAAAGTATACATAAGAATACTAACTGTCCGCCCGCGGCTACGCTCGCATTATGAATTTTTTTTTTTTGGGAATAAGATTTTCCCCCGTAAAAAGTATCCTATGTGTTAATCCAGGATACAAACTATCTCCATTCCAAATTTATTCCAAATCCGTATAGTAGTTAAGGCGTGAAAGCGGAACAAACATCTAAACATCCAAATATATTTCCACATTTATAATATTAGTGTGATTTAATGCACGGAAATAAAAGCTCTATTTCGAAAATATTTCCAAAAAGTATAGTTTCTAATCTTTAAAAAACATAGCAAGAAGCCTTGTAATTATTTCCATTAATACATCCAGATTGATACTAAGTGCTAAGCCGCGCGCAAGATACTATCAACCTCCGGCAACGTTGATTGACATACTTAATGAATTTGATGCGTATTTTAATTCTTATAAGAGAAAAGAAACAACAGTTTTATCCGGTAGTAACTACTGGTTAAATTTTTGTTTGCGTAATCGATAGACTTTGGTAGCCAAATTGAATTTGGTTTCACTTTTGGAACGAATTTGGGTGCGGAGTTGTTTTGAGGTTTGTTTTATAGCTTAGTACTATTGTGGGACAATTGGAGTGGAACTGAAAATAAAAGCGAATGTTGCGGTCTGGACGTAAAACTACTGTTGCAACAGTATGCCCTGAAAATCTTTATTAAGATACGAGTAGATAGATAAAGCGTTTATTAGATACTGCAGACACATACATAACAAAATTAAAACTAGTATTTACTATGAATATACCTGACACACCAGGTTGCATGTGTGCTGCAGGAGTGCAAAAAGTTCGTAGCTCAGCACGATACATACTCTGGAGAGCAGATATCGCTGATTTTCAGCGACAACACAGAGAAACACGGACGCGGCGACAATTAGTTAAATTGATCGTTTTACCATATTATTATAATGTATTATGCATGCAAACAAAATTAAATTATAAATCAGCAATTACAATGTGGGGTAAAAGTTGTGACAGTACATAACAAAAATATTATAAAACAAAACAATTGTTGTGTGTGAACGGTAACTAAATGAAAATGATACTTAGCCAAATATTTTTTCAATACACCTTACTCGATGATGATTTTTATTACAATTTTTTTTCTAGGTTCTCCATATTTATTATTCAGCCAAGATCATTTTAATAATAAAAAATAAATTGATTCGATTCTGCCAAAGAGAAAAGTATTTTATATTTATTTTTATTTCAACAAATTTTATCAAAAATATTATCAGATATTTTATAATAAAAATAAAATTGACGAATCGATTCGGAGAACCTGAATGATCGCGAGAGCCTTTTCTCCCTAACTATGCTTATAAAAAAACCTATATTATTGTTTTTTGTGAAATTTTCATTTAATTGTATTAAATTGATTGTTGTCGTATGAATGACCAAGTATTGATATTTAATGATAAATCTGAAAAGTACAGCAACTAAATCTTCGCGTAATATAATAAAGGTTAGTTTTACATGAACAATTTTACCTGTAGTACCTTAGCTTTGGTACCTTTCCTAACAATTTCATTTTTGTTCACTATCAGTTTTCAGACAAGCGAAAAAACGTCGTACAACACGGTTTTATAACAAACTCGTGACATTATAAACCCTCGCCTGCAGCTCGGGCTTACAAAAGTCAGCTCGTTTGTAATTTACCACCTACGATCCTCCTCCATTACAGTTTTTCTTCTTTCTGTTTATACGAGTAGTCTTCCTTGGAAATAAAACCTTTTTTAGCTAAAACTGTTATTTTCTCAAACATGTAGAACCATTCCTAATGTTTTGTTTTTTTGCTCTTATTCAATAGACGGCTACTAGCAACTTTGTTGTGGATTTTTCTTGAGAATTCGATATTATATTTAGTAACAAGGAACGTATTATATTGTGTAAGAGTACTAGATATTTTTTATTATTATATTTGTCTCCCTCCTTTCAGTTATGTAACGTACATGATATGCTTCATTTAGATTGCTACGGTATAAACGATGGATAAACATTTTCGCATTTATTTTGTAATTTATGAAGACAAGGATGGAACCATACACAAATTATCATCGAGTTACTTTTGAAAACTAAAGAATAATGCCCATGCTCGAGTCTGGGCGGAAATTCGCCGCAAATTATGATGTTGATGAGCACCTGTCTTCCGATGTATTAAGTTTAATATTAACTCCGAACCTTAAGTACGCAATTAAGATACAATAATTAACCGCCAGTACATTAATCATTTTCATACTTTCGGGATTTGCCCTTTAAAATTAACGGCTTTATTTCATAGTATTGACAAAGAGGACATGTTTACGATTTTGTTACTGCCCAGTGAGAAGCTTTCGTTTAATAATATTACATTAAAATATATTTTAAAAAAAAGCCATGAGTATATATAAGCTAAAAGAACTTTTTCATTAAAAAAATCTTGCGTTATTTATTTACATTGTATTTTAATGTAACTCGTAAGTATTATGGTTCAAAGATCGATTGACATAATTTGATGCCAGTCAGTAACAAAAACAGTTATAAAACAAAGTTTTGCGACCACAATTGCCGATTACCGAAGGGTAAACTAAAATATCAAGTTTCTTTCGAAAACGCACACGAAGTACGTTTTGATTGAATGTGATTGATCGATGGTCTGATTCAGTCTGTAACTTTTAAAGCGATAAAGAACCTTGAGTTGACTTAAGTTTAATAAATTTAAAGCATATTTTAATGCTTGTTGCGTAATTACTGCGCAAAGTGGCTTATTAATTCCACGAAAGAACCACAAACTGCGATCAGGAGCCTTCAAACTGGTTGACTACCTGCCGCTGACTTGTGCTGGCTGTCAAGCTGTTATCAAAGAGTACAATGAAGTAAATCTTAATAATAAAACCTAGGTATTTTAACGGGATTCATCTCATCAGGAAGGTATCATTGAATAACGATCATGTTTTATCGGATACAGGGGTTTTGATGAATAAAAGGCATTTTCAGTCTTGTAGCCAGTCCGGTTAACATATGGCAAACTACTAGATACTTTATGGGAGACAGCCTCTTTGATGTTATTTAGTTTTTCATAAGCACTTTTTATTTGAACTTTTTATTTGGAGTTAGGACCATAAAACAATTGTAATGTACGTCCTTAAAGTATTCTTTTTAAGATCGGGTACCAAAAATTAAACCCTGTTTTGAACTGACGTCGTACGTGTTTTAAGTGTCACATTCAGTACGAAAATAAACTTAGCTGAACATAAAGCTTATTTGCCAATTTTCGCGTTTCACTGACTGATTGAGTGACAGCCGCGAGCAGATAATGGCGCGTCATTACCGTTCACACCTCGCGTCGCCTCATAGGTGATAATTTGCCCTTTAAATGGAAAAGATGCCATTTCGCTTGTAAGTTGTAACTTTAATTATTCTTCTCTCCTTAAATCTTAAACGCGAATGATTGGTTATGCGTGACTACTTATTTTAAATACATTACTATACGTTTATATGCATGTTAAAATGTTGTGACAAGAATACGAATTTAATTCAACAAAATAAGTATATTGTTCTTTTTTATTTTCATTAGATTTCGAGATTCCGTTCAATCACGTTTTTACTGAATAAAACGCGATCATCATGTTGAATCTTACAATGATAAAAATTGTTGCAGCGAAAACAAGATCACACTGTTATACGATATTTTTAGTTGTAGTTGTATTTAGGATACTTATATTTTGGCTATTTTATAATACTAATAATAATTTAATATTTAATTAGTATTTGTTTTTTTTTTTCATCAATATCTAAGATTATGGTGGTATTTTCATGTTATTCTTTAAATATATTTTTTTAAGTATTCTATGATAAACAAATTATAAGAAGTACACAGCTCACCGAAATACCACAAAAACTCGAATGCAACTCACCAGTTGATGATGTGATAGCGAATATTTCGCGAGGTCGCCATAATGAAGAGTTGCTGCGTGTTGATTTTAACATAATGAGCTGCGCGGGCCCTGTACTACACATTAACTTATTGTGACACACAGATTGTAAGCTCGGTAAACGCAATCTTTGTAAAACTTAACTTAGTCTACGAAGATTCTTCTCATTTCTTTTTTTAATAAAATATAAAAATCTTTCAAGCTTGATTTGGTACCAACCAAACGCACTAAAATTTTGCTTGTTAATGTATTTCTCCGGAAGAACGCCACCTACATATTACATGAAAATAAAAATAAAATATTCACAAGTTATTTGTGTTATCGTCATTTGTAGCAAATTTCGTAGTCTTTTTCTTTTTATCACAAAAAAATGTTCATCTTTTTATCAAAACAATGTGTCTCGTTGTAAAACCTTGTTGAATTTTAGGCGGTTCTTTCGAAAATCGTTTTAATGTGTATTTTTATTGCATTTTAATAAGGTACCGTTCAGTCCCGTACGCGCCTTAGGCGTTGAAAAACCTTTTATTTTTACACTGTTTGGACAAAGTTCTTCTTAATAAATAATAAAGTTAATAAAAGCTCGACTCTCGGGGGTGTTATTTACAGTGCATCAGATAAACGTATCGCAGAATATTGATTTCTGATATATTTTATGGACTTATTTAATAATATAAAATATGGACATTTCTCCTTGAGAAAAGATTATAGTATATTTTTTTATATAAATAAAATGTGAGACATTGGGGCTAATTTGGAAAGTTATCATTTAATCTTTTAATTTAAGTTTGTCCGTCCTTTTCGGCTTTTAAAAAGAAAAGGTACAGGAGATGAACTGAAATACTAGAGCTGTCAAACATCGAAGTTTGCCCTTACGGACGCTTCGATTGAACAAACAAAGAAAAAACGTTTAGTATCGGGTAAAAAATAAGAATTTGACAGCTACGCCCTTATTTTAAGTTATCATTCATTCAAAATATCATTCGTTTTCCTAGAAACGAAAAGGGCTTTACACGTGACTTTCCATCTTTAATAAAATAGGCCACTCAACCAAATTAATACAGCTTGATTTTTTATTATAATTATCTGGGGGCATAATATTATCTGATAGTAAGTAGACCATGAGAGCGTCGGTGGTCTAGTGGTTAGGGCCGCTGCCTCCCGTCCGGGAGACGCGGGATCGATTCACACCACATACCCAATGTGTTTTCGAATTTCGTACGTTTATTCGACGCTCTTACGGTGAAGGAAAACATCGTGATAAAACCTGTACACTCTTGCGAAGAAATTCAAAGGTTGTGTGTGAAGTCAACCAACCCGCACTGGGCCAGCGTGGTCGACTAAGGCCTAATCACTCTAAATCAGGGTAGGCTCGAGCCCCTCGGTGGGGACGTATATGAGCTGTTGTTAATGAAGTAGACCATATCCTGGATATATAATTAGCACTGCGGTTTTTTTTTCAGTGTAAATCAGTATTTATAAAAATAACTACAACGCCTACCGAATAATATAAAATAAGAAACATCAAAGAACAATCAAGATGTAAGAAATATGTAAATAAAATAAACATTTCCTTTTTTATTAACACGTCTTTTAACACTTCAGAACAATGTTAAATTATCGTAGTAGCTCGCACCGAGTCCATGCAATATTCATGAATCCATACAAAAGACATCAACGAGATGCCATTCAGGAAAAAAGTTTTCGTACTTACAATTATACTTATTTTGGTGAATTTTAACGCTTCACACAAAAGAATGATCCATCAAGTGGTGAAATGGCTGTAAGGTATTTCAATTGTGCGAAAAAGAAGCATTATAAAGGGCCAACTTTAAAGCATTGATGAAAATGTTCACCAAAGTTACAGATTATTCGTCGTAAGAGAAAAAAGTACTAAATTACATTAAAGTAAGCAAGTATGTTTCGATGTAAATTGTTAATAGAATAGGATCAGATACAATAGATAAATGATAGGTATTTTATTTACTTGGCCTTTAAATACGAGTATATACTTATAAAAAAACTTCTTTTCTATTCTAAGAAGTTTCCCGGAGAAGTGCAAGACGAAATCAAAGAGTCGCAGACATTCCTCGCAGCGATCTCATACACGTAAAAATGGCGGGAAAGCTTCATAGAGCCTCCAACAAGGCTCTTGCACACGGGGCGGCGTCGCGATCGCGACTGCGCTATCAAGCCACGCGCAGTACCGTTAGAGCGAGAGAGAGCAGTAAGAGAATCCTGTTCTGTGCGGGTGCGAAGGAGATAGTCGTATGGCCATCCGGAAGCCAGGCTGAAACTGGACCGTTTTCTTTTCTTGTTGATTATTGAGAGCTCTCGACTGTGTTGTTGTCGCGCGCACGGCTCTGATAACGCGATGCCAGCGCGGACCGCGCACGCGCCTCACAGCTTTAAGCTCGCGCGCACTTAAAAAACCACCCTCATGGAATGGATAGTACTTTGTACCATTTAAAAATAATACTAATAAAAATACAAGTGTTCTGTGCTGACTGATTTAAATTGACAATAAATAAATATAGTGTGTTCATTAAAATTTATAAGTGTATCATATAGAAAGTGAAAATACTATTCTGTGTAATTAGATCAAGTTTGTAGAACGAGGATTTTTTGTTCGGACTTTGTAGTTTGTTGCTGAAGCTGAAGCTTTCGGAAGACCAATTGATATATTCGTGCTTCTGCAACTAAAGGTAAGCGAAACTTTACTAAAAGTTTACAATGAAAAATATTTATTTAAAAAGGTTTATATTAATTTCAAGGACTATTTCATTAATTTACCTATCAAATAAATTAAACAAAACAGTGCTAAAATTAATAGTAATATTAAACCTATAGATCTTTTTGTACCTTAGATCTTTGTAGTGTAAAATTTATTACACACACATATTTTATAAATAAATAAAAAAAAAAATTAACAAAAGTTTCTTATAAAGAAATGTTAACTTTAATAAAATTTTATATAACATAAAAATATATCAATAAAAAAATAATTTTAATTTTGATCAATTTGCAGCAACTGAAATTTTTAACTTCTAAAAGCAATCAATTTAACTTTTATGAAGAATATATTACAGGTATTTTCTAGAAATATGTTAAAAAATATGTGGGTAAAATTAATGTTTTAATTGTGAATAGGTTTATAAAATAGAGAAAAAGATTAAATTAATTGGATTTTACTGTATTTGAAAATAAATCACTGCTTTATTAATTTGATAATTAACGTGAACCCACAACTTAAAAAAAAGTTGTTAATAAAATATGAAATAGATCAAAAGTCGGAACCGAGAGCTATTTTCATCATTAAATTTAAAAATAACTTTTAAGCTATATGTAACCACGCCAAAATGGTAAGAATTTAATCAAGAACGTTTATTTAAAAATCTTTAAGTGTTGTTCATATATTACGATACCATAAAAAATTAACCACACTTAAATATTAATCGCCCTTTAAAAAAATATTATGAAAGTGAAGGGTATCAAACGAAGGCAGTTTCACCGATATTTTCATTCTTTTTGACAATCAACTTCAAGACAAAAAATAAATAAAATAGAGCACATTATTCGACCTAGAAACCAGCGGCGGCGCGCGCGCATCCGCGGGACGCGCGCCGCCCGACGGCAAGTGGTTTTGCTCTTATTTTAAATGCCTAGTTACTCATTGCAACTACACTTCCATTTTTATTGCATTTTTGAAATACTGCATTTTTCGAAGTAAGTATTCTATTGAGTGGTGTGCGAAATACTTATTGTATTTATCCAAATTTTGTTTTTTTCATAATGTGCACACTTGACAATACGTAGGTGACGATTTACTAAATTTTAAATTGTAACAAACAGCTAATATTTACAGGTTACTAAATCTATATCTGTAGTAACTATTATTAGTAAACGAATAGGCTAGTACATTAATCATATTTTAATTATAATATCAAAGAAAATCAGTAAGATCCCTTCTTTGACTTCTTATTTGAATTGAATACAAGCATTGCAATAACGCCGTCGCCGTCAAACCAAAAAACATCACGTTTGATTAAAACAGAGTTAATTAAAGTTTGGAACGTTAAAAAGTAAGTACACTAAACTCAGTTTTAATTAAATTTATCAATCTTGACATTGCGTCTTACAGTGGCGCCAGGAATCTGCCAACTTTCTTCTCAAAATTACGCCTCGAACGTCAAAGTAAACTTACTGCGAGGAGATAAGAGACAAACTCGGCCGCTACCTGGCCGCTGTCAATTCCACCGAGCCCAACTGCCCATAAACACAGCTTCTCACATGTATCACCCCCATTTAAGACATCTCTACACGCTACTGCAAAAATAAAGAGTAAAAAAACGTAAAAATAAAAGAGATATAAAATTAAAGCGGCCGCATTCGCGAAATTGGGCTTATCTCAACTTATATCGCAAATAAAGGAAGGTATAAAAATAAATGTTTATTTAGGTATGCAAAACTTGAGGATTTCGCTGAATGTTCACTTGCTTTTTTAGTTTAAGTTATGCTAAGTAGGGAAAATTGTTTTAAGTTACTTCTTCGACCTACGCTAAAGCTCAGCAGCTCGAGGTGTGATTTTAGTAAAAGAAAATGTATGTGTTGTACCAATGTGCTTTGGAATTTTGAATTCTTATGTACGCTTATTCGACGCTCTTACGGTGAAGGAAAACATTGTGATGAAACCTGCACACTCCTGCGAAGAAATTCAAAGTTTGTGTGTGAAGTCGAGCATCCTGCACTGGACCAGCGTGGTCGACTAAAGCATAATCGCCCTAATTCGGGGTAGGCTCGAGCTCTTCGGTGGGGACGTATATGAGCTGTTGATGAAATATATGTTAACAGCACTAGTGTACAAAATAAACTCTGAGAGATATATCTGAAACTTGCCTGGTAAGAAATAAATTTCAATGTTTTAAGACCATCAAAAGTTTATATCTGTGACTAATACGAGTAGAAGTAGAAAGTGAATTAAGTCCAGCCCGCAATCTAGATCTGCCTGCCTAAAGTACTTATCAAACATCTACCGCCAAAACTCGTTACAATGTTAATTTAAATCTTCCCACTTTTTTATTGATACAGTTACCAGTATTCAATCCGGCGCACATTGCAGACCGATCGAAAGTCAATCACAGCGGCAAAGTCAATCACTTTCTTGTTATTCAATCTTTCACACAACCACAGATTACACTTTTGAAAAAGGAACACAATATCGCTGTGTCATCTCTGTTGTTGGAAATAGAAACAAAAAATAATTAGACATTTCGCTTTCACTGGACCTCGGTGCGTGAGTTAGGTAACTTGCAGACATGCAGCTTGCGACCGAGTAGGACAACTATCCGGTTTGTTTATCTGCTTATATCTGTTACACATTTCGTTGGGAGGCTCTAACTGACGTTTTGGGATCAGCCTGTCGACTCGCAACTTCCGTTCAGGCAGATTAATGAATAGTTAAACGAGTGCTAACTATCGCAGATTCTTCGGTAATATAAGGAATGGACCGAAGTCGACGCAATTTACGTTAGCGAGTGAATAAATCTGCAAATTTTGCAAAATAATTCAAATTGCATACATGTTCCTTTAATTGGGTTGATTGAAAGATATTGCAAAGTAAGGAAATCCACTAAATAGTGGTGATCGATCATTAAGAGTTTACATCAATACACTACAATCGCATATTGTATTGTGTTAAGAGATTATTTTCGTAAATATTAAGATAGCATATTTCATGTCTTTATGTGTTTTTGTTTTTTCAAACTTTGCAAACCTTAATTCTACTGTCTGAAAACCAGATATAGAAATACACATTTTTATTAGCGCATTTGAATATTATATAATTTCCGCATTTATTTAAATAATTTTTATCATTTGCGCATTTAGAGTTTCTGCATTTTTTATATGCGTAACGATTTATAATAGTATTTTGCACAATTTGCCAAAATATTACAGTCATACTCTCGTGCTCATATGCTAATTGGTAGCGAGTGTCAAAGAACGAAAATTTAAGATCCCCAGAGATCACACCTACCATCTCAATCTCATAATATCCGTTGCAAAGACGCAGCTGTGGCCTGCACCAGATGTGGACTAGTAATTGGCGTGATTGTGTCACGAAATTAGTCCGGGTAGGTGTGACAATGGTGCGACGTTGCACAACGAGCCCACTTCCACAGACGCATTTGCATATAATCGCGCCCTGGGCTCATTAGCACTGCGCATGCGCTCGCTCCTACGGTTATTACTCTTCCTGGTGATCTGGTGGTGTATAATGAGAAGGATTCCTTCCTGCGTAGTTGTGGTATGCTAGGGTTTCGAGTGGAGGATACGCTAGTTTTTGAAGAGCGGTGTCCCTTAACCTCTAATCACATCACACTAATATTATAAATGTGAAAATATATTTGGATGTTTGTTCCGCTTTCACGCCTTAACCACCGAACGGATTTGGATGAAATTTGGAAAAGAGATAGTTTGTACTCTGAATTAACACATAGGATTTTTACGGGAAAAAGTCTTATTCCGACGGGAAAATCTTACATAACGCGAGCGTAGCCGCGGGCGGATAGTTAGTTTAAGATATATAAAAAATAAATTATATTACATCCGCAATTAGCGATATTTATTTACTAACTCTGCATTTTATAGGACGTCAGTAGCGAATCTAAACTAGAAGACAGCAGCTTAGATTAGTCTGCACAGGACCCGCATGGTCAATTTTTTTTTTACTTATGTTATATTATTTTTATAATTAACGTGCTCTCTGATTTTGTTAAATAATATTAAATACAACACCAATCGAGTTTTATAGAGCCTTTTAAGTCGATCTTTTTCTTCTTCTTCTTCTTCTTTATCGCGTGTGTTGTAAGATTGACCACCGACCTCACAAACCCTGGTGTCAGTGTTATAGAGCTGCCAAACGTTACTCACATGGCTTTCTTAATGATTAAATAGTAACCGAGACCAACGGCTTAACGTTCCGAAGCACAAAATCTTCATTCTTTTAGGACAATCGGGTGGTTCAGCCTGCAATATTTTAACCAAACTGGGTAGTCTCATAATGAGATTTATGCTTGACAGTGTCCCCACTGGGATTAGTACCCGGACCTCCGTAATGAGCGGCAAAATCTCGACCACTCGCCAAGAAGGCTGTATCTGATCGTATATCTTAAGGTGATGATACCCCAATATTATTTTATCTACGTTATAAACATTACAAGGTTAGCGATCATAGGTACTAAGAGCAATTTTATTATCTGTTAATATGCTGTAAAGAGTTATAGTTATATTATGAACCAGCAAACTAGACAAATCTGATAAAAAAATCATCTTTAGATATAAATGAGTGAACTATCCACCAATTTGTTAAATACACACAACTGTAGTTTTAAAACCATAAAGTCTTATAGCTAATGAAATAAGCGTTAAATACCTACAAATTATATTTAATTTCTAATAAGGACATGGACACTAACGTTGACTATATAAGTTATCAAAGCTGTACGAAGGTTCGTAGTCCGAGCCATTTCCTTTAAGTTTTAGGTAGTAAAATATTAAAATGAGGTCTATGAAGTCATGCGAGCTGCAGCGCTTATATAAATGTTATATTTGAAGAGAAAAAATGGTTTCCAGAAACTAAATTATTCGTCTGGTGCAACAGACTCATGAATCAGTCTCACTATGCAGACTGAAAAAAAATTTGGTTTTCTAGGGGTGAATTCGTGAAATATTCCAGATACATTTCAAACGATTTTCACGTTTCGTATCTTGCAGAAAACGGTCAATTTTGCACGCCGTAGTAACCAAGGTGTACCTATATTTCAAGTCATAGACAGAGGTCGCTGATCAAAATTCAAGGAAATTTAGTCTGCATTCAAGTACATCACTTCAGAAATTCAGATTGTAAAAAATGCACAGACGGCGGTGTAGACGTTGGCGTATAATTTACAGATTCAAGTCTGTTTATTATCATAATGTGCAATTGGCTGAGGTCAACTGTTTATAGTGCCTACAGAAAACGCTTGCAATTATGGGATCTAGATTACTGTCATAGTTAACATCCGAATTAATCGTCCCATTAGTTTTTATTCTAAGTATACACCTGGGCTTATGGGCACAAAGCCTACGTAAGATGGTTTTGTTTTTATTCTTTACGTGTAGGAATATACTGGTCGTAAATAGAGAGTTTTCATATTCTAAGACATGCTTTGATACGGTTTATTGACATACTGAATTGGCATATCATATGATACAGGTCCGAAAACTCCTTTCATGGATAAAAATAAAAACTCCGAAAACATAAATAAATAAAAATAAATAATGTGGGGACATCTTCACACACGGCCATCTGATCTCAAGCTAAGCAGAAACAAATAAATACATACTTATATAGATAAAGAACAACCAGACACAAAGCAAACACAAATGCTCATCACACGAATGTTTGCCCTGGGCGGGATTCGAACCCGCGACCCTGCAGAGGCAGATACACTACCACCTGGGCTACGGAGCCGTCTTTTAAGTTAGTCAACCGCTTATTAGTTGACATATTATGTAACAATATTTTATTTCACTGTTCATTTTATACCAATTATTATTTCAATGTAAACATTTAAAGACAATGGTCAAACTTAGTTCTTAAAATTACTTATTAGAACTGGAATCGCCACTTTCTTCAGTCCTTCCTGAGTCCAGAGAATAAATCTAGTAGCAACAACCTACAATAAACTACAGAACATTTTAACAAGGAAAAGGAAACAACGACCATCTGTCTATTCATTACTTATAATATTCAATTAGAACGATCTTAATGTCGTGTTGTAAAAAGAGAGAGAGGTAATTCATCATTAAAATACGGGCATTTCTAGTCATTTCCATTACAACTAGCATGGACCGTCATGTAAAGATTTATATGGGAATAGAGAACATAGGAGTATAATTATTGTTATAACTGCTAGTTAAAGGCAGTTAAAATCCCAGGAAAATAAAATAATAAAAACTAATGGAACTATATAAGTTTTCTTGAAACTATAATTAACCAGATGATATAAGAGTTTCTGAGGGTCTCACTAAATCTATCGATAGAAATCGTTCGTGCCTTTTGCCAGAAACACGAGTCTGCCAATGCGTGTAACGTTATTGGGCGCAGAAAAGTTTATAAATCTACACTGTTATCTATATTATTGTTTCAGTTGTAAAGTTCCTATTTTTTTTTTTTTATATTAAGGAATCTGTTTATTGTTGCCTTGGCATATACCTAATAGTAATCATTAATTTTGAGGGTACTAAAGCTTTAAAACTGAACTTCAATTCTCTAACCCGATTTAATAATTAAAATAGACTTGAGGTCTTACAATAAAACAATATTAGCCTTTCTCCAAACGGACATCCGTTACAGTTCTCGATAGCTAGGATGTCATCGCCTTAGGCCTTATAAGATTAATGCCTGTGCGCGGCTAAGGCGACGTATACCGTAAATATTGGCTTAACGAGCCTCTGGTAGGAAAGTAAAATTAGATGGGTATTTACAATCGCCTACTCAGACGCCGATGTAAGGCTGTCCAGATGGCTGCAGCACGCGACGACGACGCGTGCGCCGGCTAAGGAGCGATCATGTACTAGAGAAGGTAATTTATGGTCAAAGTTGATGTACTACTTTCGTCAAACGCTTTTAATTAGCAAAATATATTAGACTTGTTAGAGCACTGTTGTAGTAGAAAGCGTCTGATAACAAAAGTAAAAGAATACTTAGATAGCTTTAAATGTCGTAAAAACAACGTTGCAAGAAACTCGTTGTAATGCGAATCAGAGTACGCTAAACTCAACTTTACCTAGAGACCCAATTAACACGCACCCATATTGTACGCTCACACGTCTTTGCGTGCAAAAAACATCGCTTTCGTTATCTGTGGCATACGTCTTCTGCGCGCATTGCGTAAGACGCGCAAGTTTACGCGATGGCAATCGGGTGCATGGGAAGCGCATTGTTCTCCCCAGTTCACACACATGAATGCCAACATTAGTTGGTAAAATTAGCTCTACATTACGCGTTATGATCACTCAATTCGACATGCAGTGATTGTTGGAAATGACGACAAAAAGTTGGCTTGGCTCTCCCACAGTGCAATGGTTGAGGTGACAGGTTGTTGACGAAGCAAAAATGTGGACAACGCTGGAGGTATGTCAAGTGGTAAACCAGAAATAAATTGCTATCGATCTTTTTTTTTTAATTCAACAGAGTTTTTCAAACTGAAAACTACCAGATACATAAGCATAAGCATTTTATACCGCTAAGTAATTGCAATAAAATCTGTAGAAAAAAACCTCGATTAAACCATCACTTGCGATTTCGTTTGAGTGTAGAAATTGCATCGTTCAATGGGCATTATCGTGATCTTTAACAATAAAACGCTCCCATCGACGCAAGAAATCACGAAAAATTCATTGCATCATCAACTGTTCTAATTGCTGTAACCGATTATTAAAAAGGCAATCGTTTACGGCCATTTTGAAATAAACTGCGTTACGTTTTGGATTTTTTGCACGCTCGGCTTCTGCTGTTCACTGGTTCTAGTTAGGTATCTACAAATTCACGTTTTTGTCTCTCTAAATAAACTATTTCCTTTTGATTTTTATTCAGTTTCGCAAGGTTGCCGACCGACCTCACAATCCCTGATGTCAAAATTATGCTTACTTGGTATTAGTTTGTTTTTTTTTACTTACTGTTTTTTCATGTTTCTACTTACATTGGTTACATTACAATAAACAGTAACAACATTATAAGAACCCGTATCGTACTGTATTAATGACTCGACCGATTGAGTCTGAATGAAAAGTAAAGTTTTAGAGTTCTAGCGTTATAGTTGTTCAGTTTCATGGGCTGAGTTATAAACAATTATAAACTAAATCAACACTGACGACGGATATTATTAAATTATTCACAACAATATAAAACAGCCATCAATCAGTCAATCTACTCCAGTCGCTTCTGTTTGCTTGCTTATTTTGCCCTATAAAATCCAATGCAACGCGACAATTACGTGTTATTAAGCTAACAGTATTAATATTCAATGTATCGATAATGAAATGCGCGTTGAGATTCATTTATGCATAGTGCTCTTGATTGCCATAAAGTTGTGGAACATGGTGCATCGGGTAAGTGGAGCTGCGCATATTCAGCCTATGTGCGTGTCACTGCAAGGCGATGGCCTCTCGTCATATATTAAAAAGGGTGTGCCGTTAAGCTGGCTTGAATGTGTTATGCTTTTTTATTAGAAATATGTTGTTAGCAGGCTTTCATCCAGCAATAGACTTCTTATGGATAATTTAATGAAGATGTTTTCATTCCAAGGGTTTGTTATAACTTCTCGCTAAATACTTAAAACATATCTTACCTCTCATCTGACGATGATGTTTCTAAAAAGCAGAGTAACACTCTACTTTAAATTGAAAAGTAGATACAATGCGATGGTTAAATTCTCTATAGAAGACAACTGAAAAAATATATAAGTAAGGATGTTTCCATTGCCAATTGCGATTTATATTAGAGACTCCAACTAAAAAAATAACACTTTGCATAATACATGTTCGAACTAGAAGTTTTAAGACATTATTTATAGCAAGTATACCTATATTTTACTGATAAATGAAACGGCGTAGACGAAGCCGCAGAAGATCGAATTTGCATAGAGCCTTCGCAACGGGAGCAACTCGGGCATTAGGTGTAATGGTGTAATAACTCTCGTGTCAATGTTTATGCACTTCTAGACTAGTAATAAAACTTCCAAGACTATTTTACGCATTGTTTTTGAGACACAGTCTGTCGGCTTGGATCAATTTTATAGCGAATGAGATGATGTAACGGTATAATAAATTAACGTACAATATTGATTGTTAACGGAAATAATGTGAGGACACTGAACCAGAGCTTATAAGTACTATGGATATCAGACTGCTGATATTCATACTGATATACAATAATGTATAAATAAGTAACATATTTCCTAAGACATAAACAAACCAATGATCATCATACAAATATTTTCCCTAAGCAGGAATCGAACGCGTGATTATGAGCTTTACAGGTATGCGTACTACCCAACAAGCTGCGGTTTCGTTATTAGCATCACTGTCCTAGTATAGGTATTTACTGAAAAACAAAAGTCGTCGGTAAAAAGCGTTTTTTTTTGCGATTTTTAAAGTGAAATTATACCCTATGCCGCTGTAAACATAAAATACTAATCATACTCGTAAAATCACATAGTAACCTACTGCAGCTTGTCCTGTGGAATGCGTCTATCAAAACCATAACAATGGCCTAACAAAAAATCTCCCACGGCACATAATAATGAATAGCTAACGACGAAAACTAGGTGAATCTTTGTGCAATCGCCCGGTGTCTTTTTAAAAGAAATATGATCATTTACAATTTCATAACGTTTCCCACACATGGCCGTATGAATGGACTAAAACCGGGGAGGATTTGTCCATACAACTGACAAATTAGTGTAATCTAAAACAGATTTTGTTGACGCGTGGCTGTTGCGTGCGCGCAGCAAATCATACGGTAGTATGACTTTAATGAACATCATCAAACATCAACGGTGATGCGAAGTGAGAAAGTGGCGAAATTGTTTTGTACAAATTGGCAGTAGTCAAAAGATACCCACTTGTTAGTTACGTCGTATATAAATTTTATGTAAGTAAGTATAAGCTTGATTAAAGAAACCCTATACAGTCAGTAATTAAGAAAATGTTTGTATGACACCATCCACAATACAACAGTTTAGTAGCTTGTGATGTGGCGATTAAAGATTATCTTTGTAATCGTTTTTATACAATAGCTTTAAATGTTAATTAGAACCTAAAATAGTCCACAATTAGACCCAACAATAGACTATAAAAAATCCAACCTAAAAATAATCATCCGAAAACGTTCTACCTTTCGTAAGACAATAAGAAGACCTTCATGAAAAATATACGCTACATACACGTTCAATGCAAATCGGCCGAATGTCAAACCGTATAGTAATACAGTAGAGCTCAGAATAATGGCGTTACACAATGTGAATCTTGGGTCTTGAGTCTTGACATTCCGTTTTGTTCGTCAGCCTGTGGCCCAGTGGTCCGTGTGAACGGTTCCCAGGGTGATGGTATCGGGGCTGCTTAGTCGGGTGGCTAAAAGAGATAAGACCGCGATTAGCGCATCCGACAGGGATACTAAGTGATGCTATTTGTAATATACGCCGATTGATCAATCTAGCCTAAGGTATGGAGCTGTGTGATTTTAAGTGTTGATACACGTGACTTTCAGTGAGGGAGAATCCGATAAATGAGAAGAAAGACACTCAAAGACAAAGTATAGGAATGTTCCGCAATGATACTGAATAGGATACCAAGCAAAGTTAGATTTCACAGGCAATCGAAAACAATATCTGCTGCTTTAACAACGGTAAGTAAAGCAATAATACCTATAATGAAACGTTGAGGAAACTTGTCGCCGCCACTGAAAAAGAAATCAAACTCTTTATTGTGAAGGATTGAGGAGGGCTTGAAATATGAATAGGGAATAGTAATAACATATTCAAGTAGCTCTCCATTAATTTGAGACACAACTTGCAAGCGTTCAGTCCAGCCTCACTCAATTAGCGGAACACTCCTCCAAGATATTTATTTTCCAGCTTAATGACCAAAGTAGTCATCTTACCGGATTTCCTAATTCATTTAAAATTCATAGCCATAAAAGCTAGATTAAAGTCAGAAGCCGCCTATTACAATCGGCCGTTAATTCGACCGATCTATTAACCCTTGAGATGGTCTCAATCAGAACCATTATAGGAGAGGAAGTGTCTAATGGACCTCGTTCGGTAGCACAGAAGATGGTGTTAAGAAATAATTACTATCGGTCACGCCTCCCTTGATTGCTTTTTGAAATCGCCCGTAAATCTACTTTGATTCTTGAACATGTGTATCTCATTAGAAATAATAAGTAAATGGGCGTAGTTGCCCAATATAATAGACATTTTACAATTCAAATTATTTTTTATACATTTTTTTCAATGTTATATAATATTTTTAATAGGACGATTTTTATATAATGAGAGGTTTGGTAGGCGCCGCGGGTAATAAAAAATGGCAATGTCTGCCATGAAAATGTTTGGCTAAATGCCACTTGTCTTCCATGGTTGATTAGTTTTGATTCGTAGTTGTATCCTGTATTGGTCAATAAATCGCGTAGATAGGAACTCTTAAGGACGTCTTATATTTTTGAGCCGGAAACGCGCATCGTTTGTACGAGGCGTGTGAACAACATAAACTTTTATGTAATAAAAATTAGTTATATATATATATACAAAACTTTCTGTGATCGAAGATACAAAAGTACTCGTACAGCGGAAAGCGAATCCAGTCCACGAAACTGAACAACTTTCCCCACGGAACTTGACTGCGCTGTTTTATACCAAAAGGCCAAATGTTACCTACGTATGTTCCTTGTTGAAATTTGAACACCCTTTCAACTATGCGACTATTTTTGTAACACTCTGTATTTATTAGACAATATTAAATTTGGATTAATGGGATTATATAGCGAGGGGTGTAAGGGGTCTAAACAACATCTTACAGACCTAAGCCAACCTCACCTGCTCGTGGTGCACCCTGCTGTTCTACCAACGAGGCTCTGGCGACCGTAGTTCCTTTCGAGGTTTTGGGGGTCAGACGGCAGTCACTTCATGTCGGATAAAGTTTTGGGTACTATGGCTAGGGCGTCGCCGCATAACGACGCGCAGGCACATCGCCCTACACCTGCGATAAGTGGACTAGGGCTACCGTGTCAAGTACGGGCACGGCTAAAGACGCAAGTACCTAAAATGAAACTCCGCTTTGCCACCTGGAACATAGGTTCTCTAACAAGCCGCTGCCGAGAACTGGCGGACGTACTGATGAAACGTAGGGTGCATGCTACATTCCTGCAAGAGACTCGTTGGAAGGGTAACAAGTCACGTGACATCGGTCAGGGATACAAGCTGATTTACACCGGGTCTCCTTCAGGGAAGAATGGTGTGCCAGTAGTACTGTCTGAAGAGCTCCAGAAAGGCCTTCTTGAAGTCGATAGGCTAAAGCGACCGACTCATTCGAGTGAAGTTATTGATAGAGGGTGTTGTTACACATCTTGTCAGTGCCTATACTCCCCAAGTTGGTTGCCAAGAATCAGAGAAAGAGGCCTTCTGGGACATGTTCGAAGACGTGCTTCGCTTTATCCCAAACTCGGAGAGCATAATCGTGGGTGGAGACTTGACTTGACTTGCATGTAGGTGAGGACTCACGGGGTTCTGAACGTGTTCACGGCGGGTATGGCTGTGGTCGTAAGAATGCAGAGGGAGATTCAATTCTCATCACCTGCCTCGTATCAGATTTGGCTGTCGTGAACACTTTCTTCCAAAAGAAACCTGAGCACCTCATAACTTACAAAAGTGGGTCACACTCCACCCAGATAGACTATCTGCTCATAAGAAGGAGCCAAATCAGCAAAGTGTCTAACTGCAAAGTTATTCCTGGCGAAAGCCTCACATCGCAACACCGCATCCTTGTCATGGACATGCTGGTAACACCAAAGAAGAAAGTGCCTGAACGACGTAGACCCAGAACTAAGTGGTGGCTGCCGAATGGACCAAAAAGAGACGACTTCTGCGAGGCTGCTCTAGGCTTAGATTTAAGCCCAAGCGAGGAAGAATCCGCCGAAAGTCAGTGCTCTAGGATCCAATCAGCAGGCAGCGCATTAGGAAAACGGGTGCTCGGCACTTCCAAGGGAGGCCGCGTCATCGACAAGGAAACGTGGTAGTGGAATGACTTAGTGTAGGAGGCAGTTCGGGAGAAGAAGACACTTTTTAAAAAGTGGCAAGACACGAAGTCTCCTGAAGATCGCGAAGCATATAGAGCAGCCAAATGTGCCGCAAAACGAGCCGTTGCCAAAGCGCGGCACGATCAATTGTCTCCATTATACGACACATTAGAGACAAAAGAAGGCCAAAAATCCATCTATCGTTTGGCAAAGGCTCGGGAGAAGGCAACACAGGACATAACCAAATGTCTGTGTATCAAAGACTCCAACAGCACTTTGGTTTGTGACGCAGTGCGAGTAAAGGAGAGGTGGCGTAGCTACTTTAACGAGTTACTTAACACGCAACACGCAAATGTGTCCCCTCCGGAACTGCCCCCTGATCTTGGACTTGTTGCCCCAATAACACCAGACGAGGTACAAAATTGTCTTCGCAATATGAAAAACCGGAAAGCCGTGGGCCCTGACGACACACCGATTGAAGCGTGGAAATCGATGGGTCCTCGTGGTGTGATCTTACTGACCTTTTTAACCGAATTCTGACCAGCCGCAAGATGCCAAACTCATGGAGATTGAGCATTATCACTCCAATCTATAAAGGCAAAGGTAGTGTACAAGACTGTGGAAGCTACCGAAGTATTAAGGTCATGTGTCACACCAAGAAACTCTTCGAGCGCGTAATCAACTCAAGGCTCCGGCAAGAGTGCACTGTCTCCGAGTGTCAGTATGGGTTTTTGTCCTGGCTGTGGTACCATAGATCCCATCTTTGCCCTAAGAATGCTAATCGAGGCCTACAGGGAGAACAAAAAGCCATTACATATGGCTTTTCTTGATCTACAGAAAGCTTTCGACTGCGTACCGCGCCAAGTTATCTGGTGGGCTTTGAAGGAGAAGAATGTGCCACAGTCCTATATTGACATTATACGAGACATGTACCACAACACGGAATCAATAGTGAGGACCGCCGTTGGCGATACTCACCCATTCCCGATCACAGTTGGAGTTCACCAAGGCTCGGCCCTGAGTCCTTTTCTGTTCAGCGTAGTGCTAGACGTAGTTTCGGCACGAGTTCACGAACCATCTTCGTGGCTTATGATGTACGCTGATGACATTGCACTGACCGATGAGGACAAACAGAAACTGGAGCATAAGGTGAATCAATGGAAGGGTGCGCTAGAGAACGACGGTCTGAAACTAAATGTTGCGAAGACGGAATAAGCCGGGCAAAGTGGAGAAGATTAAGTAGGAAAGCGGACCCAAGCACTAGGCCGGGAAAACGCTAGGACGAAGAGATTATATAGCAAAGCATTTAATAGGTGCTTCAAGGCGTCACGACTTTCCATAGAAATAACCCAGCACTCCTGAGTCGTAATCTCACACTCTTGATGATAAAATAACGATATTACAGCTTGAATTCAAATAGATATAATATGCAAAATGCAATCATCAGGTTAATTTTATTTGTCATAATTATACTGTTTACTACTTTAAATTATTATATTCTGTCATAATTTTATTACGATGTAAAATACCGTGTATGCACCTAATCTTATTAGGAAACCTTCAGCAATTCAGATTTTGAAAAGCTAATTCTAGTATCTTTGAGACATATCAATAGTGTTGAGTAGTGCTGATACTTTAATGCAAGCAATAAATGAAATTACGATCTTTATAAACCTGTGCGAGATTCAAATAGAAGTTATCAATGGTGTAGTATTGGAAGGATGATGCTTGCATAATTTCTAGCTCCATTTATAAAATTCCATCAATCAAAGTCGTCCCCTTCGATTTGTGTCGATTGTCCGTCGATTCCCTGTGTGTCGCACTTTAGTAGCTGAGATTATAGATGCAAAACAGATTTTTTTCCTTTAAAACCAACTGGTTTAAAACCATAGTTGTGGTTTAAAACTGTTTAAAACAATTTTAAACTAAATCGGGCAGTTAAAAATGAACTGTGGACAACATGACCACGTTTTTTTTTTTTGCATAATACAGACTATTTGGAGAATTTCATTGATGAACATAGTTACGTTCTTCCATCGAGCAAGTATACAAAACCATCTTATATACCATATTTTGAGCAAATAAACTTTTCATTTCATTTTCATTTTTCATTTCATTTCAAAAATCAAGCATACCTACATCTATCAATTTTATTAAAATATCAATTCAGAAACAAAAGTAACGTGCATTATTATTAAAATTCTTTTTACTTGATCTTTACCGAGTCAAGAAATGAAGAAAGCGGCTTAGTTAGAGATTTGTTTTTTTTAAATAGGTACATAAATAGTTGCCAACACAAGTTCAAGTGACTGCGGTTTTAAATAATTTAAAACCGTTATAAACTGGTTTTAAACGTAGGATTTTGGTTAAGGTTATAGCTGAGACTGATTGTCCTCCCTGGCAAGTTAACATCCTAGGTTTTTTTTTTTTTGACGGACCTAATCACTATTTATACCAGAGTGGTAATATAGTGGGCGCGGACTTGCGGGGAAGCAGAAGACTCGTACCCCTTATTAACATCCTAGGATGAAGTGTTTGCGCACCTAACCGAACGATTCGCGACAGGGCAAAAGACGAACATCTACTCAAACAAATGCATATAATGTAAATATGAAAACAAAATGGGTAAAAAAGAAGTTATTTCTTCAAGCCCATTATATTTGCTAATTAATATAAAGATTGTAATTCACCTTTTTGTACTTCCTCTGTTATTGGGTAGGTAAATAAAAAAGGACTTTCAAGAGCTTTCAAGAGTGATTCATGTGAACATCGGCATTTGAGATATAAGTAAAGATAACCGTATACCGTACCAAGTTACCGCAGTACATAATCAGAGTCTTTCAAATGGAACTGTCAATCAAAGATGTAAAATACTCTTTAGATGACATCTTGACCGTCAGATTTCATTTGCTCAACTTTCAGTTCCGTTGGAAATAGCTACGCTTTTACTTTTCCAGCATAAGATGATATACGACTTGATCTTTCATATAACAATCAGAAGGTCTAATAAGCCTGGTTGATTGTAAGATGTCTTGATGATCTTACTTACTTGTGCATCATACCCAGACTTTATGAATAAAAAAATGGAGTGATTGCTTCCTTTGGTAGAAAGTGTTATTAAATTGTGATAGATTGTCAAATTTAGTTAATGACAATCGTCATCCAAACAGGACTTCATCAAAAATATAACTATTAAAATAAAATAAATATGTGGGGACATCTCACACATGGCCATCTGATTTCAAACTAAACAGAAAGCTATTGTAAATATAAATAATCAGAGAATACAAACTGTAAAAAGAAATCGGCAGTGCCATGACATCTTCTTCAACTTGAAATTGTCAACGCACTGACATCTGTCATTTTCATGTCAAAACTGTACTGCCACTGTCAAACGCTTTGACAGTTTCGGCTTTTTGACAACCTTGAGAAAGCGTTATGAGGAGATCAGGGAGATTAGTAAACTTAGAACTTTACGAGCCGTTAGCCTTCGGTGTTTCAAACCTGAAACAAATTTGAACCGGTTTCTGTAAAAATTGACAGACAACATTCAATAACTCGAATTTTAATTACTGATAAAAAAGCTTATAATCCTTTGTTCAATAGATTTGCTAACGAATATTTGAAGAACTTTATGCAAATGTCTTAGGTTACCACCCAAATTGGTGAACTAGCTGCAACAAGAGATTCTTTCTAATGACAATGTGTAGGAACATTTTGTTTATGAGTTAGAAAAAAATAGAAACGTATTTAATGTAATTGAAAGTTTTGTAGACTCCACACAATCAATTCCTTTTGTCATTGTTCTAAAAATAATAAGTGAACGAACATTGATCCCACAATAGAAAGAAAATTTTCCCAATTTAAATGTACATTTCTGCTGAGTAATACAAAATTTGTTTAAGCCGAATTAAAAGACAATAAAAATTTATCAAATGTTATGTTTCAAAACTGAAATTGCTTGTCATTAGCATTACCAGGCTAAAATGTCAAAGAACAATGAAGTAGGTAGAACTGTCACAGGCGGTCGAAGGCTGAACGTGATCGCATTTCCATCGGTATTGATATCAATTGCTATTAAAATTGCTATCAAAATAGTCTTGCAATAACAAATATAATGCACTCAAAGAATGCTCAACTAATTTCGGAACGTGGTGAACGTTTGCGGGTACAATGACGGTCTATTTGAACACCACATTGATTCACGTAGCGAAAGGGTATAAGCAAAGACGGCTGAGGTAGGTAGTCCTATGAACTTAAAAGCTAAGTATGTGTATAGTCAACAATAATAGAGGAATCTTACTGTTTCGTCAAGAGTACCCACAGAACAAGGTCATAAATAACGTCAATACACATTGATGTTTTTGACTAAAACATAAAAAAGAAAACATAGAAAAGAAAAAGTTTAACGCTATGTTTAAAAGATTATTACCTTAAGAGCTTGTAATATGTTATAGTTCTCATTTTTGATGTAAGTAGACTTCTTATCAAAAATTTCGCAAATTGAGACTCCATGATGCACAGTCAAACTTTATATGCAGTTTTGTGGGCTTTGTGTTAAGCAAAATTTAATATGTATGTTTTTTAATAAATAAATAATAATAATAATAAGTATGCATAAAATCACGCTCTGCATGTATTCATGATTAAATCAAACTTGTATTTTATTATTTTATGAACACAATTTTAATAATAGTTTTTCTAATTGGATGATAATCGTCCTCTTGACAACATCCTACATCCACACCATCGACACGCTAACTATTCTATAGTATCTTACATCTTTTTCTTCTAGATATAACACATCTCATGACGAGTTACCTAGTTCTTTGGTATTGTACCGTTGTGCCACAAAGCGCTTCTTTACACAGCATTTTCTCTAAAAATAAATCAAAACAAAAGCATCTCGTGACTGGAAGCTAAGAGGCGAGCGTAGGCCACCGTTAAATCGTGGAATTAGAGTCTATTTTACAAGAAGGCTGGTTTCATCAGCTGCGGTTAACAATGGAACAACACGCGCTCCCTGCGCGATCCCCGAGGCGATCTCACCTCCGACCTGCGCCTGCGCCCCGCCGCCGACACGTGCTCATGTGAGCTGCTCCGGCTGGTCTATAGTAGTCTACGTGGATACATTCTTGAATAGAATAGAATAGAATATACTTTATTGCACACAAGGATATAGCTTGAAAGTACAGAAGATAGATAAAAGGGTGTACAGATAGGCGGCCTTATTGCTAAGGTAGCAATTTCTTCCAGGCAACCTTATAGCATTATAATCTTGATTGAAGTTTACCAGATGATGAAGATATTGCCTTAATAGCCGTGTTTTGTTTTTAAAGAGGTTTTTTTCTAACGGTTTGTTTCACAAGTTCTGATTGAATAACAGTGATAAAAATCGCGAAACGAATTATGAGCGCTGATTTTGAATGTAACATTAAGTGACGATTATTGGAGCGAGGTGATAATCTCTACTATTTTCGACGAGCTAACATATTCTGTTGCGGAAATGAGACTAATAACTACAGACTGTAAGGTGAATCATTTAATACTTATAGAGAATTTGAAATTCTTCCATATAATTAATTGACTAGAGCTTGTACTTGATAATTATGAAAAGTGAGTAAACGTAACGTAAACATTACATTCAATATGTGTAGGTTTGCCGCAGTGATGCACATAACTGCCGCCCGCCCGCTGATTGGCCGAGCGAAAGTGAGCACTCATCGTTTTGTAACCAGTGTCTTGCTCTATTAGGATTGCTTCCAAACAAAACATGCCCGTTGAACGATTGAATTAACTTTTTGACTTCGGCCTCTTATCTATTGTTCGATGCTGTTGTGGACCTTGATGTTTTCAACAGCTATTATTTGAAAGATCTTCTTCGAGGTCTTGCATGTAGCACATACCTTAGATGTTTATAGATTGTTGGCGTGGTTTTGTGAATGGATAGGCTAACTTTTACTTTTTTTTTACTTCGTGATGTTTTAAAGTAATTCGGACAACATAGTATAGCATCAATTATGCACCAATTATAGTGCTACGTTTACGCGTAGCAAAGGCTACGAGATCCCTCGCGTGCTACGTAGTAGGTACTCTACTTTTTTGCGTAATACATATCTATTTTTTCATATTTTTAGAGTCATTCTACGTACACATTCCGTAATAGCGATGAGCTAACTAAAGCATTCATTTAGATTATAATCCTAATTTATGCGATAACTTATAAGTATTATCCCCAGTATTTCCTTCAACTATGTCTCTTTTGCAACACCGATATTGTTATCTAAGCCGGTCCTGTATAAATCCAACACAAAACGTGCTATCGCTGAGTCATTTCTGAAATACCAAAGTGTTATAATACGACACATTTAAGACAGCTCGCTGGGGCCGTATCTATGGCCTGTAGGAGTTGTCTCTTGTAACATATCAGCTATATCTGAGTCTATAGGCCTTAATTCAATTATAGAATGAGATAGCTTATATCTGTGTCAATAAGATTTTAATGACATGGTGCCTGCTATAGTGATGATCATGGATATTTGACAAAAAAAGTAAGATTTTAATTATTATTTTTTATTTCAGGTAAACACGAACACTGATCTTATCTAAGGAAACAGATGAAATAATAATTTTGAGGTCTTAGAAAAAGATGGTGAGTTCAAAACCTTATGAGTTACTATAAATACCAATGGTCAACAATACTTTGTGTGAAAATGAAGGGGACATATTTTAGCTTGTTTTTATATGATGCATTACATCTACGTCGGTTGTAAATCATAGTTTATTCCTATAAAAACGCGATCTACTATCATTTCAGTACTATATTTTATGCGTGACATTCAAACCGTGACAGCCAGGCATTTGTTCTAGAGTTCAGCTAGCCTATGTACATTGTACACGCAAAGCCCTCAATCAGGAGATAGCTTATACCGCAGCGTGTCACCGGAGGGGCGCGACGACTAATAAATCGGCGCGCGCGCAGTGAAAGATGAAGTGCCGCTTAACATACAATGAGTTCTGTCGCAAGAGCTTAGGCTTAGGACAGTGTTGGGGGCAGACTAGTCAATTCACATTGAGACAGCGATTAGGAAATTTTATTGGAATAGTTTTTTTTATACATCTAATTTCAACTCTCAATGTAGCTACCTTTTGGTTTCTTACTTATTGTCTTTTTCAAGAAAACTCTTACTCTAAACTAAGCTATCGATCATAACAAGAAACCGTAAACCATATGTGGAAGTCTTACACCAAACAGTAATCGTAGCAATTAACTAGCATAAATACAAGCTATCAATCTTATCATCAGACATAAAACACAAAAACTAGACCAACATTGACCAACCATCGCCCAAAAAAGGTCATGATAAAATAGCAAAAATTTAATATCATGTTTCAAGCTACTTACATAGTTCGAACGAGGCATAAAGCTCTCTAACGAGTCTGGGTGTGTCTTTTGGACCAAATAATGGGACCAATAATTGTAGGTGCAGTTAGGTGCAATATAATGGGCCCAAGATGTATACAGCCAAAGTCATTGAGGATAATTGAAGAATATTACTCATAATTATTAAGATCTATCATCTGGTCTGGAGTCTGGACATGATAAAATCTATAGGTCGATCTATGACATGGCCGTTTATGTAAGCCCAGCTTCAACAAGTTTAGTTATGAATAAGTGATTAGATTACTATTTAAATATTTAATTTATATAACTATGAGAAAAACTAATATTATTATTATTAGCACTCAAATGTTAGTTACGTACTACGACGAACGAGGATTTTTTTCAAAAAATGTATGTTAAATAGACTACACCTACAAAAAATTACACACTTAATTTCAAAGCTCACTGCACAGTTACCAAACTCCGAGCAATATTACGTATCAAAATTAATTATACGGCGCACCATGAAACCAAGATAAACGATCAGCCAATCAAAACATCACCACCTTGAACTGTTAAAGAAAACAGCCACAGTTACAAATGCATCTATTGTTGTACGCACACCTGTGTGATGCCACAGATAAATGCGAACCATGCGAAAAATCTTTAATTTAAATTTAATTCAATTATCTTTTTTTTTTAATGGCGTTCTCATTATGATTTTACCAGTATCAAGTTTATAATATTTTGGGATGTTTAATTTGATAGATAGGCTTTATGAGAAGGCAGTAAAGAATTTAAAGATAGCAAAATTTAAAACTGTCCGTTCTTTTTACCTTTTAAAGATTAAACAGAGATAGGTGATGGCAAGTGCAGTGTGGGACGGCCACCTACGAGATGGACCGACGACCTGGTGAGGATCGCTGGGTCTCGTTGGATGCAGGTGGCTATGGACCGGTCGCGCTGGAGTGCTATTGGAGAGGCGTACGTTCAGCAGTGGACTTTAACAGGCTGAAATGATGATGATGAGGTGATGGACATCCAAATATTATAGCTGTCACACGTTGAATTTGAACCCTTTTATATTGCACAACTTTAAAGCGGACGTAAACATTCGACTATAAAAATTTCATATTTTAGGTTATCATTCGTTCAAAATAATATCATTCGTTCATCTGAATTCACTTCCTCCTTTAATCATAAAAATGAAAGGGGTAGCTGGATTGTAAAATTAGGATTAGAGCGTGTCATCGAGAATTGGCCCCATTACCTGTTATATTAATTACTCTACTGTTTTTGTTGTTTTCGTAATGACATCAAAAACTATTTATACAAAAAGTGGACAAATTATTATAAATCATTTTTAAATTGGAAGTTTTTTACAAATACAATTAGGTTGTGGTGTTTTGTATTGTGGAAAAAAGGTGATTGACTTACATTATTGGGCATTCAAGTAATAATAGAGACAAAAAGCAGACATATTTCAATATTTTTAATTCATGTACTCATTGATGTCTCAGAGACAAAAAGTCAAACAGGCAAATGTCTAAAATTTTTGTGGATATCTTGAATAGCAAATAGCAAATAAAAGGAATTTAAAACTATGTAATGATTGTTATAAAATCATACAAATTCATACAAAAAGTAAACAAAAGTCTTCTTCGAGCTTTAATTACTCAGAGAAACTTGCCCATCATTCGTCCTCGGTTTCATATTCAACACAATACGTCTCTAGGCAGATAGGCAGTGATTTGTCATATAGAATACAAATTAAACTGCTGAACTATGACGTCAAATACAGCAATATTGCCTTCCATTGAAACTTTCATCAAATGTTAAGGCAAATTAATCAATATACGAACAGCAATGTATATAAAAAAGGTAACTAAAGCGCGTGGTCCTCACAGACACGGATCAGAGTCAAGACGACGCATATTAAATTGATGAGAGGCGTCGTAGAGGAATGCAGTACAATGCGTATTTCGTTACATAAAACCGTATGAAAAAACCACAACGAACAATTTGCGGTTACTAGCTCTAGGTGACTAGCTCAGTAAATGAAGTCGTTAAGAGAGATGGTACCATTACTGGAGAAAACGGAACATCTGCTTAAATTATGATGCTTTGTATTAGCATTAGACAAAAGAAAGTACTTACTTGCTTCGGTGCAAATGAAAACGTTCTAAGGGATATTAGAAAGTCAAAAATTTATCGATCAAATTTAAATGAACAACGAATCATTTAACAAAGTTCAAAACAATATTGGTCATTTGACCAAAAGTTTAACTGACCAAAAATTAGAATATCAACATTTAATAGATCTAATAGACTATTGGCCTAATGGTTCTAAAGCCTAATAGACGATTCAACAAATGGTCCATTGAAAAAATGATAAATGACAAAAGGATTACTGACAAAATAATCGCTGAACAACCCAGAAATAGTAAACAAGCATCAAAAATTAACCGCATTGTAATTAAAATATTTATGCAATATGTTACATATTTTTATCTTACTTGGCATGCATGCAATCTGGCATGGGTGGTCACAAGATAACCTAACCCCGAAGGATATGGCGCTCACATACTTAAGGGTATGGGTGTCAACCACAAAACTAAAATGTGTGTTCCGAAAAACAATGATTTGTTTTAAACGAAACAATTTAACTTTTATTGCTCTCAAATATAACTTTCAAAATCTCTATCATGAGGAACAAAATACGAAATTATAATTTGAATGGCGAGTAGCCAAAATAATGGGTATGCTTCGATGGCATCCGATATGTAAGTGGTTTTCGTAACGCCGCCCCCAAGAGCGGTCGCGATACCATCGAGTTTCAACTTTTAACACACAGCCAACGCAACAAGATCATCTGACCTGTATCGACGTCTATACTCGACCCATTGCTGCGTGTGTAGAATTATACTGGTTTCATTGTTACAATCAAGACGTATTGAACGTGAATATCCATCGCTGTCATGCGGAATTTTGACAACGGTCGCTGCGGTATGCGCGCGCGCTATGCAGACGCGCAACTGCTTTTTTCGATATGAACAAACAGTCGACTGAACATCTGGATGATCGCCGTCAAGATTACAGACCAGTTTTATACATCTCCTATAATGTTATCTCTGTATTTTACTAATGACATAGATGAATAGCACATATGAATCTCTTGGGATATATTGTCCTAATGGATTGATAAAAATCGACGGCGATCGATATCAATTGTGTTTTAAGAAGACGCCATTAGCCTCAATCCCTACAGGACGTTATGTCCTGACCTTCAGACGACAAGTGATATGATCAACATTTTTGATACATGCATTGGTCGATCGTGTTCCATTTGACAACTAAATTCAGAAGCAAGGTTACATTATTGAATTAACACACGATACTGTCTGTAACAAGACTTCAAAACTAAAGATATAATTACCGGAGTAGATCTTATGGATCGTCAGATACAAGTTGGCGCGTGCGCGCAGTTTAATTTCAGTCAAATTCAATGGCGATCAATCGTTATCTGCAGATCACGTCGAAAGCAAGGCTGCAAGGAGCGGTCAAGGGATAGCCGATACCTTCACCTCCAGCCTTGATGAGTCAGATTCTTTGTTACACAGATATCGATCCTAACGACACGATGTTGTAACCCCACTAATTATAACCTCACATTGCGTAGTGACGTCGTTGTCAGGAGCGATCGAGTTCGCTTCGGATCTCCTTATCTGATCAAAGCTAAATAACTGTTTCGCCATACTGAGCTTCGGCTTGCTGGGTACGCACGCATCTTACCAACCCAAAATTCTTTACTAGCTGGCCTTGTAAATCAATATTTCTATTATTTGTTTTACTTTGTACCTGATAACGAGCGAACATTATCTTTAATCTGCTCGTTTCTTCATCAACCTTGTATCGGCAAACTATTAATTTAAACTGAAATGTCAAGTAAACATGTATTGGGCAGAACTTAATGTGGAATTAACTGACCGAGCTACTGTTCCATATAAACAGGCTGACATTTTGCACCAAAACATACTTAATTTTACCTAGAAGTTATTTAAGGTTTCTCGTTTAAAAGCAAGTAAGAGGTAACAGTAAATTAAAATGAAATTACTAGTGGTCCGCCCGCGGCTACGCTCGCATTGTGAAAGATTTTCTTATAGGAATAAGACTTTTTTCCGTGTCCTATGTGTTAATCCAAGCTACGAACTATTTTCCATTCAAATCCGTAGAGTACTTTAAGCGTGAAAGCGATGCAAACATCATTTAAACATCCAAACATATTTTTACAATTATAATTAGTGGAGTGTGATGTGATGTGATAGTGTGATTATAAGCGTATAGTGATTATCATTTACAATTGTTTGCAATAAGCTTAAAACATAATAAGAAGTTACAAAAACCGCTTAACACAACAAACAATAAAATCAATCTTAATATTTAAACATGTATTTAAATAAAACAAGAGCTGAGAATCATTTGTTTAACAGATACCTAGCAAGGTGGCCAAGACAATAGGATAGGTTGTGAAAGGCATTGATTTGTTTGAAGTTACTATGACAGAAGAACCATAAATCTTTAGTTGAACGGCATTCATAAGTTCAAAGTTAACATAACTCAGTCTTGCGTTAATAATTATTGCTAAAATGATACCTGTGAATTCTTGGGTGTGTACTTTGTAAATGAAGAAAGTTATCACTTAAAAAATCTCAGTGGATTATTTTCGGTGTATTTTTTTAAAATAAATTATCATTGGTTTCGCGAAAGATGCAATTCTTACACAAGAAATAGCATTTGTTTGTTTCATTACTTAACATTCTTACATTTTTTATTTTCGTTTTGACATTTCCTGTCAGAGCAATGCCGCACTAACTATAATACTTTATAAGGTCGTCTAAGAGAAAAGTGGTCGAGAATCGTGTGAGTTTTTGTGGTAATCATAAATATCATAGATGGATACCCATAACTGGATGATGTCTGAGCGCTTTCTTGCCTCGATAATTGTAGTTACACCACTTATAGCCGTATAAGTGAAACTCGTGGAAAATAAATCATAGCTGTTTTCATTTTATGATTCCATAACTGTGTTGTGTGTGACCGAGACTCGGTGATGTCCTTTTGAAAACTATTCTTATCAAAAATTTACTACCATTTCGTTTGATGATTGTTTTTTTTATTAGTTTCCGAATAAAATAAATCTCCTACACCTCTATCAATTATCAAGTTTGTAAGGCGGTGAACATTATTTTTTCATCTTGTTCCAATTTGAAGTTACTTTGTTCCGTTTCCTTTACATAGCTATCTCATCTCAACGCACAAAATATTAACTATCCAACTAAAAACTAAACACAAGATTAAAAAGAGAACATCGTGTTTTTAGTAGGAAGGCCGGTACTATGTTACTTGATACTGGAAGCTGGGTGGTCTTCGCGATTAGCGTTGACGCATATGTACGGTGAATAATGATAGACGGGTCTTGTTACTTGGAGGAAACCTTACTATATGGCTAATAAAAAGAGGAGCATGTAAAGGAACGTATACCGTAATAGGATAGTGACAAAAAACATTTATTTTGTAGAGTCAAACTATCATACAGAGGAAACTTTTGAAAACTTCTCATTTCGAAGGCAAAATTTAAATTATATTTGTTTAAGTCATTCCAGTCATAGACTTAACAAAACGCAAAAGTCGAATGTAGATTACAAAGTAAGACATATTCTGCGGTAAACCAGTATGCAACTTTGTCTATATAAAGCAACACACTTGCATTCAATCAGCGCAGTTGTTACCACATTTCAGTTACATCCCCACTTGCACAATCGGACCGTATTCCACTATATAGGTATAGCAGTTAGATAAACCCATTGTGGATACCCGGACAGTTAGAGGAGAAGCCCCGTTGGTGCTGTACGGTACTGCGAGGGTTATATTCAATTAGGTTGCATTGCATGCCGCAGGAAATATATATAGGTAGAGCTGACTAGCTGAGATCAGCCTAACGGATGGCGTAAATCTCCATTCTTTCCTGTGGCTTCAATTGTGAATAAGAGCTTCCTTTGAATCGCTAAGGAAGTATGGAGACGTAAAATTTATTGATGAGATTGCAGTTTGCTGCTACAATATTATTTGTATGAGAAAAACGTACGTGCTATTGTAACACAAAATATATTGCTTCGCAAGACAAAAGCAGTTGCACGACTAACCCATAAAATTATTATAGCAGTTAAGTCAATTCAGAGGCAATTCAAAATAAAATGCCAATGTGATAATTACAATCTTAAGTTACATATCCAAATGTGATAATTACAATCTTAAGTTTGTTACAATTAAGTTAAAAGTTTTTGTTTTATTATTTAACCAAATTTTGAGAGCTTAGTGATTAAAATAACAAGTCAGATTTATTGTAAAAAAATTGTTGAGGATCTTGTAACTTGAAGAATAGCTTGATGAACAAAACAGAAAAAAACTTTAAATATTAAGTGAAACTTCTAAGATCGATATCGTATGGACACCACGTATAATTTGTATGTAAAGTTGCTCCATCTTGACCACCCATTCAATTTAAGTGTGAATAATCCATTTCGGAAGCTACAAGTTGTCAAGATAACAAGGATCAATAAATTAGTTTAATTTGTTAGAAATGAGAAACATTCATTTATTTTCCCACATAGATGTCAAAGATATCACGTGAAGGTCATTACACTACGAAATTAATTCTCACGACGCGCTAAGATGCTCGATCTGTTTGAGATGAGACTCGTTTTGACCAACCTCATATTGCCGCTGATAAACTAAACATTATACTAATCTACATGCAGATTTAACAGAATTTACGGCAAACATAAAGTGGTAATAAGATGGTGTTGACCATCTTAACATTTGCAGTTCATAGAGGTTCTTAATTAAGCGGTTTGTAGAGGATGATCGCTTGGTAGTCTGTAAGTTGGAGTTGGTACAGTAACGTATCTTGGACGGATCGAATCAGCTGTCCGTTCGCACGGGGATTTAGATCCAGTAACTAATGTCGCCGCCTTGTGTTAGGATGTTTATTGTTTGGTATATTAGAAAATGGAATTTAAATCGATTTCCTTTGCATATTATTACCACTTTGTAATGTACTAGCTGTCCGTCTGCAAATACACCCGTGATGATTTTATTTATTTTCTCGCGGTAATTAGCTCACATTATTATCCAACTTATAAATCTTGTTACAATATGCAAAAAGTCACGTCAATATACTTTCGCAGTTATGCATTCAAATTACAAAATATACTTTACAAAACACGCTTTTTAATATTTGAATGACGACATATTCCTCAGAGGTTGTTTAGAAGTCCACGATCGTGATAGTTGGTGAAAGAAAGAGGAGGTCTTTGCCCAGCAGTGGAAAACAATAGAAGCTATTAAAATAACTGGAATGTAAGTACATTTAAAAAATCTTTTGTTTTTCATCGATAAAAATGTTCTGAAATTTTTACGTAGAAGAACTAATTTACATTGTACTTCTTGATCATTGGCCTCTAAAACCCACGCTAACTTCTTATCCAGCATCTAAAAGATTCACACTGAAAAAACAATGACATCCTTACATTTTCTCTGCAGCATGTATCGGTACGTTTAAGGAAACATTTTATAGTTTAAAGCTTTTTAATAGTGTAAGAACTTCCCACGATGTTCTTTAATATGTCTATCGTATAAACAAGACGACAATGGAGCCTTGATAAAAACTTGGCTATATATACATTGAGGATTTTTGAACGGTTTTTAAGTAACATGGTTTGAAGAAATACGCAAGGAACTTCAAACATGACTTCGTCATCGCCATCGCTTGCTGCTTACAAAGTATTTTTTAAGGAAATGAAATAGCAGAAATAACTTTGATCCTAAGGGCTCTTAAACGCTTTTTTTAAAGAAAACGGAGAGGCGTGCATTTTTAGCGTAGGTGAATTTATTTAATTAAATGCTTCTTTAGGTTGGTAAAGCAATGAAATAAAATCTGCTCCTTATTTCGTTGTAATATAAAAGTGTTTTACTAACTTATCTTTATAAAACTTACTTGCCTTAAACTTTAGTAAGCTAAGTAGGATGACAATCAATATTTTATTGAGGTAATAGCATACCTTTTATCGATCGTGCGAGTGAATCAATTGACAGCAGCTGTATCCGTTCTTGCTCAACAATAATCGTTTATTGGATCTCAGAAAACATAAGTTACGAGCAATAAAACCAAAAAGACATTAAATGCTCGTATCATAACTTAAAATGAATTCAAAACCAAAAGTGAAATATTTTGATACGTCCTTCTTAACTAACCTTGCATTTTGAACTTTTTACCTTTGCTTCAATTTTTCGCACCGAAGTGTCTCGATGTTCAAAGAAACTGCATATGTTATATGTACATTGTCTGCTAAGATCCACTTTCTCAAAAAAAACTACCTTTGGTCTTATTTTTATGAATAATGATGATTCTAAGGTGCGGATAGACGCATCAATTCGTGACAATGCGCAATGTTATAATAAAAAAATATATGAACAGCAATGTATACTTAAACACATAATAATATCACAGTTGTGTCTGTGTGGCCCCCTTGTTTTAACCAGGCGGCGGCTCATCAAAGAGACCGCTGTTATGTAGTCTGTGGCAGGTTTAAGTTAACCAGATTAGAGCGGTCACCGCAGCGATTACTTTAAGTTATTTTAATGGTTCATTTGATGGACGTTGGTGTTAAGATTCACAACTAATGGGTGCCGATTTAACAAGCTTTCTCTGCTAGTAAATGCAATTATATTAATTAATCACAGTATGTCTAATGAATGACCTTCAAGAAGTGTCAATGCTTGCCATAATAATAATAATCAAACATGTTAGATTTGCTAGAAATGTAGAATGATAGTGAATTAAAAATTGTTTAAAGTCGCCCGTTCAGTGCGCAACAAAGAGCCGGTGTTTAGTCTTATGAAGCTGTATACCTACAATTTAAAATATTCTTATTTTGCGTACATTATTTGGCGACAGCGTCATTGATGAGCGAGCGTGTGTAATTTCAAATTTCATTTCGTTCTCGAATGTCCGCCGCGATCTCGCGAAGAGCAAGGTCTTGGGAGCGTTCATTGTTTTAATGAACTGTACGGTTGGTTACACTTGCGATGCAGAAACGTATAAGGAAAAAAAAGATAAATATTCATTTCAAAAAAATAACCATCAGTTATATTCTAGTCGCCTAATACAACTAATACAACTAATATTTTGTAAATTTTAAAAATAGAGTATTGCCAAGTTTAAGTTCAACTAGAAGCGTAAGAAATATCTTTAAAACAATCGAGTACTGTCTTAAATATTTCCAAAAAGTAACATACCTTTACATAGCCGGTCTTATTGGTAATAGAGAAATAAAAATATTAATATACAGATAAAATTAACTAAATAAACATTCACAAGTTTAGATGCTAATATTGTTCAGCGGTGTACGTACAGCACTCCTCCCAGCTGCGCTTGCGTCACTAACGTCTCATTCACGCGTGCGTCACTCCTCTATATCAGTTTTCGATCGCGGCTGATCTCTGTGACCCCTGATTTCAGCTACCGTAGCACGATTTTTATATTTCCCCATCAAACTAATCTAACCTTTATCCTCATTGTCCAAAGTCAGATTTTGTTTAAATAATGACAACAGGCGGCGCGTTTGAATCTACTCTTAACAATAATAGATTAGCATGTTAAATAGCTTCACGATCGGTGTTTTATGATTAAGAAATTAACTGCCGTGAGTTTATTATTCCTATTGTGGTATATTTATAACTTTTAACTAGTTTATGTTTTAACTGTCTTAATAAGTGTGACAAAAATTTAAATCTCTCTGTTTTACTTACCTTTTAATTTTTGTTAAATTTAATTCAATCTATTCTTCAACATTAACAATTAAATTTAATTTATATGATTTTAGAATTATATGTAGTCAATCATAATAATCTGCACATTATTTCAAAAAGGGGATTTAACTAATTTGAAGAATCAATAACTATTTATATTTACACAACAAGTTCTTCTTATTACTTGAAACATATGTTTAACCTCATTAAACATAATAATCGTACACGTATTCGGATTGACCTAAAACCACTCATCATTTCATTCACATCTAGACCGACGTGTTGCAATATAAAAATCGTCTTTGCGATCAAGTACAGTGGGCTGAGTAGATCATGAATTTCCAGTTTAAGTTGGTACTAGACGCCATTGATAATATTAGTTTGTCAAGTCCTGTTTACACTGGTTTTGTATAGTTTCTGATGTTTTAATGAATGAATGTAGAGCAACATCCTCGGAGGAAGTTGGACCGGTTGGTGACTAGTAGCGGATGAGTCTGCGCAAAATGTTTAATTTTTTTTTTGCAAAATTTGTTTAGTCTTGTATTATATTAAGTTTTATTACTGCTCGTATTAAAAAAAGCTATCACGATATTTACTAACTTATGTGTCCATAGAATTGATAATTTAATTTTAATGACCATATTAAGTTAATCATTGCGAATTCTTTACATTATTTAAGTTTGCAATGTAATAGTAATACTCGTAGCAAAAAGCCGAGTTATAAGAAAATATTCTTACTATGCAATCAAATTACTTGAAGAATAAAAAAAAAATACCGCAACAGGTGATATTGACAGCATTACAGCAAAACAATAAAAAAAGTACATTCGAGCGCAAAAAGTATATTTTGTAAAGATTATTTCTCAATCTTCCTACACATTAATTCAGCGGAAGGCATCTGCGCATCCGCTGTTCTACTCCTGCGCATCCATTAACAGATTCAAAAGTCAGCTTCGTAAAGTGCAAGGACAACATTAATACCCACTTACTACTAGCGTAGGATGTAAAGTGAGTGTATACATTTATACGTATGTAACCTCATTCATACTCGGTACTTGATTATTTTGATTTTACTACTTTTACATACTTTTTACTTTACTTTACTTATCGAACGGACGAAGACGAACTGATTTTGAACATTTTAACTGTTTTAGGAATATTCCGTCAAGTAGCACCTTTTTTATAATGCTAACATTCTTACAAAAATTTATAATTCAATTGGATGTCTAACTACCCGACAGCAGTGTTTTCCCTTGATTCGACCGACACCATTATACATAACAAAGACTCGTCGATCCCGAGGGACTGTTATGCAGTTTGGTGGGACTCTGTCTAGTATTTAAGGAATACTGTTGTTGAATAAATAAATAAATAAAAAACACTGTACTCATACTTGATAAATATGTGTTGCAATAATAATTATCTCAAGAGTGTTCATGCGACCAGCTCCTTCACTATACGAATACGCCAGATACCTAAAGGCGCTACTAAGTTCAAATTGTTACACTTGGCGTACAGTTGACTGCATTCACGATACGAGTCCATTTAGGTTGCTTTTCTTTGAGATAATACTGTAAATTTTTACTTGAAGAATAAAAAAGAAATACCGCAACAGGTGATATTGACAGCATTACAGCAAAACAATAAAAAAGTACATTCTAGCGCAAAAAGTCTATTTTGTAATGATTATTTCTCAATCTTCCTACACATTAATTCAGCGGAAGGCATCTGCGCATCCGCTTTCTACTCCTGCGCATCCATTAACAGATCCAAAAGTCAGCTTCGTAAAGTGCAATAAGAAAGTTACCCCTAAATATTCCAACGCTCGCGTTGATGTCTTTTGTATCAGAGTTTTGGTTGGAAGAACAACTAAAAAAGATGAACTAAATTAACAAAACAAATATTTCTTTGTTCCCTTACAATAGGCAGGATATAATGTGGTAAAGTAAAAATGAAGTCGTGATCTATGCAAGTCGTCACCCCTACAATATCGTCACATACTAAATCATACACATTATGATACCGTGCATTCCACGTGGGTGCTTCATCATACATAAATGTGTAATGCGATCAAAATTATACATGCGCATAGCAAGCAGTCTGGATCGTGAGGGCAGGGAGATCTAAGATTATAATGTTTAGTTAAGATTATGAAATTGATTATAATTTTCGTGTTACGTTACGTAAAAGGATTCGTGCTTTCTTTGTTTGCTGTTTTAATAAATTCAGGTTCATTTACTATACGTTTTATGAAGAATATCATTATTTCGCTAGTATAGTCTGATTCTTTAAGTATTTTATATTGCCAAGACAGGTTATCATTTCCTCAACCGAGCTCAGACGTCACAATTACCGAAATCATAGGTCGATACAGTTTGACTGATCTGTAATCTAGCTGCAAAACCGCAGTTTGGATGCAGTCCATCTGCAATGACTATGATGAACATAATAATATTATATACAAAAAAAAGTTTTCAAAGACCTACGTGAAACCTTCCGTGACCTCTCTCAAAATTCTTACTGTTAACATTTTCCACAAGTGGGTATTTCATTGCGTTAATTTGCGACCTTGGCTCTGCATTAAAGAGGCACGTCGAGCTATTACAGTTATTCCGGACAAAAGTTGACCTGGAAATTTTGTTTTTTGGGTATTCTAGGTAAATAAAAAAACCTTTTTTTTTCTGATGGTAAAAATTACTCAAAGCGCTTATTATCCCGTACTGTTTGTATTAGTTCACTTAACGCATAATCCATCCTTCCTACATAATTGCTGTAGTTACCTATGCGCTATGTGTTTAAGAAAAGAATTTTGTATCATACCATCAGTACCAGCAAAACCTATATTCTGCTTTTATTTGTATATTATATCCTTGTCACTAAAATATTATTAAAAGTTTCCTTTTTCAAATTAAAATCAAAATTAATTGCGACATATACAGAACAACAGCAGGTAAGTCATTTGTTTTGTCGTATCCGCCATTAATTCACATTCACCAATTGCGACAAGACTTTAAGATATAAAAAAATACTACCTCTTAGTCTTGTCTTGCTTTATCGCCGTGTAAACCATAAAAAAACACAGCTGATGATTCTTGGAGCAGTCGTCATTGCTTCCTTATAAGAGAGCCGTTGAAAAAACTGCTAAAACACAGTGACTAAGATCGTTTCCGTGAAACAGACGTGGCCGCTTTTAAGTGAAGAAATGATGACACCATCTGCAGTTTTTTTATCATTATCAGCACAATGCTGTTTCCTCAAAAAGAGATTGCACCCACCAGGCATACTTCAATGAATTATGGGGTTTGGTTGTTTTTTTCCTACGACTTTACACACAAGCTTTAAGCAAATTTTCTTTAAACATATCAACATAAAATAAATTTCATACGATCTTTAGTTCAAAAATAAATTTTATACGTGGGATTCAAGGTTGGTCCGAGGATTCAAGTCACTATCACCTTTAAGATGGCTGCAGCCCTAGCTCTTATAACATCGAAAATATTTTTTTATAGAGCTGCAAAATAAGAAACTTATTCCAGTCGAAATGCGGTGTTGTAATACCTTGGACGAATAATGTAATACAGTTTTATTAGTCAGATCACAAAGATAAAATGAGATGGTATTTAATGATGAACGTAAAATTACTTGTACATAAACTAAATACATTTCGAAATAACACATTAAAGAGGAGTACAAAGTATTGCAAAAAACGACTCATAAAATGTTTATTATTTAATTTATTAACTTGAGAAGCGAAAGGACATCTTGAAACTTCCCACGACCGACGACACACATACTCGCCATAAAGCCTTGTTTTGGACAACTCAAGTCCAAACACGTAATCAATAATTGTAATCCTTTCGCTCCACAATATAGTTCATAAAATAAATAAAACTGAAATAAATATAAAACAAGTCCTGTCATTAAGGCGGTCGCGTAAATTTTTCGAAATTGTGTTGCATAAGAACACTTTCGAATGTTGTAAAAATCGCAAGGAATCGTCAAAAGGCGTCCGCGCATTCCCTTCTCTTTTGTCCATCGTCGGCAATTATGATATTACCTCGCAATAAAGGGTCGTTCGGTGGATATCGGCTATATTATGTTTATTACTGAGAAATGGCTTTATTTGATTCGGTGCCGAAACTGTAATACAAATTTTGATTTCTTTTTGGCTTCAATAATCAAGCCATTCCAACAAGACGACTTAAAATATAATGAAAGGAAATAATTGGATGCAATTCAAAAACCAATGTTATGGTAATATTATAGAAAATTTTGACACTTAGCCAATTCTTTCTGCGTTAACAAGTCACATAGATTTATTTATGAAGTCTTCTAAATCAACTAGCAGTATTGCTATTCGCACCTTTGCTAAACTGTCAAGTTACTATATACAGAAAGCGATTGAATGATCGACAAATGCAAATTATTATAAATTATCGCATTAAGTCAAATATCTTAATATTACCCTGTAACCGATCTTGCTATCAACCCTGACTATGAGCTTAATTTTATATTTGTCATAATAATTTTTTTTTTGTTTATTTATATGGAAAGTAGGTAAACTAACGAAAAATCTAAATTCAATCTCTCACTTAGGTGACACTTAATTTTCAAACATTTTTGATTCATAACTCTTGGCTTCAAAGTCAGAAAAAAACATCTAACCCCATCCTTACACACATCTATTTTCATAGTCCATTTCTGTGAAAATCGATACAAACAACAAACCTGAGTGCTGGTACTGTGTAATAAAACCAACACCAAGACCCAACTCAAATGTCGTCATCAACCAACTCAATACTTGTCATCAGCGCGGAAATCACTATATTATCCAGCAATTTCAAGCAAAATGAACGAACTAGCAGACGTATTTGAGACAGCCATGACTTAATTATCGTTATTTCGGCTCAACCACTGCTCTAAGACGTAATTGTTGGTATCATCTGAGGTCCAAAGCAATGCTTTGTACAAACGAGCTGTTTAAGAAGCTGGCCTTGCGTTGTTACAGTTGTGATGGCTTAAGTTTAAAGAATGTTGCGATTGTAAGACACGGTAGTCATAATATTATGCCTGTAATTAGGAAGATTAGCAATTATTACAAGATGTTTTAAGAACCTGGTTATGTCTAACATGATATAGAATGATTATAGTCAAAAACTGAATTTTATTCTTATAAAATCGTTAGGTTACGATAGATCTTTTCAGATCACAACTTGGAATTGAATTAATCCAACCCCATTCATCTCAAGAGATTGGACCTCTTTGGACAAGAGTTTCCTCAAAAGTTTATTTCTAACTAAACAATTTAAAAAAAGAAATTATTAAAAAAAATATATAAACACAATAACTTACATAAATACAAACCTAAGCCTCATAACACGGATAGAAATATTTGTCTACAGACTACTCCTATACTACCTTTAACAATCACTTCAATACAGTCCATATTTCACAAGTGCGGTATGGATGTTATGGTTGCTTAACAAGATGGATATTTTCATACAGCTTTAGCATCGCACGCGCTCGTTGATGATCTCAAGTGAAGGCTTCATAGCGAAACAAAGCAGTAAACAATTTGTAGCGACCATTAAAGTATGACTATTGAAAAAAGACAGCGAAATGATTTGATACATACAGACGGGAAAAAATTACATTTGTGCAGTGTTTAAAATGTGGTGAAATGCAGTTCTGCCAACGGTAGCAATAATATTTATGAAAAATATTAAATAATTATCTGTCGCTAATAGCGTTGCAGAACAAACCAGGACTAACAATAAATTTGGCAAAATAGGCATAAAACCAAATTTTCTCGTTTCTAGAGTCGCCTCTGTTTATTTCTTTTTATAATTTAAGAGTAACAAAAACGTACATTGGATTTCGGGTAAAGGAATTTCATTATTAGTTAATGCTTTAATATTTCGCATCGTTACAATTTTGCAGTCATTTTAACTTTATATAAAAAAAAAAACATGCGTGTGGTTACTATTATCTATTTTGTGGTGTGGTTTCTGTTCTAAAAAACAATGTGTCTCATCATGTTACATATCAAACACAATAGCTGATGATTCGTACACAAAGCGCTGGGAGCTTCATTATATTAGTCTCTCAAGATTGACGACAGCAACTTGCCGATCATCTGGGTTAAGGTCTTCGGGTTATTCAATACGGTTGTTCGGGTTATTCAATAACTAGGTAGCTCCATCAAGCGCTCTTGGTTCAAGATTGGTAAAAGCGGTAATCAGTGCTTGTGTTCTTTGTTCATTTTTAGCTGTCCACGTGCGGCTTCGCTCGTGTGTTCAAACTTTGATGAATTTCGTATGGAAATAGGATATTTTCTGCAATAATAAATATTTATTTATTAGATGAAAAATTATACAATGAATAAAAAAAATATAATAACTGAAAGGCGTTTGCACTGTAAAAAAAACGGGAAACAGTTTTAAGAAGGATGCTGTCTGTATATTTAGGATTAAAGATTTGTTTTTCAGGGTATATATTTGGCGATACAAAATACAAATTTTAGATGTTGGTTATATTTCTGACATCTGAGGCAATCTAGGCAACAGTGATGAATTAATTTGAGTTATTCAATAACCCCTATAAAACGAGTACAAACAATGGCTTAGCTGACACATGAGCCAACTATTAAGACGATTATGTATAATTGTGTGAAGAATCGCACAACTATGTCTTGGTGAAAAATGTAATATGTGATACAGAAGCGTTATAACTAGGTTAAAAGTTCGTCAACATTACATAGGTACCTATAAAAACTATAGCATAATTCTGTCACGCCTTTTATTCGGACTAATATGTCAAAACAAACTTATTTTTTGTAAGCATAGGTATCTATTGCACCGAGAAAGAGCACCACCGTGCCATCTAAAGTACGAGCAATACATTAGGTTTCTTAAATAACTCCTTTATTACGTAGGGGCAGAAGTAGATCAGAAATTCAATAGACCTACTTTAAATTGTAATTATTAATTAGGCGTATTTCTCTGACCTGCTCACAATGCGTTGCAGGGCTCCCCAACATTTGGCAACAGATCAAAGATCACGCAATTAATTGTCGATTTCTAGAAACGGACTCGTAGGACTGTCACGATGCTACTAATTTACCGCCTCTTTTGCAATTGTTATCGTGAAATAATTGCAACCTCATTGTCGCAAGAAGGAGAACATTTTGGGACGTCTATAGCAACCGATGGTTGAGCAACTCTGATTCGGTTGGCGATGAAATTTACGTCTTGCAATGTGGGCTTATTATTTGTAAAGTACCGTTATTAGTTATTTCACCAATCACTGTTATTATGTTCCCAAACAAGCTTCATTTGCCATGAGAGGTAGCTTTGATTATTGTTGTCATATTATGTCAGAATGAACTACACTTTCAAACCTCAAAACAAAAGGTCCGTGTAGCAGGAACCTCAATCAGCCTATGAAGTTAGTAGAGCTTGTAGCTGGAATTGTTTAAAGATCAAGATAAGACAGTCGTCTAAAGCCGAAAGACGAGAGCTCCTACACCCCTGGAAAATAAATTAGAAAAATGAAATTAATTTCTTCTGTTCTGGCTGTCATTTTTTGTATATCTTTTCTGTTTTTTTTTTGTTAGGGTGGCATAATGTTGTCATAACTTTCAGCAATATTTGATATTTTTGTTATAAAGTAGGCGTGTTTTACAAGAGCTTTCGGAAGCAGGTTATTTCATAGAGCGCGCCTAGAGGTTTTTACTCGTAACTGTATCTTTACACATCTTCAAAGGCATGTGGAGTTATTATGATTTCTACAGAATGTACCCATTACTACCGACAGTCATCTCATAAACTATTGATGTTTTCCCAGAGACACTTACCGCTGCGCGTACGCTGCTATGGGTTGTTATACAGATTGACGTCAAGTATGTCCTGCCTAGTTCATGGACATAAATAATTCTTTATTGCATTTTTTACCTTCAATCGGTACCTACTACCTATTATAACCTTTAGAAATAAATGTAACTTGAGCTATCTTCTGCAAACAACCCAGCAAGGTTGGAGTTACTAAATTACTTGTAAAAACAACAAAAAAATATTTTTAAACCACTAATATTATAGCTAAGATTTCCTGCAGTGAACATTCATCAATACAATAATTTATTTTTGTTTGTTTGCGACTTGTTTTTTTTCTTAAATGCAATAAATTATGTTTTTCTGTATTGTTTCAGTGTTAAAACACCGCCGCCAAGCTGTCTACCGCCAATGAGATTATACCTCGCTACCACGTCGAAGCGCTAATAGGTAAGGACACTCTAAGGAGTACCGTAGTACAGTCAGCCACTCGCTATTGTGCAGTATGAAAAACTAAATAGCAATAGGATTCATGCATTAAACTTTTTAGCTGCTATAGACCGTATCGAACCACTATTCATCTGTCTACATGACTTTGGACGTTTGCTAAAGGGACTAGTTCGAAGGAGGCGAGTCTTCGATCAATATCTGTAAAGTTCAAAGATAAAATTAAGTTTATTTGGACCTATTTTTTTTAATTGATGTCGGGATTTTTTTATTTTTGCTGTCGTTACGCTTCTCCAAAATAAACTATTTACACTATACAAGAAAATGATACGATTTTATGAACTAGGATAAATGTTTTTGTTTTGTCCATGACTTTTTATTTTATTTTTGTTTTTTATTTTTTTAACGTTGGAAGACATAGTTTCCATTTTTACGTGAGTGTTTCCGTTTTAAATAGATAATACTCCATGACTTTTGTTATGGGCGATAAATGTTTTGGTTACAAGTTACAACAGTGAAAAAATACTGGTCTTCTTGTAGCATAGCGAAAAAAATGTAACCAAACTTCGATTGCCATCTTTCAAGTTCAACAACTTTAAATAAACAAGAACAACAATGACGTAGTTGAAATTTATCCAGTAGACATGTCTGGAAATGACGTGGGAAGAATGTATCCCACACCAACTGTTCCTCGAATATACCGCATTACTGTTACTCCACGAGACGGACTCTAGCTCGTAAAATTGCTCCAATTTCCAGGCCGCTGGAAATCGGGAGACATTCCTTGGAAATTTCCCCGGTCATTTGCCACGCGATACCGTACATCGCCGTGTAATATATGTAATGCGTGTGCGCTCCCAAGTACAGACGCTGCCGATACTGGAGCATACTTGCAGGATGGTAGAGCTGCTAGAATAGACAAGATAAAAAAAATGCATATTTATTTTACACTTGGATGGTTTATAAAAATAAGATAGAAAAGCGCAGCGCTATATTCATATTTGAAGCAGAAGAGTAGCCGGATCTCGACGCTACCGGAACCGATCTCGATATCACCGGAATCTACGTAAGCGGAACTCGATGTAAAAGAAATGTTTACATGATACAACACCTACTGGAAAACATAAAAGCATAATAATATTGTAATGTATTATTAGTCGATAAAATAAACCGCGCAAATACAAATTGATACTGTAGGTACTAACTAATAAAAGTTGATGCTCTGCTTCCTGAAAATATTATACCTTGTTTTTATACGTACAAGGATTTTAATTTAAAGTAATAGTCTTTAGTAGAGTCTCTTTTCTAGTGGTTCTACATACAGGGTGAGCTGAGCATGTTACAAGGTATCACAACAAGCCCTGGTAGCGGCTAATCGCGGGTCACGGCATGTAGCCGCCGGCTAGCGGCTGCCCGCCACGTTTATTATAATAAACCACTGGCCCGACACGACCCTTCGACACGATATACTTTTTATATCGATAGTAAGTGTCACACTAGGCGATAGCTTAAAATCAACTGCGCAAGTCAAGATAGACAATGCATGATATTTGTCGCTTTCTATTGTCGTAATATAAATATTTCTTAAAGATTCTGTAATCCCTTCTCGCGACTAGCTTGATGTCATCAAGCTTTTGAGATCCGTACATAAAACAAAGATTCGCATGAGCTTATTCCTCGAAATAGGTATCAAAAAGCTAATAATGATGATAAAGACAGTCTTTTCTCAAAGCAGTTCATCACAATGTGTGTGTTTGTCACATTCCGATAGAACTAAGTATCACACCTTTATAATTATTATTCTTGGATACTCGTATTAAAATTGCATGCGATGTACTATCGTGTCAAGCGTTATCAGTAGTAATCTTGATTGTGATAAGCTCACTGCTTATGTTATGAACTCTGCCCATCGCCCGCCTCGCTGGCATTCTATTAGCTACCCGGTACGATATTAATTCTCATCGTAATGCTTTGGGTGGGTTAGTTAATTTGAACTTTGAAGTTGTATGACATGGGAAATATTTGCTCTCTGCATTGCATTTAAGAATTAACAAGAAAATATATTAATTTTGAATTATTAAGATTTGCTGTAGTCAGTTTTAAAACGATTTTCGCGTATATACAACTAAGTCCTTATTCGTAGGCACTTCAGATTGTTGCGAGTCCGATACATAAACTTGAAACACTTTTGATCGATTCACGCGATCTCGAATTATCGCCACATCGATTCACAAAATATTGAAATCTCGCAAACTCGATTCATATGTTAGCGAATGAACGTGAAATCGAATTTTTTTGTTGTCGAAACAAGTGACGGCGAATAAATGTAATATCGATAATTGCGAGTGCGAACATGAAGTCGAATATCGTTAACTAGTAGTAACTTCTGGAATAAATATTTAAAACTACCATATCGAGGGTTAACTAAAGTTATCTTGAAAGGGTTGGTTAAAATTAGATTATTCAGTTTTTGTTGGTAAAAAACGTACTTAGTAATAAAAAACAAATGAACAAAAATTGTATTTATTTCAAAATTGTGTTTTATCAAAAAATATTACTATGTATTGTTTAATTCATAATAACAACCAGCAAGTAGAAAATAGTACCTACTTACCTTACGTAATATGACATTGATTGGATTTGTATACTTTAATCGAAACATTTGTAAATAACAAAAACACAATACAAAAATTCTTAACAAATATTAATCAAACCAAACCTAAAACAATATAATATAGGTATATGGAATGCTATAATACTTGATTTGTATCAAAAATAAAACAATATTGATTTGTGTACTTCTTAAAAATTGGTATTGGTACTACATCGGGCAAATTTGACCCCATTATAATTAAATCAAAACAATTGATAATATACAAGTATACTGCACTAACAAGTGACAGTCTCCACATAGGTTGTTTATGTACTATAGGATGAGCTCTGACAGATGATACTTTTTAATATTATTTCATTTATTTAATTATTTATTAAGTAAAATTACATACTGTTTTATGATAAAATAAGAGGTGAAGTTACTTTGTTTTTATTTGTTAGCTGTTATAGTTTTTAAACTGAATATTATAAAAAAAGTTGTTAACGTCGTATGAAGAATTTCGAAGCTGTCAGAACTCATCCTATAGTAACCCGGGTATAGTGATAGAGCACATACACAGGCCATGAATGCCTACAATTTATATATTCAAAACGAAACGATTTGTATATTATACAAAAATAATCTCATTTTCTATTTATTAGTTTTGTCTCTTCTAATTTTGTTTACTTCATAAAACAAAAATAAGAAAGGCTGCTTAGAAATGATAAGGTATCTAAAGTGTCCTTTTTCATTAAATGGCTAATAATTTTGTCCTCTTTCGTACATTTTTTTTAGATCTCTCTGTAGTTTGTGTAGCTGTTGTTATCCTTTGAATAACAAGTTCCGTGTGAAGTTGTTCTTTGTTAAATTCTTCTTTGGTTTTGTGTATGGTTCCATATACCTATATTATATTGTTTTAGGTTTGGTTTGATTAATATTTGTTAAGAATTTACAAGAAGTTACCACTAGTTAACGATATTCGACTTCATGTTCGCACTCGCAATTATCGATATTACATTTATTCGCCGTCACTTGTTTCGACAACAAAAAATTCGATTTCACGTTCATTCGCTAACATATGAATCGAGTTTGCGAGATTTCAATATTTTGTGAATCGATGTGGCGATAATTCGAGATCGCGTGAATCGACCAAAAGTGTTTCAAGTTTATGTATCGGACTCGATTGTTGCGTATGTTATATTTCTTATGATCTTACTTTTAGATACTTGAAAGCTTAGTAGTTTGAGCGGTTTCAGGGTACGAAGTACTACTCTACAAACTATGATCATAAAATTAGACACACAATATTTTTCGAAGTAATTAACTATCTCAAACAAATATTTACTCTCTGTCGTAAAATTTTCTGTCTAAAATTATTTATTATTCTCATTATTCACTAACCAAGTTAACACAAACTATAACAAATGAATCAAAGAGTTGTACAGTGAACAAAATGTTGATTACAAAACCAGTAACAACGGATCCTGCGATATCAACTTTACGAACGGCGGCGTGTCTCAGCTTACACTGGAAATTTAAAACCGACATTGTTTCTCACTGTACAAAGCAGCATTATATTTAATTCACTATCCTCTTGAGGTCAAAAACTAATTTTGACACACGCTCGTAATGATCCCTTGTCACGCGATCTCGGAACATAGAACTAAAATATCTAGATCAGAATGATTATCATTGCTTCTTTTTATTCTTGCTGAAATTAAATAAAACATGCCATTAAAAATGCATTATTGAATTTAACAGTACGTTTGGTTTTATTGTTTAATTATTGCCTTGTTACAACGACATTGAAAGTGTAATTTTAATGGACACCCACAACTCACATGCCATAAAAAGCTTTTACTCTGACTTACTAATTGGCTTTTGGAGGCTTTTTATTTCAACAATAAATAAAATATAAGTAGTTTTGTGAAAATCTAGTAAAAATATTTTAAATACATTAATAATATGAAATATCAGTCAGTTTAAGACAGTCTGAATGATATTAATGCAGAACAGATTATTTTATATTATCTAAAGGCCAATTTTCTTCCTGGGTGTATTTTTTTTACTCGTATTCCAGACAAATTCTCTGAAAGTGTCTTCGTATTATATCGCATAATTCACCATTTTGTATTTCATTATTATTGTTTAAGCTTATCCAGAATGTCCTAATTCTTCGTAGCAGTATTTGTCTTGCGTTCCAGCTGATCTGTGGCACCTGGTCTTGTAATGATTCGCTCTCTGCCATCATTTACATCATTAGCTGTTGGAAAATAACAGCCAACCGCGTTGTTACTTTACAAATTGTACGCAACTTATTGTCTACTGCTCGTAGATCTAATTCTAGTGGATTACTTTAAGATTATGTCAGAGGGTATCTCAGAAATTTTTTAACCAGTTTTAGATAAAAAAGAATACACAGGAATAAGTCAAGCTCATTTGAATCAAACAAAAGCAGGATATCTAGCTAATAAATCATGTTTATTAATTCACCATGAAAAGGTTAAAAATTCAGTAGGTACTTATTGTGTCAAGACAGTAAGCCGAAATAAAAGTACACGGTGTTTTTGCATTAAAAAATATATACTTAGTTTCGAATTTCATTGATATTTGATAAGACGTTATGAAACTGAGAAGCTTAATGTAGAAGCCTTTTATACAGTCCAGTTTAATAATTTGTTCAATGATCATCTAGAATACTGAACCATCTTCCACTTTCTCGCTGAACTTCACAGCTTCACAAAACACAGTCCTTGGACTCAGATTAGATAGATAATGGCCGTCTTATCCGTCCGCTTCGAACAACAGTGAAATCGGCGTTTTCTCCTACAGTATAATAAAATAAGCAACTACTTCGACTCAGTATAATTTATATTCTATTAACTATGAGCCGCGGGCGAGCTTCTTTTGTTTTGCAAGTAAATAATTATAATTAGACAAGCAACTTGTTAACTTTTCGAAATTGTAGTTTAAACGTAGACACATTATTTACCTGGAAGAATCGATTAATTTGTTTTGTGCTTCTAGTCTAGAGGGTAAATTTTGACAACTTTATTACTTATGGTACTTGTAGATGCTTAAACTTTATCATCGCCTACTTTGCACTTTCATTGCCGACAGTCTATTATTATGCGTGTATTGTATGTAAGGACTGATTATAATTATATTCTTATCAACGTACTTAAGTCTTTAACACCACATAACAATATCAATTTTAAAACTTTACATGCATAACATCTATCGCTTAAGATAAACAATACGAGTACATCACAGTAAAAAAATAGAATTTGACACAAGACAAAACTCTAAATATATAATAATACATACATATAGTTACGCTCCTATCCGCGAAAAGCTGAGCAAGTTTTAGTGGGCACCTGACAATAATAACCTAGGTTTTCTAAGCAATTTTACGGCATAGTAAAGTAGGTACCTAACTTCTTATCTATAAACGCACTGAAGTAAGTAAGTATATAATATATTAAAGCCGGCAGCTAATCTGTCGACCAGGTTTCCTACTTACGCATTGAAACCAGATTACAATTCACATAAAGCTTATTTAATCTCTAATTTCCCTATTGACTTTGCATAGTTTAATATATTGAGTGAGAATGCATGTTAACAAGATCATGTTTCTAGAGAGCCTAGATATCATACCATGTGTCTGAGAACCAAATGCAGTATAATATATTTCGTTTTAAAACGGTTTTTTTTCTCAGCAATTTTGTTAGTTCATGGATTCTCTGTTATATGTAAAATATCTTTGATCTACTTAAAATTATAATAATTATTATTTTTAGGGTAGGCTCGAGTCCCTCGGTGGGGAAGTATATGAGCTGTTGATGTATGTATGTATTATTTTCTAGACAAGAGCTTCCATTACAAGATTTATCCTTTCTTTCAATAATAAAGTCGAAAACACTGCAGAAATGTAAAGTAAAAAGAACAAATTTCTGTAAGTTAAACCAGAAATGTTAGAAAAATAATAGTACTTAATTGTTATTGCCAACTGAAGTTTTTGTAAAATACCTACGAGTTTATAAATTTGATCTTGGAATTTATATCGGTATAATATCTATTTACAAGCGGTTGTTACATTTACGCTACGCTACACCCTATGGAGGGCACTTATCAAACAACACCGAGAATCTAGCGCACTTTCTGCGCGCGCGCAGCCGATACATCGAAAGCAACGGATCCGCGCTATTTGCGGTCGCCTACAATTGAATATTTCGCGGTTTTGATGCACTACTGCATTAACTCAGCCTATTCTCGCGTCTAGATTACTTTGTTTTACCGATAGAAAGTGTGGTATCATCTCAATTTCACCACAAGCCATGTGAAATCAAATTAGCCTTAATGAAAAGGCCGTAAATGTTTTTGGGGTCAAACATTCTTTTTTTTTACAGTGTCTACCATAAAAGACCTATACCGAGATAAAAAAGAAATCTAAGGATTAATACCACTTTATAATCAGATCTCAATAATGTAAAAAATAATTTTAGTGGGCAACTAAGTTAGCAAGTAATAACATTAAGCTTTAAAAGCGTTATTAATTAGGTAGATGTTCATTTACAATAATTTGCTCAAATTACCAAATAATAACTAACTTTGTATTACAAAGTTGACTCTTGCAAATAAACTGCAGATAATTTACATACCCAGGCTACTTGTTACATCTACTGGACACAACACAAATTAGTCCAAGTATAATATAACTGAAGTGCTTCTTATAATTGTCAATTTTATAGAACTACTAAACCAAGTAATACCAGCTAAGAAGTGGTTTTATAGATGTCGACTTGGCGCATAATGAAAATCACATAATAAAATATGATTTCACCCGTAATGCATTTATTAGGAAGAAGAAAATGTATTGTAAACGAAGATCACAGCTAGGTATTATTGTAGACAAAATTTCTTTCTTAACAAAAATGCTTATTAAATGTTTTAAGAATCATAAAAAACAAACAAAAACGTAAGTTAACCTTCCGGCGTCCTTCATAAAAAATAATATATTTCTAGTGATTCAATATAAGCAACGAGTGATAAAACTGAAAAACGGACGTTTTAGAAATCCGTACCATATCATATATACCATACCTAGCATACCTAAAGAGACTGCGATAGAAGATTCTAATAAGCGGTTGGATTGGATCATCTTACCGCGACCGACGGCAATCGGATTTGCGTACATATCGACTCTTTACAGATACTGGCTCCTAATAGAGACACTACTCGGAATAAACACATTTGAGGTATGCAGCAATGGCTACCTGTGATTATCCATGCCATTACATTACTTGCGCTGTAACTTAGACTAGTTTTGATTGGCTGCAGGACTATTCTGTTTTACTATAGTACGAATTAATATTTTTAGCGGTTGAGTGAAGTTGTCACTACTGAGCTTCATAGATGGGATATGTGCCTGCAGTATAATCTCATGTTGCAGTTTCAAGTTCGAACTTTACCCACCAAAAATATTAATTCTTGTTGTACGTTATTTTTATTTTATGTATTATAGAATGCACCCCGAGAGATGGGCTGCCACTACTGAATGGGTTCCCCTAGACAGCCGTCGTTGGGGAGGAGGGAGGCCTAAAAAGTGATGGCGCGACGAACTAGATCATTCGAACGGCAATGGATGAAAGTCCCAAGATCGAGATCAGTGGAATGAAAAAGGGAAGGCAGTGAGACAGCTAAAAGAACTATTAAAAAAAATCATCATCATGATCATATTTGGACACCATAAAAGTGATACTAGTTATTCTAGAACTCCTCATATTGAAGAATAAGGAGCTCTTATCAAAATTTAAATATACCAATCCATTTAATATTTTATTAAATTTATGTTCTTGTTTTGTGAATACACCTGTAAAGGTAGAATTTAGTGAAACATATTATAAGCAAGTTCATTTCACATAATAAAATTTCAATTCATTTCTTAACATTTGTATTTTTTTTGTCTTATGTAATTTTCTCTAATGCTTTTGAATTATGGTAGCATAATGTATGGACATCAACAGCGTCTATTTTATTACAGATTGTTTCCGTTAACTTTTATAGTTGTTCAGTTAGGTTTTGTAGTTTTTCTTCATTTCTTATGGCGCTGAGAATACAAGCAGGAAAATTAAAAATTCTGTGTAATTAAACTTATTGGAAATGGTTCAATTATTTTGAATGAGTGAATGAATGAAATATACTTTATAAAAATAGTAGTACCTAGTAGTAGTAGTAATAGTACATTACTGCCGCGGCCGTAAATTTAGTTATTGCTGGACGAGGACACGTTTAAAGTCCGAGGCACAGGCGAGGACTTTAATTGTGTATGAATCCAGCAAGAGTTATTGCGGCCGAGGCTTGCTGATGCTTTTCTCTGAAATATGCGAGGAAATTACAAAATACTCAAAATATTGTGGTACCTTGAATTTAGATGTCTACTTATATCGCACTAAACTTATAAGTTCTAATCTTTATCACTTTCTACTTTGATTTCTTGAACCATTCATTGTTATAAAATTTCCGCAATTCAATGATTAGTTAACTCCATCATGAAAAATAAGTAACAAAATAAATACATAGTACGTAAATAAAAGCGGCGAAAATTACAAATAAACCGCCATATTGTGCACTTTCCTTTTTTTTTTTTTTGTGCCAGTGTCTTACAGAGCATACAGCCAACTCAAATTACTACGAGTCGTGTATGATTCATATAAAATTTGAATTTAGAACATTAAAACTTATGAAGAGTATGCTATAAAAGACTCAAAAACATTGAAATTTCTGAACGAAAGTTACTTTGCCGGCCTAGGCCATTTGAGGGCACATTGCCGGCCGCTGTTTTGTATGGGGCAATGTTTCGTCCGAAAATGAGTCACTTCGCGTACTGTTTTTTTACAGTAATGATCACATTTTCGAGCGTGTCGGAGAAAATGAGTTTTTCACGAAAAACCCTGTTTTTGCAACTTCGTAAACAACCCTCATTGCATTAACAATAATTCCAATTTTCCAATAGACGTTCCGCGAACACCAATCGGTGGTACGGTCTACAACCACGCGACGCACACCGAACCAGTACAAATAAGTCTTGCGCTACTAGCATTCCTGATGGCGTTGTCTCTCAGCTTGTGCAGAAAGGTGTAACCGTGGCTGTTGCTCACCGTACGTCGGGTATGATTGCCTATACATTCAGTTTACATTTACGGCGCTTCCAAGTACATTTCTTAGAGAAAATATGTGGAGCGGATGCGTTTTCAATTACTGGACGGAAGTCAAACAGCGGTACTAGTGCACCTTACAAGCCTTGCAATAACCTAGCCTTCCCGATGTTATTTGATTTATTAGTAGTTTTGTATTTATTATCAGTAGTTGCAATCAGTTTTTCATCTTCATTGTGGTAGTGGAAAATTAAAATTGTACGAAGTAAAGAAAACCCAAACACATGACATCTTTTTTATAACAAACTGGATAGTAGTGAACAAAAGAAACTGGCGAAAGTAAAGGGTTGGTCACAAAAACTACGATATCTAAGAAATCCAAGTGAGATAGCTTGTTCCAATAATATTATTTGAAAATTTATAATTTTAAAATAATTCCTATCATTACTTGAGAAATATGAATGGCTTAAATAAATGGCTTAAATCTGACTATTACTTCTATATTACTTCTATATTCTATATTCTATATTACTATATTCTATATTACTTCTATATAACTAGTGGCTCTGTGAGCTGTAGACCTCGCGAGTCTGTATATCTTTTAAATATTTTTTTTCTCGACAAACATCCCCAACCCCTTGATTTTTTTTATTTTTAAAGTTAAGTTTATTTTATTTTGTCTTATCTTATTTTATTTTATTGGTTAAGAAAGAGGAAAACCGTAGAGGAAAACAGCCTCGGTGGTAGACCTTATGTAAGCTGGCAACCCCCATACCTCCGTTATTTTTTAAAATTTCCAAAAACTGATTCTACAAAAAATTCGATTAATTATCGAACCTGCTCACAAAATTTCACTAGAATCGGTTGAGAAACGTGACCTGTAGAGTGAAACAAACAAACAGATGGACATACAAAAGCAAATTTGGCCAAGCTGAAACAGAGACGTTCTTTTATTTTATTTTATGTTAAGAAATGTGACCTGTAGAGGGAAACAGCCTCAGCGGTAGACCTTGTAAGCTGGCAGCCCCCATAACTCCGTGACTTTTTAAAATTTCCAAAAACTGACTTGATAAAAAACAAAGATTAATTTATCGAACCTGCTCACAAAATTTCACGAGAATCGGTTGAGAAACGCGACCTGTAGAGTGAAACAAACAAACAAACCCACAAATAAACAAACAGATGGACATACAAAAGCAAATTTGGCCTAGCTGAAACAGAGACGCTTCGCTCGCTCGGTCAAAAACAACGATCCAAATAGTCTAAACTAAACTAAAGTAAAAAAGTAGAGGCTACACTGTAAACATACAAATAGTACGCAAATATCTAGCAAATTAGTACCTAAACGTATATGCAATTATAATAAAAGCACACAGGTTAACACAATAATCACGTACCTAGGTAAGTATTATTTAACCAGTAGAAAATCGAGCCTTTCGAACTGCTCACGAATCAGGGAGCTATTGGAAGCCATTTCTATCGCTTTGTGGCAAACAATCGAAAATTGTTATTACGTGGTCGAAACTTGGCCAATTTGCGACCACTCACAAATTGACTGACATCTTCACCTCTAGGGCTGTCAAATTACTTTCAAATGAAGACAAAACTGCGTAGGTTTTTTAGAGATACAGTAGGTTTGTAATTTCAAGATTAGAAGTGACAGGGAAAAAATCCATCTCGCAATTTATTTATTTTTCTCTCAGAAAATAATATTTTTTAACTAATACATAAAATACTTCACCACAAACAATTCACGAGGACTCAATTAAAATACGTATGTTTATTTAAATCCTAATCCTTTGTAACTAAATGCTACGAGTATAAAACAGCTGCTAAATCTAATTACGATGAATAAGTTGAGAGTTGTAACATTTTAATCAGAGTAAGTAGTGATGACAGACAACCCTACTATAATTATTTGCTCACGTAGTGACATATTAAGGTAAATTGCTAAAAAACATTATCTTTTTTATCAATTTGTTAAAAAGCCACAATCTATCGAAATTGCAAGAAACTTTTAGTTGAAAGCTTCACATAATGTTCCACTAAGGAGCTTTGAGTACTCGTAAAAGCCGTTGCCTACACTTTCGCTAAATATAAACTGACCTCATAAAAAAAAGAATATCACATTTTTTAAGAAAGTTAGAACATAAAAATTTTCTCAATAATCAAAATCATACATCCTATAAATATATTACTTAGCTGATTTTCACAACCAAATGTTGTACCTACATATTCTATAACCAGTTATTTTAATCTGTACCATAACCAAAGAGCCATTCTTTTGGAGCATAGATTGAGCAGCTGTCATGAAGGAGAAGCGAGACGAATATTTATCTATTAGAGGTAATGGTATCGCGTGGTCCAGACTCCGAGCGGTACAGCGGATGATAGTCCGAGACCCAAGTTCTCTGCAGCCGGAAGATGCTCACCGCTGTAAAGTATCGGTGAGGACCAAAGATTTCTACAACGACCAGTTTTTCAAATTTTATTATGAAAAGTTAAGTTAGAAAACGAATATTATTCAAACTTTGCTTAGCCTTTATTTTTTCGTAGGGACCTATCATGGTGATTATAATACCTATTTTTAAAACAAAAACAGGAATAAAAAAATCTATGGCTAGCTAGGTTTGGGTATAAACTAGAAAATTTTAAAAGTAGGTAATATTTAAACTCTAAAAAGTTGTGAGTTCCAATCTTAATAGTCTAATCTTTCTACTTGTGAAGTTATGTGTGGGTAAGAAAATGTCACATAATAATAAGTGTTATAAAAATATGGCAGCTCCCGGCCTAGGGCGGCGCACGCGCACGCGCGGAGAGAGCATCAATTACGCGCTCGTGATCGCTCCCGCGCTACAACCAATATAAATAAAAGTGGCCAGTGTTGCTAGCCTAGCTATGTTCTGCTGTTTTTATCAAACAGCAACTTGAAAAATTTTAAATATAACCTTGGACAATATTACATTTTTACCCTGAGTGTCACAATAAGATTCTGGGATTGCAACATTTTACAGTCAAAGAAGATTTTTATTTTAAAGTAAGAAAATCCCCAAAAAATATTCACACATAACATAGTTTTTTTTTCCTAGGAATACAACGCCCGTGCGTGTAGCAGGCTAAAAGTGTATGAATGAATGGCGCAGGTTTTATCGCACATTTTTCATACAGTAAAAGTCGTACAACATTGTAAAACGTCAAGAAGATGTACTTTACCTTCAAATAGTATCTCAACGAGTAAAATTGCGTTACATCTAAACACTTTGATAGCTTTTCCATCACTAGACCAATCAAAAGTTTGACATGCAAAACATTAGCATAATACAGATTATTCTAAGGAAACCTACAGCCGTCTGTTAGTGATAAATAGTTACGTATTACTTCTATATTTCAAATGAAGTTGGCAACTCTAAACTAGCCAGCACAAGCCGCGCTGCTACCAACCGACAACCGACATCCAGCCAGCCACAACTTCACAGTGGCGCAATTGTAAAATGCTAGATCGAAAAGGCCACAGGTTCAAACTGTTTATCTCCACGTCACAGCCACATAGAGTTTAACGTTAAGCGTTGTACTTGATGGATATTCGCCATTATGAGCACGTGCCTCGTGAATTGTAAAATTGCTTTGGAACAGCGCAAGCTGCACGCTTGTTAGTCAATTAGGCGAAAGAAATTGGACGACTGGTCTGAAAAGTTTATAGTATTCCAAGCCCATTTGATTCAAACGTGACTGCTACTGAAATACTTTTAAGTGTGTTTCCAGTGTTTAGTTTGAGAATGACTTTCAAATGAAGAATAGATCGTGAAGATCAAAGAAATTTTCAATATACTTAAACATTGACTTTTTTACTCTACTTAACACTAGCATTCATGAAAGCTGTCTCATTTTATTTTAATACAGGCCGGCTCGGATAAAATTCAAAATTATATACCCACACACTTACAGCAAAATTAGTTACTGACTCAATAGATACTACATAGCTTGGTTAAGACTGACCTACGTTAACAGCAGAATACAGTTAAAATTTCGTGTTAGGAGCCTAACTGTCTGACGACACGGCAGGCACGCTTGGATCAATCAAAAAAGTGACCAGTCGACCGTATCGCCGTGGGTCTTCCATTTTTCGTGTTGCGTTCGTCCCATTTTCCCTTTCCTAACAAAGGCGTCGGTCACGCACCGCGCTGATAAAAGAGGCGATTGATTCGCTTTCGCTTCCTCGGTTGCAGCGACGGTGACGACACGTCGGCCCTTGCGGTCGCCGTGGCGGAGCCAATGTGAAATCAACCTTAGAAGCCTTTGTTTCAAATAAAGAAAATTGGAGGCGGTTTCAGCGGAATCTTGAGCAACGATCTTGATTTTCGTGATGATTGGTAAAATTTTATCGAAATCGAAAATATGGGAACAAAAAATAAAATGTGACGTTGACTTGTTTTTATTGTTTAGGGCAGAAATTGCAGTTGAATTGCATAGGATGTTATGTTTTAGTTATTATACGAGTATTTTCCGTCTGAGATTGTGAATAGCACGTACCGTACCACACCGGCTCGCCTCAATCGGAAACTTGTTGCAAATTGACTCGCTTCCGAGTGGGAACTTTCTGTGAATACGCCCCCAGAATTGTTTATTGTGACTCACAGGTTTTTAATTATCTTTTCGACAGCAGGGTATCCCTGGCTTCTTTTTGTAATCCAGGAGTATTTCTTTATTTATCATTTTTATGCAGTAATTGGTGCAATACAGATTTTAGAACCACTATCAACCAATATATTCTTATAGTGCTAATATAGTGGTTTGAAATATAGCAATGTATAACAATGAAGTAATGAAGCAGATAGCAGTGCTATTGGCAGTACTGTAGGCTCTGTATCGCGATATCAAAGTCCGGCTTGGAACAAACAAAATCAATTAGGATTAAGAAATTAAGATTTAGTTCAAAGAAGCCGCCGGATACAGGTTTATAGTCGATTAGTAGTTATAGCAGTTATTTTCAATACGAATGAGAATTGTTTCTCGATTTGCAATAAAATACCTACATAAAATGTTGGTAGTTCAGTTTATTTATTTACTTCATGTTTCCGATAAAATTACATTTTTATTACTTTAACAATTTCGCAAGCAGCATAGTTAAATATAAGTCAATTAATTAAATTATAGCTGATGTACTACCGATTTTGATTTTTAGATATTTTTAAAACTTATCTCATTGACATGCTTCTTCTAGTCTAGACCTACTAAGTGTTATACCCACAGAGAAATAAGGGAGGTTATACCATTAGTGTGTCCGGAGTTTTTGAGAATTATGATATGAATAGCGGTCCGCCCGCGGCTACGCTCGCGTTGTGTAAGATTTTAAGAATAAGACTTTTTCCCGTAAAAAGTATCCTATGTGTTCGTTCATCCAGGGTACAAACTATCTTTATTCCAAATTTCATCCCAACCCGTTCAGTAGTTTTTTCGTGAAAAAGTAACAAACATATATCCATACATCCATACTTACAAACTTTTATAATATTAAGTAAGGATTTTTTATGGATATACTTCTTTTAAGTCTATAAATCTATTTCTCTAAAAATTTAAATAATATAGGTACACAAATAATGTAAATTCTTTTCACAAATTTAATATAAAAAAAAAACAATCAAAGCAACTGCCGTTTGGCAAAAACTTAATTTTAGTCCTACAAACTTGATATAGTATAGGTACAGCCACTTTATACTTCACTTTGATAACCAATAAATAAAACTTAAACACTTTTTAGATGTAAATAATGTAATAAATTATAGCTATAATGCATTTCATGACACGTACAAATTGGTTTCATTTATGAAGTGGTAAGTAATTGTATAAAACAAAAACGAAGATTCAAATTGGACTACTTATTACGCCTAGGGCAGTAATATCGCGAATTAAAACTACTACCTGTTTACCGTGTAGAAATTAACAGCTATGACACGTAATAGATACAGTTTTTATGCATGTTTTATATGAAGTGAGAAGAAAGGTTGTAATATAATAAAAATGCTTGGCTTCCGTACGTGTGAACTATTAAATGTTTGCATGATTCTATGACAGTGGTTGTCAAACATTTAAGTAGTATGTTTGATATTTATAACCCAGCTGGAATATATCTACTTATTTGAAAGTCGCCGAGAAAGTAGGCAAATGTAATAATATCATATCAATTCAGTAAAAGTAATGCTTTTTCTACTGAGATATTTATTCTTCTATATATTTTTTAAGTTTGAGCATCACTGAATTAAAATCTTCTAAGAACACAAAACGTGAGAAAAGTGTAAAAGTATGCTAGTTACTATGTCTACTACCCTTTGACTCGGCGGTCGTATAAAATAGCCATTACATACCTCGTGAAGTAATTAAAGTGACGGTTCACTTGAAATGATCGTGTCGTTGGACGAGACAGTTTAACACTTTGACTGCCACACATTTGCCACGATTTTTCGTGGGATCGGGATTTTACGGTCTAAAACTTAAGAATTATTACATTTATTATGACTATTGATATTTTTTGTATAACTGAAATATCAAAGCCGAGTCAAAACTACTAGGTCCCGAAACTTGAAATTTGAATAGTAGAGTGTGTGTGTCCTTAGAACTTATGACAGGATTTTCGGAAATTCCTTCGTCGTTTTAAACAAAAATTACGCGAATGAAATCGCAGTTCATTTACTATTTTGTCATAATTATTTTGTGGCATTTAAGTAATGAATGTTATTTTCTCGCACTTTTTTCAATTTGATTTATAGAAAATTGAAAAAATAGAATTAAATTTATAGTGATCGTTGATTGAGGGATGTTTTGTTACCTTCAATTTTCATTCAACAAAAATTTTCTATATGCCTACCAATGTATGAGTCGTTTGTAAATAAGATTGACCTGGCTACTTTACAAATGTCAGTAAGAAGTTGACACGTTAAGTGAGCGTTCACATCGTTAAAACAGTTGCTTTGGGTTTATTGTATGAGTGTGCGCAAGCGCGTATGTCTACGCGGCGTCTGGCGGGTTAGATGAATCACCTCGTAGCTGTTTAGTATTTATAAAACATTTTACTCTTATGTTAGATAGTGCCACATCGTTTAAATAACTCTCTAGTCGAATTTCAAACCTGAGTCTAGTTATCTGTAGAAAAGTTTTTAATAAATTGTGTAGTATGTAGCGGCTGTAATGCTTTTTTATATTTGAACCTAACAAACTTAAACACACACATATACGCCTTTAATATTTTCAATCTAAATCTGATTATGACAATATTATGCATATATTTTTTCGAAGTCAAAGCTAAAGACAAAAGTTTGTCCATGATTGGCATGTTCAGTACAAGGCGTGTTAGAGCAGCACTGACCGACATGCCTCTCTACTTCTTCACCAAAAAAAGCTAGTTTTAATGTAGTCCAAAAGACGCGTTTAAGTATAATTAAAATTGTAACTAACACAACCATCTGATGACATTCTAAATGGTCGCCATTACAAAAGTAAAAGTCAGCTCCTTAGATGCCCATCCCATAAAGTAGACTCTAGGCTCTAGGGCCGTAAACATCTATGGTCATGTACCGTGACATAAATAGCCCGGACGAGCACCGTGCTCATCTAAACGGGGGTGGTCTGGTTACTTTCCTCACTGCGATTTCCCTTAACTGGTCTGTTGGTAGCATTGGCCAAACGAAAATGATTATTTCCTTATCTGTCTGTAAACTTTATGTATGTAGAATGAGGGGGAAAGTTTTAAAATCAGAGTCATATTTCAAGATGCAACCCTGTGAGTGTTGAAAATTCTTCTTTAATTTAAAGTTTTTAAATATATATCTTTTGTTGGTTGGTTGGTTTTCTGTCAGCTTTACATTGGAATTATGTAGAAAATCTATCATTAGAAGAAGTTTTTCAGTTCAATTTCAATTTCAGTTGTATACACAGACTTACTTTTTTTCTAAAAAATATTTACTAAAACTGATTCATATGCTACGTTAGGTTCTATATTTAAAGTAACAGCTTCTATACTTCACCCGTCACGTTGTCCGAGCCGATGATCCCTTATCAAATTACAGGTGTTGCCAAGTGAAAATATTCCCACATTTTCTCGTGGGGCATCGTACAGATGATATAAATCAGGGTGAAATTGTAGTCTGCCACCGCTGGAGGCTGGGTTAGTAATGGACGGTCATTTGAGTGTTTTCACTAGACCTGCCACGGCAACGCACCACCGCGCCGCCTTGCCTTGACGGTTACTGGCTCGTTTACCCTACCCTACCATTGAGAATCGTTATCACTTTCTGTAGTCAATAATAGATGCTGAGATACATTAACTCGTTCAGAAACGTAGAAACGAGCGTTAAGAGCATGTTCTTTCGGAGATAATTATAAGTACCCAGTCCTTCAACTGGATTACAGTTTCGAGTCGAACCTATAAAACACCTGTGATAAGTCTATGACTCTCCGAAATTCGCATAGCAATGATCGTTAACAATTTTACAGTTTAATGGAAAATAAAATTTAAACTTTTTCACATTTTAGAATGGTATGGTAATTTTCATTTCAAACATCAGGCAATAAAGTACTTTTTATTTTTTAAGTACCTAAATAATAATGTTGCATGGACCAGCGACTGGCATCAGAAAAGCCAATTTAATTTACACAAAGCTCAATAATTTAACACTCCAAATTCGGTAATAAAAGGAGGGAAACTAAACTAAACTGAGCTACATTTAAAACTGTACCAGCAATATAAGTGATGCATGTGTGACAAGACAAGAACGTGCCAGTTAGGAGTGTTTAATGGACGTTGCACAATGATTTATACGACGAAAATGTGGACCAAATACGTAGAAACAGCAAACTCTTGATTAAATGGACGCAAATATGGGTGAATATTTCGTAGTTAGTATTTGCAACGTATGTTATAGGTATGCTCTGTCTATGTGGTTTTCAGTTTTTTTTTTCTTTTATATATTATTTTCATGCCTCATCAAAATCTCACCTAATATTGTGTCACGCAGAGGTTAAATACAAATACAATATAGCATTTACTTTAGTAAGTACTCGTACATAAAGTCACGTTCTTATCCCAAAATTATGATCACAGGATGAACAATTTTTCAATTCATTTCAAAGGTTTTGATGTCTCACACGGAAATCTCGTTTGGCAACATTGTTGGGTTAGATTCAGTATGTACTGTCAGGTGGACGTAGCCTTTTGAAGATGGGAGGCACTCGCTTCTAGCGCATAAATCCGTAGCTAAATAATGACTCCAATATTAGATTACAATATTTTTGTATTATCTTTTCTTCATTTCAATCCCTAATCCACACCATTATTTTCTTCAGCCAATCATTCTCTGACTCACTCCGTCTAATTAGCTTTTTTACGATATATAGGGCGAATATCGAGTGCCAGCAACAACAAACAAAGGGAAAAGTGCGCGGAGACTGCATGTAACCAATGCAATCTCCACATCCCTCCTCCTACAGGAAAATGATCAGCCGATCACAAAAGATAAACCTAACTAATTACCTAAAAGTGCGTATAATATTTCATTTAACAAACCCTATGATTTGTACAAGAAGCCATAGCTAACAGCTACCTGGTGGAACAACGTTTCACCAAATACGAATAATTAAAACCACGCCAAAAGATTATTCATTCAAGTACAACTCATGGTACACTACATGAACCAAAAGAACAATAAATAAATTTTGAAGAATTAATAGAACAACTAACAGCGACACAAAACGTTCAACATAATATTAACATTGGACCATGCTGCTATAATTGACCAACAAGAACAAACGAAATTATTATTATGTAATATCAGATAAATCAAATTATGACAACAAAATCCCATCAACATAATGAACAAACTTTAAGTGATCACACCTAATCTAAACTTAAATATTTCAACCTAAGCTAAGACAAAAACAAATGAAAAACGCGAATACAAAGTCTAAAAATCGAAGTAGCGGCAGGTCTGGAACAGGAGCTCAGGCCTATTCGTATATGTAGAAAAATAATGATCACCTACACTATGCGTCACTTACGTTAAATATTAACCGAATAACAAGATCTTTTCCGAAGAACTATAAATATTCGATAGCATATCTAAAATGAGTGGCCTATACACTAAGCTCACCCTCCCCTTATAGAAAATAACAACCCCATTAAATAGCTATATTTTTAAAACCTTCTTTTCTTCATGAAGTTTCTTTTTTTAATATATAAAATGTTTATAAACTACTTATTACGAATCTGCAAATAAGAGCTGGATTAATCCATTCGAGAGAAAAACAAAAATTAATAGAACTTGACTAAACCTAATAAGCATAACATGAAACCAATAAGCGTTCTCGAATCCACCGACTCATAAAATACTAAACCAATACGATCGTGCTAAGAAAAAGCACATCTCATGAGGATGCATATGTCCTATTATGAGATCCGACAAGTAATGCTCAAACCAAACGAATATCTCGAACGATTGTTGATTAAATGAAAATACCATAGCTTAAGTCAAAAGTCCATGACAAACAAAAATAAATAAAATGTAAGAATAAGTTATCAAACTATGCCATATATAGACAAACATTAAGTTACCCATCATACAAAAATAAAAATAAATTTATATATAGAGACAATAATAATTATTTGTTGACAAAGACGCTGACATAACATATCAACTACAAATGACGATAGAAGTTCATGACGAGTTGTGAATAAAGTAAGGCATAGGACAGATCAAGGGAAACAAACGCCAAGTTACTATAAAATAATATTTTTAAACACGCAATCTGAACGGTTTCAGAGAATTATGGTGAAATATTAAATCACGTCTGGAGCTTCCATCTATCTTACGTAGTAAATAATTATTATTAGATAGCCTTCGAATAACACGAAACGGACCTTTATATGGACGCGATAACTTCTGACCAACATTTGTTATTCTTTTAGGATTATATACCAAGACTAAGCTACCTGGATCGAACGTTACGAACCTGACTTTCCTGTCATAATATTCCTTTTGAGTCATTTGCGATTTACGAATATTTCTCAACGCACAAGAGATCATTCTAATATTAGCATTATTGCGAGCAGCAATATCCAAATCATTACGATTAGATACAATATCAACATCAGAACGCAAAATTGGGTCTCTAGCAAAAACAATAGTGTAAGGAATCGTATTTGATGACGCCTGTCTCGATATATTATACGCGTACGTTGACATGGGCAAATACATGCACCAATCTGCTTGACTCTCGTTTGTATACATCGCTAAACTCTGAGATATAGTGCTATTAAAACGTTCTACGAGTCCAATGGTCTGAGGATGCCTAGTTGCAGCAACCGATAACGTGGAATCAAAAAAAACTATCGTATTTTTAACCATGTGTGATGTGAAAATTGATCCACGATCTACAATGACTTCATTTACCATACCAAATTTACAGAAGATCTCTTGAGTAAGAAAATCACTAACGGCCTGAGCAGTTGCACTTGAGACTGCTCTAGTTATCGCGTATTTCGATAAATACTCTAAACAAACTATGATGTATTTGTTTCCTAAATCCGAGGTCGGAAGAGGTCCTAATATGTCAAGGGCTATTTTATCAAAAAGATGATTGACTTCAATCGGTTGCATCGGAGCAATCAAATACGATCTCTTCCTCTCTTGGCATTCTTTGCAACTTTCGATATATCTAGAAATTTTCTTTTCAGCATCAAGAATAAAATATCTGTCCCTAAATTTACATAAAGTCTTCGTAAGACCAAAATGCGCTCCATTCCAAGGATCATCATGATAATTCAGTGTGTGTGGCCATAAAGAGCATCGAATACTCCATGCAGGTTTGTTTGAGGGTAGCGAAATCTTTGTATAATTGAGTTCCGAAATTACGTTTAAAAAAAGATGACATACCAGTCAAACATTGCTTAATTATTATTTTCTGGTCTGAAATCTTAGCCTTTCCGGCAAGAGATTCCACACGATACACATAGTCCATCAGAGGCTCATTATAATCTTGACGAGACTTATAAAACAACGAAGCATGGTCTACAGGAGACGGGAATTCTAAACAAATCGCTTTTTTAATATCCTCATATTTCGTAGAGGACGATTTTGTCAAATTATAATAGCTGAGAGCCGGCCCACATAGATAAGTAGCCAACACTAACGTTTTTACATCGTCACTCCAACTATTTATAGCGGCGATTATCTCGAATCGCGAGAAGAAGTCCTCCGCGGACGAATTCAGACCGTTATACTTATCAGACATAATTCAACTTTTTTTAACAAAATAATATCAATTGTACATCACCAAGGCATCAATGCAGAGAGACCTTTCCATGGTATCTCATCATCATTCTAATGGCTGCAATCGCTGCATTGGCCATCTCATTCAATATTAATTTCTTTATTCACAGTCTTTTCTTAGACTTTTTTCTGGAAAACTTAATATGGTGCATAAAAAGGATTTAAGATTAAACACGTCTTCCTCTGCGTCCGCGTTCAGTCGAAGCTAAACAAAGGTAACAAAATTAAATTGCTTCATAGCTGCGATCCGTGCTGTGATATTTGCTGTTGATTCTACCCGGCGCCTCCACCATGTCAGGTGGACGTAGCCTTTTGAAGATGGGAGGCACTCGCTTCTAGCGCATAAATCCGTAGCTAAATAATGACTCCAATATTAGATTACAATATTTTTGTATTATCTTTTCTTCATTTCAATCCCTAATCCACACCATTATTTTCTTCAGCCAATCATTCTCTGACTCACTCCGTCTAATTAGCTTTTTTACGATATATAGGGCGAATATCGAGTGCCAGCAACAACAAACAAAGGGAAAAGTGCGCGGAGACTGCATGTAACCAATGCAATCTCCACAGTACGCACCTAAACGATGCGATTTGGTGTATTACGTCAAAGTTGTAAGAAGCGTACGATCTTTAGGTTCTTAAAGAGTTTACATAAGGCTCAAGCAAAAAACTCTTAGAAAAGTTTCGGCTAATTAGTCAGCTTGAAGAATACTACAAATTCATTCCTGGTCACATTTTGGTTTTGGATATGCAAGGAAGTACTAGTAGCCTATCCCTCGAGGAAAGTCGAGATAGACCTGCTCTGTTATGTTTATTTTAAACAAAATAATATATTTACCTCTTTGTCTCAACAACATTTCGTCTAACAAATTGTCTAATAGTCACAGAATAAATAAAACCAACTATATTCATGTGAATGAAAATGTCGCATAATATAAAAAAGTTTGACCAACCAAGTTTATCGCTAAACAACACATTGATCTACTATTAATTGTTGTTGTTTGTTACGTCATTGCCAGGTGATCAAACAACGGTTTCTTGATTAAAATATAACAGTGTTTAGCCTCTAGCAAAAATATCTCTGCAATTAAAAGTAATAGAGATTAGATGATATCGAATAGTTGAAACGTTTAGAAGAATTACGAGTAGCGTCCCGCTGCTGTGTGACTTCGTGCGTGTCACTGACTCGAATCAAGATCGTAATGGGTATTATTGCTTCCTTTAATAAAATTAAGCAATAAAACTCGTCTGTTTTTGCAACATCAAATTTTGGACGTGACGCCTCTGACTGCGTAACCTTTGCAAGCGTTTATGAAGAGTCGTCTTTAGTTGAAAATAATTATTCTATTCCGCTTTGCTAATTATTGTAATCATTTGTCATTTAAGAATATGAAATAGTTGTTATTAGGTATTGCTTTATTTATAGAGTTCCTGACTGAAAACATAATACGTATGAGCTGATGAGATTAACTGTTATGTGTTATGAAAATGATCAAACAATATAAGTCTTCATATCAATCGAATATCGAGAGCCATGTATACAGACCGTACTAATTTCGATCATATTCCGAGTAGCGGAACGGACGTAAACTATTACAGGAGAGCACGACCGCTCGCGGCCGTAGGCGGCGCGCGACTGAGGAAGTAGAGCTGTCTTGCTGCGCGCACGCAACCGCAGGGGTGCGATTACTGACTGAAAATAGAGAAAAAAATATATGAATAGGATGAAAGCGAAAGCCGGTCTAGTACAATCTTATACTTTATGTAGGTCAGGCGGTGGGTATGTAGGGTCGGCATTCTCGGTATTGATTTCCATAGCAGATGTAAAGCAACGCAGATGAACTTATACCTGTGTTGTTTACAAAAGTTACGTAACGTTTCCTTTTGCGTCAAAATGTAGAACCAATATACACTTGCTATCGGCTCAAATCCCGGGTTGTCATAGCGCAACTAATGTTAATCTGCGCAGTGACACGATGGCTGAGGGCGGTGTGGCGGCGGCAACTTTGAGCAAACACAGCGGATAGTCGGACAACTGCGCGCGCGCCCACGGCGGTGCGTGCTCTTTGAATGTAAGGTTACCCGCTGTTTGATTTGATTTTCTTGAGAGAAATAGGCTGTATAAGTACAATTGGATTGGCTTTGTTTGGTGCTTCCAATATCTTACAGGTATGACCTATGACACAAGGTTTGTAGGTTGAAACCAAGACATGGTTAAGCGCGATTAAATATAAGCAAGTATTTTAGTTAAAAAGAGGTTAACATTATGTCCTGATTGCCTTGTTGACTACCCAAAGATCTGATGGAAGCTGCTGATGCTAGCAGATTATGATAGCTACCAACCGACATAATCATTATTGGTATGCTCGAATGCTTCTGTAGCATCTTTGTGGTTGCGTAGCAGCAGTTTCTTTTTCATTCTTTCCTTAGAAACGACTTTATAATGGTCGGTTAGCGTTGTTCTATCGCCATGTCTGAATCCATGAGTAAAATATAAAATGTATCTTTTATCGGCTTTAGCAAACGAAATTTGTAATCTGGCCACCGCTGTGGGCTATTAAACCTAGACAATATTAAGTAGTCAAATGCCCGGCACGCAGATCCGAAACATGAAATATGGATTGCAACCTCCGCGGTACAGCGTCTACAGTTTTAGTCATTTGCAAACATTTGAATATAGGTACTACACACCGCATTTTGCAACCATACAGAAACATCGGAACTCAAACTAGCCTGTAACTTAGGCAAAATAATCTACCGACGAAATAAAGTTAATATAAATAAGTTCACAAGCTGTAATGGCTGTAAGCTTTAGAATATTAACAAAAATGTTAAACACGTATTTAAATACACTGGAACGCGAGCGTACACTGGTAGTAAACGTGCTATCCATGATAGCTTCGACGTCAAAAATGAAATCTTAATTCCAATAAAATATTTTTGATTTGATTTGGTTTGAAATTTATTTCATCGTAACTTTTAAAAACTACAAGCATCTAGATCTGTCCAAGTAAGTGCATATGCAGACTATGAAGATAGAGAATTGGTTTCCATAAGGGGAAGCTATAGCTCTCGATAAGAAATTTGTCGCCTTCGCAATAGCTCCCAGTCTATCGGCGAACCACACTCAATAAACTAAACTTGGAAGCCAGCTTCAAATTGGCTCAAAATAGTTAACGATCTAGATTTTAAGATAAAATCTGAATAGGACAATCAGGCTATGAATCGGCGCAACTCGTGGCACGGTGTTGGACTAGCGCTGCGCAATAATGTGTAATTGCTGAGAAGTCCAGTTCAATTATTACCTTTTGATTACTACCTTACCTACTGCCGGTGCAACTGCTGCCCTATGATGATGATTACTTATCATCGAAGTGGTAGCCTAATTGATACCTATCACAATAAATTTTTAATTATAAAAAAATAAGAACACGAGCCAATACAAAAAACATACAAACCGTAAAAACAGATAACAAGATGTAATATCATTCAAATCACAAGAACAATATAGTGTAACTCAAAGCAAAGACATCAAACTAGAGTCCCACTGCACAAAAGGTTGTCTATCTACCAACTGAATTTTATAAACAAAAGGTTATCATGTTTTCTTTTCAAGTGAATAATTGATAATTATTATAAAAATATAAATATTTTGTAGCGCTTGTTTGACACAACTAAACCTCTTAAACATTCAATTATACCGCCGAGCACTTGTTAACAAATATTTTATTCAAGTGTATTTATGTTTACACAAAGCAGCATTCAAGTTAATCGTATAAGGTTCGATTCCGATTCACCACAAGGACATTTATCAAGATGATCTCCGATTCAATGAATAACTTTGATATACGGGCAACTTCACGCCACTTTGAGTCTTTTGTTGTATTTTGGACTGTATTGCACAAGGAAAAAAGATATATGGGATACTGTTGATCATGGTTGACCGTCCGGTTGTATAGACACAACAAATCCATATTGAATAGACGTTAAACAGCCACTTACTTCTGTTGAAATTATTTTATTACGGTCAATAACTTAGATTAAAATGAATGTGTTTGTTCTGCAAGAATTGAAAGTACAAAATAATAATATGTATTTGTATTGTATTGTAAAACAGTGAACGAAAGTTCTTTTTTCTGTTGTTTTTTTTTTAAATTCTAATTGTTATATTTTTTGTCCACAGGTAAGTGAACCGAACCAACCACTAAACTTGAACTGTACATAAATGATTATTTAAGTAAGTTTAACCCCCATCTATCCACTATACCGAGGTCAAGGTATTATTTTTACTTATTGCTTGCCAGTGCCTAACCCGACTCGACTGGCCTTGTTAAGCAAGTTTTCAGGGTACCAAAGGCACTGTATAATATTTGGGATCAATAGCTCCACACGATGATGATGAATAGCTCCTGATAAATGTTTCTTTTTTTTTTCAAAAACAAATTATGACTAAAAGAAATGTATATTATATTATCAGCCAGTCTGCGTTACCGTACTTATACGATAGGCTAAGAAGAAGAACTTACAGTGAAGAGTTTTTTGTCGGATTGACAAACACAACAGCTGGTTTGCATCTGTAAGCCATTATAGGCGTTAAAGTCCTCCGGTGTTCAAAATGTCGTGTACAGACTAGACATGCGTGGGCGTAAAATCCACATTTCTATGATGAATCGGTCGCCGGCGCCGAGCGTTACAAAATTCGCAACCATTTGCATACAGATACAATCCTTTTGGTGTGTACAGGATGTCAAAATTGATCGTTACATTTTAACAAAATGTTTCCATTATTAAACTAAATACTGACCAAAAACTTCAAAAGGCTACATATTTTCGTCAATACATACCAACGCCACAAAGTAGGTAATGAGGCGCGAGGCCAACACCGTGTCCTCGTCACCGTCTTTTGTTTTCACCCCTGAAAACGATTGAAAATTAAAATTTTGAACACGTTCACACTCAAAACTATAAAGATCACGTACATACCCCTCCTAACCAACGTAAAGATGCGTATGTGATTACGTTGACAAACGTGATTTAGTATGTGCACACTGTATGCAACGCAACTAAAGCTCTGCTCATTCTCTTAGGGATGTGAGCGTGAATTTAACGAATCTTGTATTGTATTTTAGTGAAATCCGCTACATCCTATACCCACGGTGACTGCATTGCAAGTATCGACGCGACGGCGACGGGTCAAACCATTGTATTAATGTTTAGTATTGTTTATGGTGCTTCAGACTCATGTAAAGTGGCAAGTAATAATATACCAAAGAGGCCATAAAGTTCAAATGCTACGGGATATTGTTAGAATACTGCACAGTTGCATTGTTGTTCAAAAACCGAATCTACAGGAAATGTATGACGGATATTATTTCGGATATTTTATTTGGAAACAGAGTCAGCCCTCGCATCTAATAAAATTTATATCATTAAAAAAATATTTTTGAATGTTTCAACATGTAGAAGAAAAAAGTGGAAAGATGTTTAAAGGAAACAGCGCATTTTTCTTTTTGCATTTTTTTTTTAATAAATTAAAGTAATAAATCAGAGTACCCCACAGCCCACACTTACTTTTACATTTGCTATATTTATAAAGCACATTGCATGATTCACATTTATACTGAAACAAAATTGTAAGGATTTTTTTGACTATACACAACAAACCGTAACTTTATAAACTAACATAATAACTGTGCCTAGGTCTAGATATCTCAAAACCCTATTTTCATATCCATTGTTCACTAGCAAATAGCCTGAAGTCTAGACTTCACACAACAACCTCATCGCTCATAAAAATATCATCATTAATTATTGTATCCTTTCAACAATGCTAGATGGCGTCATGTCGTCTGAATAAAGCTAACCAAAGCCAGGAGACAGTCCAGACTGCACAACAGATGCGGACTGTGATTCCGGCAGACAAGGATTGTATCACAAAAAACAAATACTTATAATTTCACAAGAATTCCATCTGTAGTCAAGTTAAACTTATTATCATCTATGGTCTATTCTATGCATTGTGTTAAATTGTTTCTTCTAGAACGGTTTTCGGAGTCAACACATTGGTAAAATAGATCACAAAATAACGGGTTTATATTTATTTATTAAAAACTCGTTGTCAATATTATGCACTACGTAGGTGTTGTCAGAATATTTGTAAATCTTAGTAAAATAAGAAAGAAGAAAAACTCGGCTTTAAATTAAAAAAAACTATGCTCTTCAAATAACGACAGTAGGTACCAGAATCATAACTATTAGCCTCCTTGCAAAACATCAGAATTAGAACGTCACGCGGTAACGAACGCGCATGATTGATGCGCCTGCGCAGCGCGTGGGCGGTGCGCTGAAAATACGCGCAAATTATGGTGCGCGTGGCGATCGTAATGAGTATTCGGTCATTGTGTTACGGATGTCAAGTAGCTGTTTGTTATTATTTCGTTTTGCTATTATTTGTTGCATGTAATTAAAGTGAACAATAAATAGAGTTCGTATAGATATTATGTTGGTATCTATAGTTTTGCTTTCAATTGCTTTATACCTTATATTAATGTTTGTAATATCTCATCGTTAGTTGTCAGTTTTCCTGAAAATAAAATAAAATAGATAAATTCAGGGTAGGCTTGAGCCCCTCGGTGGGGACGTATATGAGCTGTTGATGATTATGATGAAATAAAAATAATTGCTTTGCTAAGAGGCTAACACTTTATGTACGCATGAGCATATTATCCGTCAGAACAGCCAGCTGTACTGTGTTTTTGTAAATAGGTAGCATCTTCACCACAAAGCCAAAGAAAAGCTCTAAATTTGATGTGTAATTTCTCATTTTAAATTATAATATTTTTTTAAACTCTTCTCGCCCCTTTTGAGGATAAGAGCGTGAATTTATCTATGATCTCCACTGTAAAAAAAATTGAACAGATTTTGACGCAACGCTTAATAAACTATAGGTACGTAACCTCTGAACTGTTATCTCTCAATCTGTAGTAAAATTGAATAATAAAGTAAGCTGACTGGCGAGTCTGTAAACAGTGTTTCAAATTTAATAGCGCATCGCACGCGCCGCACGCGCCGCCGCCGCCGTCTGCTAATGATCTGCGAGGTTATTCCGTAACTAGGGCTGCAACGACATATCGATCTACGGATTTGATGAGTAATATCGAAAACATCGATGAAATATCGTTTCATTTTCGTTGCGCTACTGTAAGAAGCAACAAAAATATAGGTATATGATGTGGCTTTTTAGTTTTACTCTTAAGTAACTTTGTTTTGTCTATTGTGTGTCCGATATAAAAAATATTTACAGCCAAATCTAAATTGCAAAATAACGAAGTGAATCAAGAAGAAATGAAGTGCTGTAGATTTGTAAGGTAGACAGATGACTTGGTGAAAGTTGCTGGGCGCTGCCGGTGGATGCAAGTAGCGCAGGGCTGTTCACGGTGGAAACATATAGGGGAGACTTACGTTCAGCAGTGGACGTCTTCCGGAAAATCCTATGGCAAACGTTCATTTACAAATTATCCAACATACCTTATTACAAATAATGTGCAGACAATTCTGAAACACGCCACGCGCTACTCAAGCAATGGAGTAATACAATACAACAACAAACAATAAAACAAAACAATTTATTTGCGTTATTTCCTCTTAAATCGGATTCAGTAGAGAATAACCCCGTAGTCTAATGACTTTTCGATGTTGCACGGCTATCCATCCATCCATCATTTAGATATTTTTTATAAACTATTCATTCATACTACCATTCATTGGATCAAAGTCGAAGTAATGTACGTTAAAATATTGTTTTATTTAAACATCAGTGACTTTGATATGGTTATAAATGCTTCTCAAATCATACTTCAATCATCGAACCTGGTAGATTGATTATAAATTAAAAGGATAAGTAACAATCTATATCTAGGACAGGACTCTTAAGAATGTGGTGTTTACGAGTATACTAATGTAGAGAAGGAGCATATTTAATGAAATTATTTCCATTAAAAACAACTTTCCGACGTCATAAACATATATATAAGTTCAACATCATTATAACATTTCAAAACCAAATAAAGCATTTTCTATACAAATTCTATTACAAAAACAAACTGGCATCATAATGAGGTGTTCTTCTTAATAAATCACAAGCATAACGAATACCCGCTCGCTCCGGGCCACAGGTCAATTGATAGTTTTGTAACTTCTTAATTTTGCTGCTTTACATCACTTACTAATGACTCCGATGGCCATCCATTATAGCACAACCAAATTGAAAACGTATGATGTCTGGAAAATGGTATTAATATTGTTTGTGGCATCATCACGCCAAAATTCTGTTTTGGTTTTGAAATTATTATTTAAATAACGAATATGGTCACAATATTATTATTTAGCTAAGTATTTAAGTACATGTTCTGACTTTGTAAAAGAGTAGAGATCATGGTAAGGTTTCAATAGAATAATACAAAAATGTGTTTAGATGCTTGGACACAGAAACAGCCGAACGGATTTTGATGAAATTTGACATACCATATCTACCATAATCACATTAACATATTTTCATTGCGGTACAACAAGAAATTAATACTCAATTAATTGAAATGCACGATTTGTAGCGTCATCATCATCATAGTACTGGTACACTGGCTACGCCGTAGCAGCTACGTCGCTACACTGACTACGCCGCCGCGGCCGTAGATCAGCAGTGATAAAGGAAATTGGAAGAAACATGTATCCAACAATAAAACCGCCTATCTTTTTGTGCAATAAAGTATATCCTTATCTTATTTTATTTATCTGACCAATGTTTCAGAATTTTAAAAGACTTATAAATCTTACACAAGAGACTACAGTTCCAACATTAAGTTAAGTACCTTACTATAGATAGGTACCTGCTTATTCTAAGATCAACTCACGGGTGGCCTAGTCCAGTCTAATGGGATAAACTTTATGCTCATTGGTCAGTTCATCAATCTCCTCTCATTACTTTACCATTCCCATTGATTACGAATGAAAACGAACCATCAATAAAGCTCAATAAATCCGAAAACGACAGTAGCCTATCAACGACAACTCTACTGTTTTAGCTTTTGTCAAATAACTGGTCTCGAATAGGGTAATTGATTATTTCTTAAATAACTTCCTTCAAAGTTAACTATAGATAAGTTAGAATAGAAAAGAATAAAAAATAGATAAATAACACACACATATACATACACAGATACATATAGATATTACACAGAGATACAGAGATTCATGCAGATATACAGATATTATTCATATAGATATTATCACGATGGTTTTTTTTTCCATCCAGTGGGAACGTAAATATGAGCTGGTTACAAAATATACCTGTATGCTAATCCATAATGTCATAAAATAGCTGTTTCGCTCTTTTTTAAAGAACCCATTATAAACTAAGCCAAGACTCATGTTCATGTTTGGACTAATAAATTTCGTTTGTTAAATGACTATTTGATTTATATTTTGACTAGTTAAATAAAATTTTCAAAGCCGTTATTTCCTTTAAACAAAGTAAAATTGATAGTAAGATCTATAAATGTAAATAAGACTTTAAATATCCAATGAAATAAATTTTAAGTCACAATGACCGGGAGACATTGAGGTTCTAAAACTCAATCTTTCGCAAATATCCGTACAGAATTGGCTGCAAGTTTAGTTAAATTTTGATCGTAAACTCATTTACGACCGAATAAATACACTGATGCATGGGACTTTAAATATTCTATTATTTTCTAATACAATAGACTGATGTTGCGTAAAATTTTGTCACATTGAGGATTTAAATTATTAATCTATTTTTACTGTCGGCAGTGGTACATTAGAATGCACATTTTAACCGATTTCAAACAAATTTGTTTATCCGTTAGTTATTTCTATTGAGATAATTCTTTATTGTAACATTAGGAAGGAGGAACCTCAAAAGTAGCCCCAATTATGAATTTTGACACGATCTAAAGAATTAATGAGAATCTCATCAAACTCTTTTTTGGCGGAGGTTTTTAATGTTTGAAGCTTTAATACTACTTCATGTTCATTACGAGAATTAGTAACTTCATTTATATAGTGTTTTAGTTTTTGAAATTAACAGACCTACATACTTGAAATTCGCACGCATGTAATTTTACTCACGCTCACGCAAATTCACGCAATGCCCTATCAACTTCAATGATAGATACATCCTCAAAAGTTTCAAAATGAAAGAAAAATCTCCATTAATTAGGTAGTTCGAAAGTAGTTTCGATTTGCGTACGTGGTTAGCACGCATAAATTTTAATATGCTCTAAATAAAACCAGATATTTTTGAAATCTTAGTTTTACTATTTCAATAATTGTTCCCCAAATGTTTTTTTGCAAGCCAATTTGTAGTTTTTACTCCCACCGTAAAGTAAAAAGAGGTAAAGCTTAAAGGTATAATATTAAAATAAGTCTATGAGTGTTTTACTATATAAACGCGACAGGGCTGGCCATGTCGAAGAGGTTTAACGACCCCCGACGAGTTACGGGCACTGAAACTCTATATTGATGATAATAGATGATTATATCTTATCTGTAAGTTAGGAAAATACAGTTTGTTAACTTCAGTTATTTTATAATAAACTGATTTGAACAATCGCTATTATCTTTTAAATATTGATGATATAAAAGTGCATTGTAGTAAGATATATGATTTGTCATAAAGTTAACCCTTTATTTTACAAATAAAAAGAATCAGTCGCAATTATATTCAGATTTCTTAACTACAATATAAATGGATTCATTGAAATATATTTCAACAACAAATTTATGAAGACTTGTTTCAGGATTAATAGTATTCGATTCCATTTATTGTAGTAAAAAACAATTAGAATAGTTTATCCCTTTTTCATATCTTACAATTTTAAATATGCACAAAGAAAATCATGCAGTGAAATAAGTCAATATACCTATAAATTTGATAGAGCATACGTTTGTAAATCGTGAGTAGATAACTATGTATAGGTAGATCTTACATAAAGCTTATAGAAATCTATAACCTTGCAATTATTTAAACTGAACTTTCCTCTCTTTCTCAAATGGCTATCTTTATATCGATCTTTCTTGTTTACCCATGCTTAACCAATCTCAATATTGATAGTACAGCTCCAATGACATCTCAGTCGACTTTGTGTTGTACCGGCATTGCTGGCAATTGCAATAAATATTGCAGGCCTGGCAACATTTCTCTGGCAATGGGCATTAGTTGAAATTCGATAGGCTGCGTTCTGAATGCCTCGAGAAATAGAAATCAGACTCGATACAGAAACAGTTCATTGAGGTAAAGTTTACTCTCGACCTGATGAAAATGATGGGACAATATTTTAAAAAGTTTGATTGCGTTTTAATACTGACAAAAGTAAAACACTTTTTTTCCTTATTGAATCCAATGTTTAATCAGATAATTGAAGTCTGTTTAAAGACCTTATAAAATATTCACACTTTGTAAAAACCAAATCTTTTCCCTTCGTATCCATCTAAATGTCATGGTGCTGGGCTAACACGATAGTTAATGGATTCTTTTGGATTCGGTTGAGTCAAAATCGCTATTTAGACGACCTTTCACGTTTGCGACCGTTCGAATCTCGAAGTTTATTTCGTTCTTCTCCTTTAGTCACTTCTGTTATTTCTCGCTACAGTATGAAACAAACGAACCAGGAATATCGCGTGCTAATGAGGCGAAATCTGTTGAGTTCTATGATACAATAAACTTTGGTGCTAGCAATGGGCTATCAAAGGCTTATAGCAAATTAAAGTTTATGTTGCGCTCAAATTGAATCAGGGAGTTGTAAGGTTCAAGTTTCCAATGCGTTAATGAATTATAAATGTTCGGAATTAGAAATCAGATATACGCTGCATAGGATCATGTTTTTCAACCTACTTGCAATTACTATATTATGAAAAAAAATGGGAATCACAATGTCACTTGCATGAATGCAAAATGCGCAACAGACATGACCACACGTAACATCTTCATTATGGAAATAATAAGCTCTCAGGTGGTAAAAAACCTATCAAGCTGTATCTTACTCAATTTTCGAAAACAATCGGCGCGAAATTCCCGAAGCAGCGCGCGAATGATGAATGCGCCCGCGCACCACAATGACCGTATTAAGCCGCGTGCGCACAAAGAACTTTTGATTTATTACTTCATCGGGAACCCTTTGAATTATTTTCGGTTGTGTACGGGTCATCTTGGGCCTCCCACTCACGACCTGCCTGCAGCTACTCAATGAAGACATCGCATTCAATGTGAACATAAATCATGAATTGAGAAGAAATTCCCTGTCTAGTTGAAATATTGTCGGCGAGAAGTAAAAAGTTTGGCGCGTCACGTCTCGAGAATATTGATGCGCGTCCTTGTATAGGGCTGTGCCATTAGTGATGGAAAGCTTTCATTAATGTCAGGGTTGCTAACGCAAAAAGCACCACAGGCTTCTTTAAGATTGCTCATTTATAAACAATCGGCTCACGTATCACGTATCGTTATGTTAAAGGAAGAATCGCCATTACAAAAAAGGAACACATTTTGCTACCGTAGAACCTTTACAAAGTATTTCTTTCTTTATTTCTTAACTAATAAGGTCTTTACAAACATCACCCATGTTGTTACACTTTGGAAACATAAGATAATTGGTAACATCGAAGTTGGAGATTATACATAACTTACCAGAAAATATTAATAAATCACCAGCCCTGCGAAAACAAATGAAACAAATTGAGTTGTTGTTCATCACGCGCGTACGAGTATCGTCGGCGCCTACGCATCGTCTCGCAATCCGGCATCGACCGGGCATTACCGACTACATTACCACTACTGTAATTACTCACACGGTGAGGATGAGACAGCCGACAACCGTGGACGAAGGAATCACGCAAAAAGTTGTGGAGGATGAGACAGAAATTACATGTTAAAGCAAAAAAGTTTCGGAATTTTTGAGAGAGTTGGCTTGCTCCTAACACTTTTGTGAGATACATCGCATATAAAAAATAAATCTACATGTTATACGTATATTTAATTATGAAAACCACGTAATGATTAAGTTATGTAAGGCTAAACTCGTAAATTGGACGCAATTTGACAATGACAAAATAAAGAATCGATAATTAAAATAAGCACTCCTCCAACATCTACTTAACCCTATGAAACATTAAAAACGTGTGCAATTACTGCACATTTGGTTTGTACGAGTTTTCGCATATTCATTCCGTTTTCGTAGACACCGAAATTGATTGATAAATGCACTTATGATGACTGCACCAAGAAGGTTTTTTCGCAAATGTCAAGGAGAGGAAGATGTGAAAGGAAAGGGCTGAGAGTTCTTACGAATGATTTTTTAATTCACCTTAATTTTGTTAAGTTCTGGTAATGTTTCGACATGTGATGTTATCAGTGAAGGAAAGGTCCCTTGTATGTCTTGGTTTTGTAGTAGTTAAATAAGGAGGTTGAGGTTTAGTACTCTTATATTACAAGTTTTGTAGGCATATGAGGAGTAAATGGTATGAACAAAACCGTTCATTTATTTCCTGTTTATTTATTTATTATTTTGTCAAATATCCAGAAAGTGATGCTATTTTTTACCACGAAAAATCTTATGGTATCTTCAGAACGAACCATTTCACTTGTACAGTTAAACTCGTTAATTTCCAGTTTATTTTAAGAACACTTTACTTGAACTTCTTTTTTTTACTAATATTTAAAAAAAATCTGACCAATGCGGATTTTCGTGTTGTAACCGTATTAATTCAGCAGACAATGGCTTACAACTAGGAAGCGAGGTTAGAGCAGGCTATCAAGTTATCGATAGCAATGGACAGGGGGCAGTGTCGCGTGCACCGTTGGCACAGACCCACAAACATAGACAGACCTGCCTGAAGACATCTTTCATAATTTTAATTATGTGGCCATTATAAAAGTAAGGCCTGCAGGTGTTTAGACATAAAGGAATAACTTTATAATATTTTATAAGTCAAGAAGATCTCTGTCAGTTCTCGTAAGACTGTTTACTATCAAAGCGTATCGAATGTAATTATTCGATATGCTGTTAAATTTTAAAACAAGCTGCGGAAAAAAATAACAGAGAAATACGAATTTAGCGATATTAATATGTACGTAACAGAAGTTGATTCAACTAAGGCCATAATAATACACTTGAGAAAAGCCCATCTGTATATTTCAATCTCCATTACTCGTTAAAAACACTCTGGTGTCTAGGGGTGCCCTATCTATGCCTTTTGCCGTTGTGCCCTGCTTGCATACTTTCACCGCCCGCTTCCCGATGCATCGATATGCCGCGTTTGCCTGCTCGCATGCCAGTGGACGGTTTAGCAGCTGGACTGGGTCCACCCACGCGTAAGTAATCTTTACTGATTAGGCGACCACGCTAGTTTGTAGAAAGCCGACTCTCGGTTTATTCATGCGATTACGAAGATACATTAGGTACTTAATGCGCTTGCCTCGCCGTTAAATTTTGTCATTTAGCGTTCATGAGCAGAATCACATTCATTGGTTAGCTTAGAGGATTTAACTGCTAAAAAAGTGTAACATTACTAGTTTTCTGAAGTTGGGAAAGTTATCATACTTATAAAGATAAATAAATTAAAGCATGACTTACTTAAATAAATACAATTGAATACTAAACTGAACAAAGTAGTATGTACAAGAAATAGTAAACACTCATGATAAATTTTAGCCTTTAGATAATTATTTAAGAATAAATTTAACCTAAATCAATTATAAAATCAAAGTATTTTATCCTTGATTTAGAACACAACTTGTATTTTTCGTTGTAATTTATTTTTTTATGTCATATTTGAGATACATCCAAACGAGCCACAGGAGAGCATTTTCCTTTGCCGCGGACAATTGTTACACATTCTTAAACAAAGCTCCGTTGTAGAAAGGGCTTGACAATTGCCTACAGAATGTATCTGTTTATTTAAAACAGTATTGTTGCTCTCAACCAGCACCGGCCTGACTTGTTAGTTACCACTATCAGTATTTATGTAGGAGCGATTGGGCTTTTTTATTTAAATATTGGTTATTTTTGATTGGACTCGAAATATTTAATAAGATTCGCATTTAAAACTCTGCGCTAATTTTTTACAAACAATTATGAATTTAGTCTTCAACCGAAAGATATCCATTTCTGGATAACGTTTAGCTTGAATTCCCGTGACCTCCACAAACTACGCAATTGAGTTAATTGGGGCTTGCTGCCACTTCTAATGGGGGATTATATAACAGCTCTTTAAAAAATAAAAATAATAGACGATAGATGACGCCAGGATTCGTGGATTCTTTTTTTAAATACTTTTATGGCCCTGGGTGACTCGCGGGATTTCTTCGGGTTCACGAATCGTCAACGCCATCTATCAAAGATTTATGAACAATAAATCCCCCACTACTCCAGAATTTTTCAAAAATATAAGTATCACCTTTAAATTAACTTCTCAAACAGTTATAGTCATTTTAACCAAACTGATGAAAAATTTAATACGCCAAACAAAAACTGCCTATTCACTAGCCTTGAGGATATCAAGGAAGAGCGTTTCATTCCTCAGCGGTAAGACGCATCAACATTAATATTTTTGCAACAGTTCATTATCAACTATTCAATCTCAGAATGATTCAGCGGATACTAAAAACGCGATAACTTTATAAGAAAGCTTTTTCTTTTAATTCGATGTTAAAATGTAACTGATCTGGCCCTTGCGCAACATTTAAGTGAGGAGCATTTCAACACACCACTAAAGTTCCGAAATAATTCCTCTGGCTACCTGTAAACTGGGTGCTTTACGCGACATTCACTTTTTGGGGTCTCATTATCAACGAACCGATTTTATGAAGGTCTTTCTTTTCTTTTTACGGAATCTAGCGTTCGAGTGTTGTCTCGTAGAAAATAAATCTTCACAGATTAATTAATCCAAAGTGGTAATTCTGCCTAAACATTATTTATCTTACATGTTTTGTATATTATAGTCCCCTTTAACTAAGCCTTTAAAACTATTGATTTATCTACTGAATTAGAAATAGAATTTGATGCTGGATACATTAAACAATGCTGTTCCACATTAGAGCAACACGGCCCTAAACTCGCGGAACCCTTACTCTACGTACCACAGTTACTCTTGCCATTTCTTTCGCCCACTCTCCTTCAACGGGTCTGGTTGGAACTTTACGACGCTATTACCACGCTGCGCCGGCGACTTCTGCAATGTCACGAGCACTCCGCGCATGCGCTAATTTGCTGATTAAGTAACGCGCAGACGGATTAACACTGGCCAATTAATATTCAAAAATGGAAGAGTTTACGAGAACAACTCTTGAATCATTTTTATGGAGACGGATTTGCAACGGATGGCTGAATAACAGTTTTTTTAAATTAATTTACTAATACATTTTTGACAGGTCTACAAAACTAATCTAATTCGTGGTTTATGCAGCAATCGGTAACGTGAAACTCAGGACATTTATGCCACTCGACTGATAATTACCAAAAAAAGCTTGAAGAGATTCATAATTTTAATTAAATTATAAACATTACGGTAACTTTCGTACCGAAATTGCTTCGACCTTTCGTACTCGCCTCCCATTAACATTCGCTATCGTTATTATGTTTGTTTTCGAGTGATACTTTCAACTGATGTCAGGATAAGCCCCCGAATTTTTTGGGCGCTTTTAATATTAATTTAGCTAATAATCGTCAAAGGATCTCGCAAACTGTCTACATTTCGAGTGATATACATTAAATTTTACTCCCTAAAATGCCAAGACTGTAAAAGATAATCACAGTTCACACTAATATTATAAATGTAAAAATGTATTTGGATGTTTGGATGTTTGTTCCGCTTTCACGCCTTAATTACTGAACGGATTTGGATGAAGTTTGGAATGGAGATAGTGTGTATCCTGGATTAACACATAAGATACTTTTTACAAGTCTGATTCCCACGGGAAAATCTTTCATAATGCGAGCGTAGCCGTGGGCGGATAGCTAGTGTCCTCATAGTTTCTTTACGTGTTAAAATGTACTGCTATCATAAAAAGCTAAAAAGCTAAAAAATCTAAAAAAGTAGCTGAACTAGAATAAATTGACACTTGTACATATGTATAGGTACTTATACTTTTAAAGCACCTCTTATCTTCAACATCTTCCCATTGGCACTCACAAGTTGATTAAAAACTTACTTTATAAATCCAAACATAATTAACACAAAAACACAAGCCTCGCCCCCCGACTGCGCTTGCGTTAATTTGTACAATCACTCAACTCGAGATCTTTATACGATACTGCGAAATATCTCACCATATTTTTCAACTCTGTCCACAATGTATTAAGTAAGAAAATAATTGAATATTTTAATTACGTTTATAAATCGACGAGGTAATGGAAAGAGACTTTTTATTAAGTAAATTGAAGCGGTCGGCGCGTTTGTCTCCAGCGAAATAAAGTTTCCCGCCCGAATAAATGTACAAAAACGAGGTTACCATAATCACATCTCTACATGAAATTTAGGGTAGAGATAGTTTGTACCCTAGATTAACACATAGGACACTATTTACGGGAAAAACTTACACGAGGAGAGCGTAGCCGCGGCCGGACCGCTGCTAGTGTTTAATAAAAAATGATTGAGTAGGCAAAACTTCACTGACATAGAATAAACTATCCATAGACAAAATAAGCGTAAAAAAAGTACTTTGATGACATCTTCTAAGAAGCGTTTTTTTCCTAGTTCTCATTAAATGTTTTCTTTTCATAATGGTTTGATTAGCCAGCCTTGATGAGGGCGATGAGCCAACGACTTGGTGAGGGTCGCGCGAAACTGGATAAGGGCAGCAGCGCAGGACTGGTCATTGTAGAGATCCAGCCTTTGTCTACGGGCTGAAATTATGACGATGATGATGATGAAGATGAATATATAAATGTCAAAAAGTGATGCTTAAATACTCTGACATCAGCGTTTGCTTGCAGCTGCCTATGACATTCAGAAAAGGTAGCAAAATCAACCACAGAGGAAATGTCAAAAGGTGTTAATAAATTCTCAAATACCGCACGGATCCTATGTTAAGCGCACTTTATAGACGAAGTAAACTTCCTTTTAACATATTTTCTCGTAAATTTTGCAAAAGTAACTCAATCAAGCAATCAGACTTCTCAATTTATAATAATGTCAACGGTGAGCATTTACGATCGGATTTGATGATTTATAAATCTTTATAGATATAAGGAGCTAGATCAGTGAGTGGAGTATCTGATGTTTCCGGAGCTCAACACTTTCAATAGCCAGAAGGCTTCTTCAGAGTTGTTTGTAAAATTTAGAATATCGTATTTTTTATTTGACTGGAAATTACTTATTAATTTATTGATTTTTGATGAATAAAAAGAAATAAGCAACGTAACTTTTCATCAACGGCCCGTTGCAGTCCACTGCTGGAATATGAGCCTCCTCCACTCAAGTGGAGGGTTTTGCCATAATCTCCACGTTTGGAGGGCGGGTTGGAGATCGCAGATTAAAAGGTTACTGTATCAGAGAGCGCTGCTGCCCGTTCCCTGTTCAATGCGTGGGACAGTCGCCTCTTACGACACCCACGGGAAGAGTAAGGGTTGGTGACTAATGTATTCTACTCTGCCGTCACCACACGGCTAACTTTAAAATAACAAAAATTCAGTTAAGATTAAAACAATATTGCTAAGTAGGTGACATTAACTATTACCTAAATTAATGCCTTCAACACCAAGCCCCGTCACCCAACCAACCCTTCAAACCTACCAATATTAATTCATAAAAAAAAATTGGCTATAAACACATAAAAATATTTATTTTCTGACTTAATGCATTCTAGCCCTACAAAATCAGAATGTACTTATATGCGTTAATTAATATAACTTTACTTGCAACTGCACCAAACTTCGGCTAGGACAGCAGTTAAAGTGTTAATTATCATAAGGAGATGATAACTCTAAGATTAAAGAAACTAAACTACACCTTTTTAGTGTTTTACGACTATTTACAACCGAGTTTATCGAGATCATCCGAGCACCCGAAGGCTATAAAATTCCGGTGCTTATTCTACTAATTTTGAAATTGATAAAATGGAAAAGGTCCATAACGATACAATCTGCCTTTTAAATGTGCAGGACTTTAAAAATATTTTAAGTAAGCAATGGCTTATCAAATCCACGGCCACTGCCGAATCTACACAAAAAGTAGGATGCAAACATTATTATAATAAAATTAAATAAATTATTATAAAGTATCTTCCATTCATGAAATCAGTGATAAAATAGAAAATGATAAAAATAAAGAGAAGATAATGATAAAGTAATCGTGGTCATTCCTAACAATAAAGGTCGATCAAAACCCTTGTTCGACTAAGTAGAATAGCAATTAAGTTCAACAGTTCTATAAACTGAGCCGACGGCGACGCAAGGAAATACAATAAATTAAATTTATCTTGCCAATGTTTTTCTTACAAACCACTCTATCCACTACTCAATTTTTATAGTTATTTCCATTTGATTGACTTATAAATATGTCCTGTTAATTATTATTGGCTCGAATTATATTGAGAAGGTCTACTTTTATTTTTAATTAAGCTTAAAATGTCTTTAGTTGGATTTATAATGTCAATAAGATGGCAGGAAGTCGCGTGAGAAAAACTATGATTGATTTAAGATCAATTTCTTAAGATTCCACTATGTACATTTTGGACATTTAAACTTATTAAAATATTTATGCCCTCGCCCGCAGATGGTTGAAGTTTTAAAAATAAGTGCGGTTTTGCTTGTTATTCGTGTCATCATCATCATCAACGGGCCGTGTACCCATACCTATTATTTGGATGCAATTTATTAAGTCTTATTTAAAAAGTAAATAAAAACTGTTTGTACATGTGTATCAGTGTATCATAAAACGTACAATTAAGCTCACTGTACTCAGTATTTTATGTCAATTTTACTCTTTTTCAACAAAATGTATGCAATACGATAAACATTGCTTTCTGCGACAAGGGGAATAGTGCGCGATCTTAATTTGAAATGTATATTTTATCACATTACTAATTAACGTTATTGTATAGTTTGACAACGTCAAGCGAATCTGGCATCAAGACAAACCTACAATGGTTTAATGATGCTTTTATTTAAATTGTGTGTATTTTTTGTATCATAAATAAAAAAATAAAAAAAATAAAAAATAAAAAAAATGATCCAATAAAGGATAATTTACGTTAGTTCGGATATAGTCAATACGCAATATTGGGTGCCACGTTTCACAATATTTTAATTACCATGCGCAGGCGGCGTTTTTGCACAGGTCGGCTGTCACTTCAGCCGAATTAAGAATATACACAGATATTTTCTGAAGTTTTGGTATAACTCATTTTTCAAAATGTATACAAAAATAAAAAGTGTATAAAAACTTATCTTATGAACCATTTTAATTTTATTGCAATATATATGAACAATATTTTCGTAAAATTCAATTTTATAATAATTCTATGTTAAATTATAAAACTGCCTCAATTTGAAAGACACATTGCAGTAACTACGCCAAACGGGTTGTCTAACTAGTGCTTAAACATTTTCAACAATCAAATTCTTCAGAATTATATTCGGATTAGGTACAATAAGTATCGTTTTATAGTACAACATTATTTATGCGTCGAATCATTCGCGTTACTTTACGGTTGTGTGATCATTTGTCAATGATCGAAGACAGTTATAATCGACACGGCTTGAAATATCGGACACATTACCGTAATTATGTTTCGAGATATGAATTCAAAGGTTATTAATATTTTCACTTAAATTGAAAGATAAGTAAATTCAATAAAGCCCATCTTATGATCGATCGATTACATTTTCGCTTAAATCAATGACTGTGTAGTCTTAAACCGATTACTTTGTTTTAATCATTAATCAAAATGATAGCACTGATGATGGTTCCAATCTGTATGAGGAAGATACCATTTAAAGCTATCGCTAAGTAACTAAATACACGAAATTGTCAGAAGAAAGAAAAGTTTATTTGTTTTTTTTTTAAATATGTAGTACAGCATTAGTAAAATTTATATAGCCCTCTATCTAGCCTAGCCTTCGGCTATAAATTCTAGATAGCAAAATATACATCCTAGAAAAAGAACACTACTACAGCAATAGAGATAGCTACTAAAAACAGTTGTCAATAATTATCCGCACTAACTAATCTAGCACTAACTAATTATCCGCACTACATACCCTAGCGTACGGAATCAATTTATAGAATTTATAACTTAAGGGTAAGCTCACGACAAAAACGTAACCCCGGGGTTACGGTTAACGGCTACAGCTACACGTTTCTGCTGGTGGTAGTAAAAATAACTGGCGCACGCACGCAGTATCTCATAGGTAACATAAGTGTCCAGTCGTACTAGCTCTCATTAGGCCGACTAAGCGAGACTTGCGTTAGCGCAATGTGTATCAGGCTGGGCTATTCTGAGCGAAATGTTGTGTGATTCAGAGCTAGAAAATTAAATCGTTATTGGCACTGCTACTTTACAAATTTTCTTTGGCCATCGCTCTAAAATTAGTTAAAAATTAATTTGAGATGAATACAATATGTTTTATGCGACAAATTCAATAATAACCTTTTTTTGAAAATCTTTGATCGCTTAAATTTTTAACTATTCAAATTACAAAGGGGAGCAACCAAAATAGGCTTAGTATTGTTCAAGCCACAGCAAAAAAAATTAAAATCACGAAACTTTTGAAATAATATTATAATGAATTTAGTCGCCTATATGGAGTATCAAAATAAATTTTAAAAAAATAATGTTTTGTAAGACTTTCAATCGATTTATAACGCCAAAACTAGTGTTACCAAATACATTCTGATGAAAGTAATAATGACTTTGATACTAAAAGTCCAATATTTATGTGATATCCTTATTACAGACAACTCAAAACCGTCAATATTATAATAATATTTTTCCCAGAGGTCAAACATTTTGGTTTCTGTCCTTTCAGTGAATTCTATCAAACCTTTCTGCGCTTATTTATTTTTTCACCTTTAATATATAGGTATATATATTGAAAACAAATTAATATTAAAATTACGTATAATCGTTATCTACAGAATCGTCCGTCGTGTTTTACTTATAGGTTGCATAAAATATTAGTTTTCAATCGCGTCCGCTTGTCCGGCTGTCTACATGGTTGTCGCCGGATGCGTGTCTAACTATATTGATAGAACCAGTCCCCCCTCTACCCCGCAACATAGAATACTCATTGCATCCAACACGATAAAACGACACGATTTGTGCCAGGCAACTTTACGTGATCGTTTAAAAAAAACACTTGAATCTACTAGTCACGAAAAGTTCTCAAATTGCTTTCCATTTGACTGGCATAGGTCATTTTCCTTTTTGTTATATAAGCAATAACTTAATTCTTTTTTCAGTTATCTTGATATAAATAGATCGTTGAAATAATCTGTCGCAGCGGTAAATCCGGTAATCAGCGGTGGGAAAGAAAATCAAGTCTGGCCAAGAACATAGAGTGGACGCCTAGACTACATGTCGTTCAAACGTGAATTTCTTCACACTTAATTACCTATAATAATAAACGCCTTTTTAAATTATCCATTCACTCAATCAATCTGATAATGTCACATAATTAAAGGACCAATGAAAGTACAGTAAAATTTATACAGCCAATTATATTAGACCTAAAAGTGGAGACCGTAATGAGGCAATCAGTGTTCAAGTATCTCATTTGCGAGTTTCTTTCGCATTTGCGACCTTTTCGGTAACAATGAGGACGTTTTAGTTCAAATTAAATTTCTTTTAAATACCCTACAGTGAATATACAAAGAATTTAATGGTACATCTACAGAAAGGACCTGTTTTTTGCAGCGCGTGCGTCGTGAGCAGGTCGCCTTAACGAGACATCTGAATCAAAGACAATGGGTGGTCACAGCCCAATAATTGATATGGTACGGAAGCCTTCCGTTACTACGGACACGTGGCTTAACAAACTCAAAATAAAAGGAGTTCTTTTTACGAAATGGAAGATAAAATAAGTCGATCGATAAAACGCTTTGCGCCTGATTACTCATGCGATTCTGGGTCCAGTTTTTTTATGTTATCTTTATTCAAGGATTGTAATTTTTTTGTAATTTTAAGAGTCGACTTGTGTACGATGTAATGATGTTTTAATGACTTTAGCTGGTTGTAGAGAGTAATGTTGAGCATAGTTAATGAACTATCAGGTTTTTTCCGTATAATTGTTCACGTTCACGTTAATACAGTTTAAATAACTTAAACGATGTCCCCGTCGCTCGATCTTGATGTTAAATTAACATTTGTTTTACTGAGAATTACTGAACTTTTTAATATTGTTTTAATACGTTCCTTATTAAAGTGATATCGTAATTTTAATAATAATTTGTAAAATTATTACGTTATTACATCGAAGAACGGGTTGTATTCCAATGCGTTAAAAATTTCAGTTGTGCCTAACTCTAGTCATAATAAAATTTTGTTTTATTTTCAATGGTCGTAGATTGTAAAAACTATGTTAGCTTTAATTGACTATAACATCACAACCAACGGTCTGTAAACGTTTAAAGGAGAGTGGGCAGAAATCAAAGGGCCTCGGTCCAAAATTAACTCTACTGCCAAATGACTTAATGCATCCTAATTATAATGTGTGTTAACTGTATTTGAAATCTAATCTGTTGTTAGTGTGATATAGCACAAATAAAAAATAAGAACATTTTTCTCTATTTTAGGATTTTTGAAGAAAATGTAATAATATAAAAAGCGAAATTATGTGAATTTTTCATTTTAATCAATTAACATTGATATTTCACCCTATAAAAATTACAATATTAAAATCATTTTTGATAATTTCTGAGTAAATAAGGCCGCCCCCACAATTTCCACAAAGCACTTTTGAAAGAGTGTTACATGCATAACATTTCATTATATGGGACCAAAAAAATCCCACCCTATGAAAATGAGATATTCAAGTTTTTAAAACTTTTTGTCAAATTCCACGTAAACAAGGCCGCCCCCACAAAAGCCACATAGCACATTTGAAAGAATGTAACATGCGTAACATTTCATTATTTCATTATATGGGACCGAAAAAATCGCACCCTATATAAATGAGATATTCAGGTTTATAAAACTTTTTGACAAATTCCGCGTCTATAAGGCCGCCCCCACAATAGGCACATAGCACATTTAAAAGAGTGTAACATGCGTAACATTTCATTATATGGGACCGAAAAAATCGCACCCTATAAAAATGAGATATTCAGCTTTGTATAACTTTTAGTCAAATTCCGCTTAAATAAGGCCGCCCCCACAATAGCCACATAGCACATTTGAAAGGTGTAACATGCGTAACATTTCATTTTATGGGACCGAAAAAATCGCACCCTATAAAAATCAGATATTCAGCTTTGTATTACTTTTAGTCCAATTCCGCTTAAATAAGGCCGCCCCCACAATAGCCACATAGCACATTTGAAAGAATGTAATATGCGTAACATTTCATTATACGGGACCGAAAAAATCGCACCCTATAAAAATGAGATATTCAGGTTTATAAAACTTTTTGTCAATTTCCGCGTAAATAAGGCCGCCCCTACAATAGCCACATAGCACATTTAAAAGAGTGTTACATGCGTAACATTTCATTATATGGGACCGAAAAATCGCACCCTATAAAAATGAGATATTCAGCTTTGTGTAACTTTTAGTCCAATTCCGATTAAATAAGGCCGCCTTATTTAAGCGGAATTTTACTACAAGTTATACAAACCTGAATATCTCATTTTAATAGGGTGCGATTTTTTCGGTCCCATATAATGAAATGATACGCATGTTACACTCTTTCAAATGTGCTATGTGGCTATTGTGGGGGCGGCCTTATTTACGCGAAAATCGTCAAATAGTTTTATAAACCTGAATATCTTATTTTTATAGGGTGCGATTTTTTCGGTCCCATATAATGAAATATTACACATGTTACACTCTTCTAAATATGCTATATGGCTGTTGTAAGGGCGGCTTTATTTAAGCGGAATTTCACTAAAAGTTTTACAAACCTGAATATCTCTTTTTTATAGGGTGCGATTTTTTCGGTCCCATATAATGAAATGTTACCCATGTTACACTCTTTCAAATGTGCTATGTGGCTATTGTGGGGGCGGCCTTAATTAAGCGGAATTTTACTAAAAGTTATACAAACCTGAATATCTCATTTTTATAGGGTGCGATTTTTTCGGTCCCGTATAATGAAATGTTACCCATGTTACACTCTTTCAAATGTGCTATGTGGCTATTGTGGGGGCGGCTTTATTTAAGCGGAATTTTACTAAAAGTTTTACAAACCTGAATATCTCATTTTTATAGGGTGCGATTTTTTCGGTCCCATATAATGAAATGTTACCTATGTTACATTCTTTCAAATGTGCTATGTGGCTATTGTGGGGGCGGCCTTAATTAAGCGGAATTTTACTAAAAGTTATACAAACCTGAATATCTCATTTTTATAGGGTGCGATTTTTTCGGTCCCGTATAATGAAATGTTACCCATGTTACACTCTTTCAAATGTGCTATGTGGCTATTGTGGGGGCGGCTTTATTTAAGCGGAATTTTACTAAAAGTTTTACAAACCTGAATATCTCATTTTTATAGGGTGCGATTTTTTCGGTCCCATATAATGAAATGTTACCTATGTTACACTCTTTCAAATGTGCTATGTGGCTATTGTGGGGGCGGCCTTAATTAAGCGGAATTTTACTAAAAGTTATACAAACCTGAATATCTCATTTTTATAGGGTGCGATTTTTTCGGTCCCGTATAATGAAATGTTACCCATGTTACACTCTTTCAAATGTGCTATGTGGCTATTGTGGGGGCGGCTTTATTTAAGCGGAATTTTACTAAAAGTTGTACAAACCTGAATATCTCATTTTTATAGGGTGCGATTTTTTCGGTCCCATATAATTAAATGTTACCCATGTTACACTCTTCTACATGTGCTATGTGGCTATTGTGGGGGCGGCCTTATTTAAGCAGAATTTTACTAAAAGTTATATAAACCTGAATATCTCATTTTTATAGGGTGCGATTTTTTTCGGTTCCTTATAATGAATTGTTCCATTTTTAACGCTCTTTCAAACGTGCTATGTGTCTACTCTGGGGGTGGACGTTTTTAATTTTTGGACCAATTTGCCCACTCTCTTTTGCGAATGCTTTATGTTTTGAACCTCACTTATTTACGCAAACAAAAACTACTATATTCTTTATATCGTTCCACTCTAACACACACTTTAAAATCATATTTGCTACAAGATGAAAAAAGCTTGAAGTGAACGTAAATTCCGTGTCGAAAAGATATCTGCATATTATTACACATCACAGTTATCAGACCATAATCCAATAATAGCCAAGCATATAATATTAATGATATTGTAAACGGTCTCATGCCAATTATAACATATGATAGAGTAAACAAGGTTAGGTTTTAGAATATTATTAACAGTCAATAAATAAATATTCCAGACAAGACTGACAATCATTCATCAACAGCCAGCCTGTATACGTCCCCACCAAAGGGCTCGAACCTACCCTACATCAAGGGTATCAGGCCTTAGTTAACCACACCAGCTTCCTACACAACCTTTAAATTTCCTCGCAGGAGAGTACATCTTTCCTGTACTGTAAAAGCTTCGAATAAGCGTATGTATTCGAAATTCGAAAATACATTGGAACATTTGTTCATTTGATGTTGTTTGTTGTTATTTGTGGAATTACACGATATTTTATTTTACTTGAAAGATTAAAAAATAGCAGCATCTACGCTCACCTTCGTCTTCGTCCTGCCAATTATGTTGTTACTAAGACCACAGTCTATATCTTACGAGAGACTGGTTAGAACACTTCCTCTAACATAAATCCCGCTCTTAGATAGGAAATTGGTCGGACCGCGGACCTACCACGTTTCAGAATATTTAGAAATATCTATGTCGAGAAAGTAGATTCTATCTAATTGTATATTGAAATTTTTGTTGTTGTTATTTTTGCTTCGTTTTACATATCGTAAAGGAATTTATTTTAAGGTTGACTACTAATACTAACTCTTCCCACCATTTACGCTGGGGTGAGAATCGTTTCTCACTTTATTTAGGTATTACTAGTATGGGACTAATCAATGGGATCCGGAGTGGGAGCGTTTATGTACTGACAACAACAGCAACAAGTTTCGTAAAAGCACAGACTCGACTTGCACTTTACTTTCCCAAGCTTTTCTTACTACGAATGAAGCACCAACACAACATGCCTTCCATGCCTCTCATAACCGCGCCATAATAAGCTGGACGTCACACGTAATATTTATATTTATAAGTACGTGTGGAGTGAAAACCTGCGCGGACGCAGATGTCACCTAACAAGAGCGAGTGCCCGACGAATACCGCGAGGTGCGCTGGAGAAATCTCAGTGGTCGCCAACGTTTTGTGTCGAGCTGAAAATACTTTAATTAAATTGAATGTTTAATTTAAAAGCTCAGTAAAGCTTAGGCAAGTGATTATCACTTTAAGCATTTTTGGTTAATTAAAAATAATTATTATTTATTAATAAATTCATAAGGTAAGGAAAAAAAATATTAAAATTAGTAAATCTAAAAACCAAACACACATTTTAATAAATTGCTAGTCACTCGCCTGTGCCTGTGTTCAAATAAGTAGCATGTGAAAAATACAATTATTATATTCGTTCAAAGTTACGATGACTGACATAGAAAACAAAGACAAAGTAAATAATCTTTGAAATTACATTAAATTTTATGATTATTATTTATTTACAAGAAATAAATATGTATTATGTTAAGTGTAAAGGAATACTTACGTTTAATTAATAAACTAACTTTACATTATTATTATTTTCAGGTAATATTCAGTACAACCTTACAACAACCTGCTACCTCTTCAAGATAAACATGTCCGACAGGTGAGACTTAAATACACCTTCTTGTTGGAATTGACAAATTTTTGTTTGTATTGGTCGCATTTGATAAAACTGCTCCAAATGGTTGCCAACCCCTGGCCGGTTTCACCGCAAGAACCAGTCTCAACGAGATACAGTGCATCGATCCTTGCAAATCGTAATTAACTATACTCCGTGAAATCGAAGCTACATCGAATTATGTCGACAAATCGTTTCGCAACCATCGCTCAAATCGAATGTGTATTTTATTGATGCTATCGAGTAGGGGTCATTCGATACGGGTAGGGCTGAAGTGAAGAATGATTGGTCCAGTTCAGATCGCATGCCTTTCAAAACAGGCCAAAGATAAGTCAAAATTCGAATTACAAATTTACTAAGAGGCGGTTAGGCGACTTAAGAAGAATGTCTAAGCAAAATATCTGAAATTCAAAAATTATTTATTTATTACATCACTTAGATCCGTCATTACATTTTTTTGGGTGAGTTCACTAACACAATGGCGGAATCTGTGGAGAAGAGCTCACCGAAGAAACTCCACAGTCGTCGCATCTTCTGCGTTTCCTTTTTAAATAAAATATTGTCAAATTACAAAGTCAATGCTAATTAAATATCGAAAAAGCCTGCCACTTAAGCAATCTATTCCCATGGACATCTGTCCTCTAAGTAATCAAATATCCTATAGTAACCTTTTTTATACAATTAATAAAGAATATAAATGAAGTTTCTATATTTTATAGAATAAATAAACTTTTGATTATGGTCTAAACTTTAGGTGTTGTGTATCCTTACTATCTCTACGATAAATGAAACTGAATGCATTCTTCATCTTCAAAATGCATTTCTTTAAAATACGCACAAATTATCAAAGTTACGACGAACTTCACGCGGGTAGGTCTTGTCTTGTGTTTATCATTATTATAAGAAAAGTTAGTATAATTGTTCAGACACGAGGTTTTTGCAAATTAGAGCACATGCCTACACTCAGAAAATGAGACCACGCCGCACCCATTACAAGAAGACCCGCCACGCCTCCCCAATACACCTTTATGATGACATAAAAATGTTTTGAAGATGATACAACTATAGAGCTCACTTCAAACTGGTCGCGGAATAATGACCTTCTCGCGTGTGGTCTGGTTCCAAGTACAAGTTTCAAACTCAATATTATGGATAGTATTTATAGTAAGAGCCATAAATGGAAATTTACATACTAATGATCTAATTCTCAATCAAAAAAACTCAATTAAGCGGTAGAAGAGACGTTAGAAGAATGACATACCAATTAAATTGGAATCTGAATTAGCTTTGATTGTTTTATTACATTCGTTGGGATGACCGGCGTAGACGCAGGCGCCTTTTATGATGTTAATCTATTCCGATTGAATGATGACACGATGAGTACCAATAATTTGAATTTATTTATTAATTCTTGTTTATGTTATGTCTTTTAAATTATAGTAACGAATTATTTTGACATTTATTCGTAAAATACTTTAGTATTATTACTTTTTTAGCCTTGCTTTAAATTATCCAATTATTTGTAAAAAAAGCAAGTATTTGTTTATGCAAAACTCTCCCTTTTCTCGTTGATTCCGTGTCTAGGTCATATTAAATACACTATTTTTACCTTATTAGGTTAGACGACTAGTTTATCGTGTATTCGTTCATACAATACTCAATATAGGAGACCGTATCTATTCATTTCAAAGCAACGGATTTAATGTCTACGCAAGTGGTCTTAACGATCCAATCACGATAAAATCAGCAGCTATCACACACATCTTGCTAATTATGCCCATATCGTTATATTTTCACAAAAAAAGTTCCTATTAGTTACTTCAATAAACGGCTAAGAATGTCTCGAACGTTACTATGTATCAAGGTGTCATAAGGCCCATAGTAAATTCTATACAAGATATAGCGACTAAGTCAAGAGAAGTATTACCGTTAATGACTACTGACATCTTCGGCACATCGTCTGTGCTATACACAGGTTTTTTAAATAAGGGCTTGGAAATATTATTTTATCAATTATCGATGAAGTCATATTACAATTCTGTTAAATTCGTGATTATTCGTATTCTTAAAACAATTAAGTAAACACATAAATCTCATCGTTTATTAAATAAGCTTAATTGAATGACAAAGCCCTCAACGGCTTATAAGTTGTAAATTTATGCGTTTATTTAAGAACTTACATTTTAATAACTAAGTTATCACCAATATTTTTATGTAGTTTTTTCTTAATTAAAAACAGAGGACAACAGTTTTTAAATATTTAAAATCAAAGTCACAATATATGTAAACGTTTAAAAAAAAATTTATTATACAATCCTTTAGCGACAAAAAGCATCGATAACGTCCCATCCCTTGGAATTGGTGCACGCTCTCCGGATGGGCAAGATCAGTATGTAAAACAGGTGCGACTTGCAGGGCCGCGCCGTGTAAGGCATAATGGCACGAAGGCTTTCCAGGACCGCTTCCTTTGCCACGAGAAAGCTTTCGGCAGTCACTGGCCTGTTTTGGCGGCGGGAGCCAATTAAAAATAATTTCAATTAGGGAGCGTTTCGGCTGAGTGCCGTAACGTAATCGGAACATCGACAATTGAGCGGGATTTCACTGGTTTGTTTCTTTTTATCAAAGCATAAATAATTTAGCTTTGAGCTAGTTTAAGATTTATAGTGTCTAAAAACTCCCAAGACACTTTATAATAGCGCAACAAGAAATTAAAATTGAGGAAACTATATTTTAGAATTGTCGTGTATTTACGAAATTAATGTGCGGATGGTGTAGAAGTTCATATCAAAGACGACGGATGTTGTTATTAAAACTTCCATGTTATTTTTGCGACCATTAAACAATATTTCTATTTGGACTGTTCGGATCTACAAGAGCAATCCAATTTTGCGCATTTGCGTTGCATGCATCCGTCAAGAAATACAGCGTCTAATACGTTTAAAGGATTATTTAACTTTTTTAATCATCAATTGCTCAGGGTTGACCATAGCAAATTATATTTTGTTTTTGGATTTTATAACACGCGCGAACGATATAATACAATATAGTAAGCAAGTCACTGTTCGGTCTAAACAATAATCTAGCCTATCCTAACAGGCACACTTCGACACTTTTTTCAGCAGCAATTATTGATATTATTGAATGAATGAATGAATGAATGAATATACTTTATTGCACACACAGAAATAATAAATGACAGAGTGGAAGTAAGAACAGGTAGTCATGTACAGTTAGGCGGCCTTATTGCTTCGTAGCAATTTCTTCCAGGCAACCTTTGGATACAGGAGACTATAAAGTAACGCGGAATAGTGCATTATTAGGGCCTACTTGAATTTGGGTTATCTATCAGCTCGTTTAGGACATTTGGCTCCGTTTTAGGATCTGTAGTCTATATTCTTGTCCTTTTTAGTTCATATCTTTTCTTCATATATATCATTTTACTATTTTGGAAATACCTAAAAAGAACCGTTAAAATGACCCACGCATGCGCAAGAGATAATATATGATGCGCAGTCAGAGCGCATACGTGAGGCAATGCGTAATACGGAGCACTTATTTGAGCATACCGATTATTTCGTAACGAGCTTGTCGACTACTAGTTTTTATAATTTATCCGAACAGGAAGCCATCCGACTCTCACCTTATATTAATTAAACACATTATCGCGGCTGCGTTTGCGCTTCACAAAGTAAAACATGCCATCAATTAAACGAGTAAGTGTATCGATTTTTTCGGAGTTCAAAATTAAATCGAATACGACCTGAATCGAAGTACAGACGACCGGCGGTGTTCCTTTAATCTGTAGTGATCTTTGATAAAAGTTGGGAAGATTTTTTAGTGAATATTACATGACGGGTAAAATTAAAGATCGGTGTTTTTTTAGTAACAAGATGGTTGTTACAATCGGCAGAGTGCGTTATTATATCGACGATATATTTTTAGTGTGATCCTGGATCATTACATCATCACTTTATCATTGAACCCCAAGTCCGTGCCCGCTATACTACCACTCTGGTAGAAATAGCCGACTTTGCCGACTAGTGTACCTACTGGCAACATGAGAAAAAAAAATCTTCAATTTTTTTATATTTGTTGCGACTGTGAAACGAATATTACATTTAATTCGTCCAGCGTAGCTTCAAAGTTACATTGCTACGCTTGCTACGTCGTAGCTACTTGCTACGTATAGAAATTACAACATTTGATCCACTTATCTGTTTTTCTGTAAGACGTATATAGTTTGTATTGTAGTACCTATTATTTATTAAAAAGACTTGGATAACATTTAGATTTTATAATAACATGTTGTCATAAATAAACTAACGATGATTATAGAATTGTTATAGAATTAAAACATTGACAAATTAAATATATAGAAATAAATTATATCAACGTAGTTAATTTAGATGAATAACCAAATAAATCAAAAATAAACTGTTAAACAAAGTTAGGTAAGTATTAACTACAAATTTAATCTAAAATTAGAGGGAGGGTCAAACTTAACTTCATACTATTAATTTCGTCTTTATCAGACCTGCATTGGCTATGAGGCTATAACCATTATCTGAAATACACCAAGTTACCGCCTATGACACTCGAGTACTGCGAACCGTTTGACACACCTTATCAAGGCAAAATCTCATAAATATTAAAAGGTAGGAAGCGCCGTAACTCAACCGAACTCAGCTCTCTAATGTATCCAGTAACTCCTACAGAGTTAGATAAAATTCATGTTGTAGAAACATGAATTTATTTGAGCTTCTCTGCAGTTAGTGGCAAATCAATAGCGCTGGGTTTCCACACAAACTGGGTAACGATAGACGCCACGTATTTTGACTGGCGGTTGATACTGCCAGCGGGAGGCATACGACTTGTTAGTTTATTGTATACAAATTAATTTCTGCGAGAACTACAGCTCAACAGTAACTTGTATCTTTGGGTATAAATACCTGTAATTTATTCGCCTCAATATTGTTACAAAATGTTTTAAATTGAACATTACCATCGAGTTATAATGAATAAAGAGCACTCAAATATGCCGTGTGCTGACGGCAGAGTTGAATACATTTGTCACCAACCCCTTCTCTTCCCATGGGTGTCGTAAGAGGCGACTTAGAGACTACACATTGAACAGGGAACGGGCAGCAGCGCTCTCTGATACAGTAACCTTTTAATCTGCGATCTCCAACCCGCCTGCCAAGCGTGGAGATTATGGAAAAACCCTCCACTTAAATGGAGGAGGCTCATAGTCCAGCAGTGGACTGTAACGGGCCGTTGCGTTGATGTTGATGACTCAAAAATGACCTGGTTATATCATCAAAAATACAACTGTAACTACAACACTTGTATATATTTATGTGCAAAGACATTAACTTATACAAATTAATTATATTAAAAATGTCTGTATCTCAACCAAGATGAGACATGCTTAGTATGAACGCAATAGAACTAAATAATTTTATAATTTGAAATATGTTCTCCTTTGACGTTCAAAAACTATACTTCTAAAATCAATAATATTTACGATTTAGCCAGTCTACGATGCGCGTGCGCTTCGGAAGCGCCCGGGAGCCGCCCCCGCGCCATTGTGCGCCATCTATCGGTGCAACGCGCCACTTTACGACGCGTCGTTTGCGGTAATGTTCCGCTCAATAGCCCCTTATTATTTTTAATAGCTGGTCCTTATAGGTTTTCAGGTTATGTTTCTGAGTGGCGGTTACAGCCAGTTCGTGTTCGGGATGTGATTTGTTACACGTGATACTGCTGCCATTATTCAAATTGACGAACGGAACTTGGGTATGAGCGAAACGCATTCTTATGAGAGGGCGTTGTTTAGTACTGTTTTCCCTTCTCTAGGAAAAGCCCTATGCGCTTGCTGGTCAATTTATGATCAATCCAGTCAAATAAAGAAACCTCTGCCCAGAATATAAACTACTCTCTGACAGATTATCGAATATATGTTTAAAGAAAAAAATATATAGCGTGATTGTTATGTCTTATATTTTCTAAAGATGCAGCTATAACTGAAATTAAATTAATATTGAACCTCAATAAAATCAACGAAAATCACCACACTTTTTCCACATGCTGCTTTAATTTCATTATGTCATACACATTAATCAGAGCGCGACTGAATGCGAATCTCATTCAATACATTTTCGGCGCTTACTAATTAAAAACGCATCGCGATTTAACCGTCGCTTCAGTTTTTTGTCTCTCCTTAATGAAGCCCATATATAGAGGTCTTGTTCCAGAATTTGCATTGATCTGTGTAGCGTAATTGCATTATTGCATATGTAGAAAATTGCCCTTTTCAGATTCCAATTTGGATCGGCCTGAGACATCTCGTCCGGGTTGTCGAGCATAAGAATTGATTGGCCATTCAATAGAGAAATTGTTAAGAGCATCAACTGTTAGCTTCAAGTAGATTTGTGGAGGCAATGAGAAATTGAATGTCATGATTAAACTATGCAATGATCATAAATAAATAGTGCACTTGAAATCAGTAGTGTTTGTTTTCTATACTCATTCAAAGTTGTGTCGTATTTTAAAAACACTTTGTTGTAGAAAATGGAGCATTTTGGGGAAAGGATTAAAAATTAAATATATTCCAAAATACTGTACTGTACGTTTTTACTGTACTGTATGTTTCTGTCTGTGTGCAATAAAGTATACTTCATTCATTTCATTCATTCATTCATTCAAAATCTGTTTTTGAAGATGGTGACTTTTAGATACGGGAACTTCTCTTTTTTTTAATTACCACTAAGTTTTCTTTTTCATTTCCGCCATATTCGTGAATCATTCCGATATTGAGTTAATTTCATATGTGTCATGTTGGTGTCTCTCATACAATTTTGTAGTGCATTATCATAACAGTGTAACAATGCGTGTTGCATAACCACACTCATGCGCATTACTCATCCGTATCGAATGTCGCGTGGAGACATTAACACTTTACAAACCATGACACAGAAGTTAGAAAAATGGATTAGTGGAATTACCTGTGTTAGATAAATTTTAAGTTTTAATACGTATGCATGCCAAAACTTTCTACGTCTTTCTGTTATGGTTCATTACTTACGTGATGACATGCGTTTAGGGTTGCCATATGTCAGGATTTGTCCTGACATGTCAGGATTTTTTGGTCCCTATCAGGATTCCGGCCGGACTTGGAAAGTGTCAGAATTTTGGATTTTAGAAAAAAACAAATCATTGAAATTTAGTTTTTCGAAAAACAACCTATCTTATTACCTATCATTATAATTCTAAATTGTAACTCACAACCGATTTAATCATAAACAAAATGTGATAAAATTAATCGGTTTGCTTTAGCGTAATGTCAGGACTTTTTATTAGAAACCAGGCTTTTCGTCAGGATTTTATAGGTATGCCATATGGCAACCCTACCTGCGTTACTTACTACCTTAATGAATTACAAATTATTCTTCTCGTATAGATAGCAGAACATTAATGTAGCTGATTGTAAAAGTATCAACACTGTTATTGATTATCGTAGTAGCGGGCACAATATTATCATTTCACTTCTATTATAGGCACATACTGACTTCTATGTTCATTGCATATCATCTGTAGGCATCTGCCAGACATTTAGCTAATGCCAAGGCTGCCTATGTGGGCAGCCATTGTAACAAAGTGTCATTGTTAATTTGCTATTGGAAATATTGGTCTGCACCAATACAATAAGATGCTAAAATAGATATGAAATTATATCAATTTATTATGTACGGCGAACAAACCTCTTTATATTTGTCTTTCAAAATGTCATTTGCCAAAAAAGTAAATAAAGTTTTTAAACAGTTTTAATTCCGGGTTTTATTTTATAATGCTATCTTGTTTTATATTTGCATTATATTAGATAACCATTATTTGTCCACGATACAGTGAAGCTAAAACGAATATATTGTAATTTAATTTGAGTAGAAAAGGAAAATCGTTCTTAAAAATACATAATTATAAAAAAAAATTATCTAAATGGAAAATGTTTGATATTATTGACGGGACTGTTGAAAAATAAACGGATTTTTTAGATCTACATGTTTTATCCTAAAAAACACAAATGTGATTTAACTATTTTCGTTCTAACAGACATGTCAATGAAAGAAACATCTTATTTACTATACAAAATCAGCTCCTCAAGCAATCCTTAATTACTCTAATGAACTCTATGGTAGGCCTGTACCTTCCATTCATCACCACCATCACCAATGAAGAACTCGACCCTGGTGATTATCCGCCGCCATTACTAGCTCCTCGCCAGCAGATGCCAGGCCGAGAGATAGGGCCTAATGACAGTCCACCGTCCGCGCCACACCAGTGCCTACCCTACATTACAGATAGCTAGCCTATTGCAAGCCCATGTCTACACATTCCACAAAACCTTTGTTCAGAAAATATACATTTTATATGATTGATTTGTTCATTTGATTTAACATGTCACCAACGAGAAGACTACCTGTTTAGGAGCGCTTTTTGTGGCAGATGCATTTATTACAAGACAATTTAATTTGTAAATACTGTGTACTTGTGTATATTTTTTCTTTTCTATTATTATTTTTTGTTTGTTTTATTTTTTATTGTGTATCTGATTTAATAAGTTATAATCATTTAACAGTTTTTATTATCTACTATACTTACTAGTTTTTTATTTTATAATTAACTTTTGCAGAATCATAGCTAGCAGATAAAATATTGACTATCATACTATTTACTAGTCCGTTTATCCACACGAAACAAAAAGTGATATAATAAGTGGTCATGAAAAGAAAACCAACACACAAAAAACATTATCGGTAAATAGAATAAGTGAACATGGGCTTGCGCACTATTAGGCAGCCTAGTTCATTCAATTTCAGACCTTATCACTGGCTATTAAAGCGCTAGAGAAGTGTGTTTAATTGAAGTGTTTGATGGTATACCGTTATCGTTCAGTGGAAGGCCGCTTGCGCCTGCACATAATGTGTCTGATTTGCGGTGAGGTGAACTAATTGTTGACGCTTGGCGTGTTGCTACTTTTCAATCTTTGTAAAAGAAAGCTAGAATTAAATTGAGATATTGTAAAGGGAACAGATTTCAAATATTTTCATTGAATTCATTTCAAGGTACTTCGTATATTTCTTGCCCAGCCCTGTTTCTTTTTAGTAATTTAACTTAAAATAATAACAATAGATTATGTGATATGAAGTTAAAGCAAGTAAAAAAAGCTAAAATTAAAACTTCGATAAATAAAATATTAGGTCCCAGCGCGTTGATGTCTTTTGTTACAAGAATAATTACGGTTCGCTGTTATCACCGCTTCATCAGTTCTATTTCACTTACGTAATTTAACGATAGTGAAAAGGACAAACTACCATTCTATATATTATGTTTTGCAATTTTAGTGTAAACTACGTACCATACTGAATAATTTTAAATTGTTTATTAGTCATATAAAATTCACGTGAAATATAAGCTCTACAATAAAAAATCTTATCAGACCCGAATTTTTCGAAATATTTTTAGAGAGTAATAAAAAAATCTTCATCGCATGGCATACCTATGGTAATAACCTTCAAATAATTTATTCAATAAATTTACTAACTCGTATCTAGCGATGCTCTTTAAATTTACAACACTTTTAACAATGCAATAGATCATAGCAACATTCATTACTGCAATTATAAACATCGATGTTTTATTGATGAATTGCAGGTATTAGATGGAGTCTTCAAAACAATTTATACAATGGAAATTAGGCTAAATGGACTTCACCTACGTCTATGTCAAAACTTATTTTTTACAAAAATAATAATAGGACCGTAAAATCAAACACAATAGCAGAGGACACTTTTTTATTCAAAGGACTTATTTGACGTACATGATCCGACATTATGCAGATTTTCTTCAGGGTCACCCATTAGATCAACTAACTATTTCTCGTTTACATTAATGACCTACAAATGCAAATAAAATTAGAGCAAAATCACGCAAAAACTTTAATTACTTGTCTTGTACATAAGTGCCTGTGAAGGTTGCAAACCTGACATGTATGCATGTTTGCGTGTGAGCGTGCGCTGCGTCGCCGCACTCATTTTCCAGCCAGTAATAAACGAGTGATCATTACGTTTAGTTGTGTTATTTAACATACACTCTACTGGCCGACGAGGATAACGATCTACCTACGCGAGTAAAAATAAAATAGGTCGTTTGGTGTTCATTTGGGAAAATGTCGTCATATTTAGGAAATCTGCCCATTTTCGAATACAAGACGAGTGAGTGGGCTATTTTTAAAAGCCGATTAGAGCAATTCTTACTCGTGAATGATGTAAAGGAAGCGGCAAACAAGGGTGCGATTCTGATTACACATCTATCGGATGAATCGTATCGGCTACTTCGTGACTTGGCTCACCCGAAGACGATTAAGGAACTAAGTTTTGACCAAATAGTTGATACGTTCGACAAGCATTTCAGGCAAAGGAAATGTACGTTTGCCGACAAGGCGAAATTTTTCGGGGCGATGAAGAATCCAGGCGAAAGTGTGAGCGAGTGGTCGGCAAGATTACGAGGTTTGGCAAGCTACTGCGACTTCGGCTCAGCTTTGGAGACAAACCTTAGAGACCGGTTTGTGCTCGGTTTTGGTTCAGGTCCCGAACGCGACAAATTGTTCGAGCAAGATCCAATCAGGTTAACTTTTGTGAAGGCTATTGAGATAGCAGAACAAGCAGCATATGCTAGAGAAGCTAAGGCAGTCGTAATTAAGGAGGAGCCCATTTTCCGTGCCCAGATGGAGGGTGGAACTCACCGCGGTGCGAGAAACGGCGGCGCCAGCGCGCGATATCGCGCGGGCGCTGTAGGCGATCGTCGGGATTCCAGTTCTACTACTTTGCAATGTAAAGTGTGCGGGTTAAAAAATCATTCAGAATTTAATTGCCGTTACAAATCTTATAAGTGCAAAAAGTGCGGAAAAAAGGGTCATTTAAAAAAAGTGTGTAGTGTGCGCGTTAACAACATATCGAGCGCCGCCGATGCGTTCGATTGCGTAACCGGTTCAGGTGAATCATCTGAATGCGAGGAATGTCAGATGTTTAATATGAGGTATGTAATTTCTAAGCCTATAAAATTAATTGTAACAATAGGTAAACAACGTATTAATATGGAGTTAGATTCAGGTTCGGGAACGTCAGTCATTTCAGAAGAAATGTACAAAAAAATGTTTTCAGATTTAAAATTGCATGATTGTAATGTTAAGATGTGCTTATATGACGGCCATAAAATCTCACCTTTAGGGTTTTTCGATTGTAAATTAACCTATAATAATGAAACAAAAGTGATAAAAATTTTTGTAATAAAAAATGGAGGGCCTCCCTTATTGGGCAGAGATTTTATGTCAGCATTTAATCTTACGTTAACGACAAGAATAAATAATATTAGATCAGAAGATGATATTTTTAAATTAATGGAACGATATCCTGATTTGTGGCGCGATGAGTTGGGGACTTTCAATAAATTTAAAGTCCATTTACAATTGAAGGAAAACAGTGTACCAAAATTTTTCAAGCCGCGTACTGTACCATTTGCCTTAAAAGAAAAAGTAGAAAAAGAATTAAATCGACTTGTACAACTGGGAATTTTAGTACCTGTCAGTTATTCAAAATACGCAACACCCATTGTACCAGTAATAAAAGAAAATGGTAAAGTACGGATAGCAGGTGATTTTTCAGTAACTTTAAACCAAGATCTTGTTATTGATAAATATCCGTTACCGAGAATTGAAGAGGTGTTTGCTAAATTAGGTGGCGGTGAGCATTACAGTAAGATAGACCTAAAAAATGCGTATAATCAGTTTGTATTAAGCGACGAGTCACAGGAACTTACTACCATCAATACACAGAAAGGTTTGTATAAATATACTAGACTTGTTTATGGGTTGGCGAATGCGCCCGCTATTTTTCAAAAAACAATGGAAACCTTGCTATCTGGTATTGATGGAGTAAGTTGTTGGCTTGATGATATTTGCATAACTGGTCCAAATAAGGTGGTTCATTTGCAAAGACTAAATGAGGTGTTACATCGTTTAAATGACGCAGGGTTACGACTGCAAAGGGAGAAGTGTGAGTTTTTTAAGAAAAGTGTAACTTACTTGGGTTACACTATTTGTAAGAACGGTCTTCAAACTAGTTCATGTAAAGTACAAGCAATATTAAACTCGCCTGAACCTACCAACGTGACCGAGGTAAAACGTTTTATAGGAATGGTAAACTACTATAGAAATTTTATTCCAAACGCGTCGGATGTAATGAGCCCTTTGCATGAGTTGCTCCGTGCTAACAGTGAGTGGGTGTGGGGCACCCCGCAGCGAGAAGCAGTGCAGCGGGTTAAGCGTGAGTTGGCTTCAGAACGCGTCCTGGCACATTTTGACCCAGCAGCACAACTAGTTTTATCAGTGGACGCCGGGCCGGCGGGCCTGGGCGCTGTGCTCTCGCAGCGTGATGAAGCAGGCGCTGAGAGACCGCTCGCATATGCCTCAAGGTCACTCAATTCGAGTGAAAAGAACTACAGCCAGATCCATAAGGAAGCGACGGCGATAATTTTCGGGGTTAAAAAATTTCATGCGTATTTGTATGGTCGCAATGAGCCTTTTATTTTAAAAACGGACCATAGGCCATTAGTATCGATTTTTAATAATAAATCAGGAATTTCCAAGACTTCTGCGTTGCGATTGCAGCGTTATGCAATAATTTTATCCGCCTACAACTACAATGTTCAGTATACGACGGGCGAAAGTAACGTAGTTGCAGATTATTTTTCGCGCGCACCTTTGGCCGAAAAAGAAGCAGATAGTGATGGCCAATATGATACTTACACCTCACTAAAATTCTTAAGTGCAATTTCACCCGCTATTAAACACAAAGACATTATACAGGCGACAGAAAAGGACAAAGTTTTGCAAACAGTAATAAAATACATGATTAAAGGCTGGCCACGAAAAATCAAATGTAAATTAATTCTTCCTTATTTCCAATGTAAAACGGACTTACAAACAATAGGTGGATGCTTACTAAGAGGTCCGAAGGTAGTGATTCCAGGAGCTTTAAGAAATCGCATGTTAGATGAACTACATATCACACACCTGGGAATCGTCAAAATGAAAAGCAATGCTCGTAGCAGGATGTGGTGGCCGGGCATAGATAAGGACATTGAGCGTAGGGCATCTGAGTGTGTGACGTGTATGAGTGTCCGGCCAGCACCGCCGCGAGCGCAGCCGGCGCCCTGGCCGCGCCCTTTAGGGCCATGGCAGCGCATACATATCGATTACATGCAGGTAGGGCAAAAAACTTATTTAATAGTAAATGATGCATATAGCAAGTGGATCGAGTGTTTGCATATGGCAAATGGTACAGCGACACAAGCTTTGATAACTAAACTAAAATATTTGTTTTCTGTATTTGGCATACCTAACTTAATCGTATCGGATAATGACGCTAAAATAAATTCAGGAGAGTTTAAGGAATTTTGTTCCATTAATGGCATTAAATATATGACATCACCAATTTACCATCCTTGCAGTAATGGTCAAGCTGAGAATTCTGTCAGAATATGTAAGAACAATTTAAAATGTATATTAAAAGAAAATGTTACACACCAAGGTATTAATGAAAAGTTATTAGATTATTTATTTGTATATAGAAATACAATACATTGTTCCACTGGAAAAACACCAGCCAAGTTAATGTTCGGTCGTGAGATGAGAACACGTTTGGACCTAATTCTTCCTAAAGAAAAAGAACCAACGTTTATATTAGAACAAACAAGGTCACAAGCGAGCACCAGACTGTTAACTATCGGTCAGAAAGTGTGGGCACGGTGGTACAATGCACGAAAAGAATCTTGGGTTTTAGGTAAGATTCTCCAAAAGATAGGAAATAGAATGTACAGAATATTACTAATAGATAATAAAAGTGAGTGTATACGACACATTGATCAACTGTTAAGGTGTGAAAATAGCAAGGATGGTAAAAAAGAGTTAGGTATAGCTCAGGAACCATCGACTTCACCTCCTCCTGCTGTTCATTTCCCCATAGATACTATTGAGACTAATGGATCAGTGAATTTGGAAAGGGCAGAGAGTATTAATGAAGATGCTGAGGACGGGGAGTGGATTGACTGTGAGGAGCAGGTGTTGGAAGGTGAGCGAGAGATGCATGATGTGTCTGCCGAAAATCAGCGGCAGTCAAACGAAAGCACTACTGCTGATTTAGCCCATGATGATCTGCCGTCGCCGCCGGCTCGTAGCTTGCGCCCTAGGTTACCTATCGATTATAAGAAATATTTCTAACTTGGTTGCTTGAATTTATTGTGTAATTGGTTGTCAACAGGTTTCCTAATTAAGTTTGGAGGAAGATGACATGTATGCATGTTTGCGTGTGAGCGTGCGCTGCGTCGCCGCACTCATTTTCCAGCCAGTAATAAACGAGTGATCATTACGTTTAGTTGTGTTATTTAACATACACCCTACAACCACCTGTCAATTCTTCAGGCCATGAGATTGCACTATAATAATGATCAAATCTCTAATATGCATGCTATTTCAAAAACTTATGCGTCATCAAAGTCAAGATCGCGAAGACAATCATGATGATTAAAAAATTAGTACAGGCTTCTTCATAACTTTTAAACATAAATCTAACATTACGAGTACTTATGTAAAATTACTTACTTTCATTCCTATCATTATTTCTGTCTTTTGTAATGACGATTTTAGCAAGATCGCGAAACAAGTTTTTTTTGTATACGGTAAACTTACACGTCTTTTGTCGTTTTTTTATTAACTATTATGTAGATTGTAGGCATTTTACAAATTGACAATAAAATGACTCAGGCAGGTTCCTATTTTTTTTTTATATTCTTACCTATTTTGTTGTCTTATTTAGGGTTGCATCCGCCTGTGTAAAAAATTTTGGTTTATTTATAAAACAAGATTCTTTTTTATACCGATGTCTAAATACCATCATAACACTGTCTGTTTTGAGTATGTGAGTGTACTACATTATCGAAGGAACTTGCACGTCAGGTGCTGGGGAGGAGCCCGACCTTGCCCGAGTTGTCGATAGACGTCGAGGTGACGAGGTAAATATGTTTACTACTCTTTTATTACAGGTTAGGTACGAAGTTCGTAAGATGTTGCGTGTAGAGGCGGGACTGGTTTATAAAGCAGCGATTACATCTGTCTAGATCTAGAGGATAATTTGAATTACAATACTGTGTTTGGGTCCCACTTGGGATGATAAATTAGTACTGCAACAGTAATAACTATTAGTTACCAATGTTTAGGATAGTATGATTGATGATTAACTCTGCTGGTTATGTTTAAGACTATTATATACATCAGTATCTTCCTTTACATCGTCTGATTTTTTTTCATTTAGCTTCACATACAAACTGTTTCTACTGTAAAATCTCGGCTTAATCACTAATATCATCCACTATTAATTTTACTGACCTTACCGTTTCACTTATAACTTACATGACCATGGACATACATCCACATACAAAGCCTTACCACGTACATAATACGAAGCAGGTCAGATCGCTGGATCCTCAACAATGCTAACTGCTTTATTAACATATGATAGATGCTATAAGTAGAACACATGCAAGGTTAAGATGCTTGGAAAATGTTGCACAGGACGTTCGATATAATTCAACATTGAAACCACTTGTACACAAAGGTCCATTATAATTAATATATAATTTTATAACCTATTGGCTTCTTTTTATTGCGAGGGCGGTAAGAGGTAAATTACTAACAAGTTTATGTTTCAAGGCCTATTATTTTTTAATAACCTTGCGCAAACGTGCGCAAAGAAACAAGATATTAACTTCATTAATCTTTTCCACAAACAGATCAATCTCCAAATTTGTTTTTGTGATTTGATTATCTTTTTGTTCATTTTAGAACACATCTGATCTAACTTGTCATTTTTATGTGTTACATAATAAGGCTTCCCTGGTATTATTTATTTATAAAAGGAAAAAACAACCTTGTCACCTACCCACTTAATATCACCAACCATCTTTTAATCACTCTTGAGCCGAAATGCATCAAGACTCAAAATTCAAATTAAATCCTGTCAAAAAAAGGTGCGACAATTTGACAGGTGGTTTTCGCTTTCACCTGTCAGATTTTAATGCATAACTTTGACGTGTAACTTGTTAAGCTAGCTGCACATTTTTGGAAGTGCCGACGCATTATGTGAAGTGTATATTGACGCATATGCTTTTAGTTTAACGCGGCGTGTCTCCTTGAAATAAGTCAATGTATCTCAATTTCGCATCGGTGCTATCAAGATAGCATTTATTTGAGCGTAATTATCGTGGGCGTTAATTCACCTGACTATTGCTATGTGATAATCCGGGTGTGCCAGTCCTCGAGCTAAGAACCAATTGATTTGACAGATAATTACAGACAAGTGGGCATTGATCTACGCATTTCATATACGCAGGATGTGCAATAAATTGCAATAAAAAGGTATGTTTTAATCTAGACAAACTTGAGATTGGGATAAAAAAGACATACACAAGATATTCACTTATGCATCTATTTACTTTTTTTATTAATGGATTCAATTTATGCTAACTACCTACACGAAATAAGCTCACACAAGTACCTATAATTAACATATTATTACGTACTCGTACAATGTTCATCAACTAATTTAATTGAGCTTCATATGCAAATCTGTCCTCATTCTTACGTAGCCAATAATCACATTTGTTTTTCATCAGGTGTTTGTTTCATAACTACCTACATTTCCATACAAAATAAGCTGCTTGCAACAATCTAATTGAAATTCTCCACTAATGCTATGACATTAACGTTTAATTTAAACCCGTATTTTGGGTCTAGGTTATCTAACAAGTCACCGTTAATCTTTTAAAAATACAAACGTTTAACAGGCCATAATTTAATTTAATACATTTTTTAAACTGACTTCATTGACAAGTGCAATTTATTTTATGTCTGGCCAGCTAGTTTTATCCGTTTAAGAGTCTGCTACCGAATAGTGTTTAAATAACCTTGTGTGGTCATTGGCTTCCAAAATGTTTGGTGTTCAAAAAAATCGCATCGTTCTGTTATATCAGGCCAACGCTTGCTATAGACAGTAATAGTCTAGGTTGGCCTTAATTCCTAGACGTTTTGTGCCGCAGTGGGTTTAAGCGTTCAAATTGTAAATAGCAAATAATCTCTGTTGCACGTGTACCGCGAGTTCCGTTGACTTGTCCATTATTTACAAAGGCCCTGTCCAATAAAACCCGCTGGTCTCTAGAGCACTGCATTGTCCGTGATAAAGGCGTGACCACCTACGTGTTGCGATGTTGCGTCGGCGCAGCGGCTTGGGGCACCTAGAGAGTGTTCGCACTCGGCATAGTAGCAAGTTGTCATATTTTCAAACCTCACGAAATTTAAACATTTTAAAATAATGTTATTTTTTACCTAAATACTCCACTAAACTATTTTGAAATGCCACAATTCTTACTTTAAAAGTTGTAGTTGAACGATACCAGACTCGGGTCAGGTATGTTCGGCCGCGATACGCGGCGTCTAAAAATAAAATAAAAAAATGATAAAACTCACAGTACACAATACCTTAAAGTCTTGACGTGCGCAAGCTGGCGACGGCCAGTGCTTCAGGAAAGAAGGAAGCTCAGGATGGGAAGGGTGAAAAGGTCAAAGGGGGTGAAATACACGAGGCTTTCACGACGGTCAACCTTGACCTCCAGCAGGGCGGATTAATCACCAGTACCATCACAATTTTGAGGTTATGTTCACTACATTTAACACGAGAACATAAATATACTAAAAAATAACACGGGAGCAGCCCGACCGAGGCTCGCTCCAGAAATATTGATAAAAACAACCAGGTTCAGCCTAGAGTTAATAGATTTAATTATTATCAAGAATATGACGAGGCTATAGCACCATCCGAACGTCAGACTCAAACGTCAAAGTTGACAGTTCTATCATGTTGTCTCTGCCGATGAGGGTAGCCATTACAAAAAACTAAAAACTACCGATTGGTTCCGAACATTCCAACTTTAAAAAATATTTACTGGTGAGTCCCTGTTTATTCGGCGATATACTTAAAAAAATGAAAACAATACAATATAGTAATACAAATATACTTTATTGACACCAAATGGAAATAAAAACAGGAAAACATAACAGAAACATAAAAACAAATTGTTTTAAAAACTAAACAGAGCAAGTACATTAGAATACTACATTAGAATTAGAAATCCCCGCTATCAGACACTGCATTTTTTTATTTCAAATATCAGAATATAATTTCGTTATATATCAAATATATTTAAATAATTTTGATGTAATATTGTTGATTTTATGACTATAATTAAATTCTCCACAACAGTGGCGAACTGCAACTGTGACAAATGTAGACTCTGGGATTTAGATAAAGATTGTCGCCGTGTGCCTTGTCGAGTATCTGTTTACAGTTCGGCGGATACAAAATATCTGAAAGGCGAGTAGATTATGACTGAAAGCCTTTTTAGTGATAGGGCGATAGCTAATGGTGATATTTTGTTTATTGTTATTATTTCTGTACAGACGTGAGCTATTTCAACTTATAAATAATTTTAGTCTACTTATAAGATCAGTCACTCGATACACCGAACTATACGTTACCAGAAATCGATGTAAACAGAATATTCTTACCGACCAAAGTAGGATTATTCAACCTTGTTCGTGTATAAATACAAAACCCAAAACTTAACTGCATATTTAATTAAAACCGAATGCATTACGCACACTGCCTCAACATAATCCTTTGAATTAACATGCCTCACGTTACGACCGCTTACTAAGTGACATCAAATACTCCATTAGGGTTGTCATAAACGTAAATCTGGTCTGAAATCGTTCCGAACGGTATGTGTCGAACAAAACCAACATCGAAGAGGGCCACTCCGGCGGCGCAGCGGAGGCCATTGTGGTCTTCCAACTGACTGGTATAGGTGAGAATCCTTATTGGAGAAGATGAAACTTTAATAATCCTGGATTATTAATATTAAGTGACCTAAGTATTGTTGCCGACAATTTTTTTAGTTAATTTGCTATACCTGTCTATAGCATGCTAATGAGTTCTTCTTTGTATTGTGTTGGTTAACAGTATAGTACAACTGACCCCACAAACCCTGGTGTGAATAAAAACTAATTCTAGGAGGAAATAAAACCAGGTTAAATAATTTGGGTTATTTATAAATAACTAACAAGCCGAATATTATAAACACTATAAATAGATAACTAGCAAAATTTGTCTTGATTTGTTATTAGGGATTTGGGTCAATACAGTCCCAACATTTACAGCAATGCATGGAGATTTAGCCAAAAAATAGCATCTTAAGTAGACTTGAAGTCCTTTAGATAAATAAATATTCCATGCTCCATCCCCAAGCCGCTCCGCAATCAAACCGCGATGCATCATTTTAATACTGGCCGTGTCACCGCAAATCCGAATACCCAATGCAAATGAAGTGCACTGCGCCCGCGCCGGTTACCGCAATCTAATGGAATACTATAAATTATAAGACAGTTCCTAGCTGTAAGCGGCTCTTATAATTTTGTAGGGTTATACTTACACTGAATACTTAATGTGGACGGATACAGATGGTGATATTATCCGGTGCAAAATATTTACTTATAGTCATACTTGTCTAACACTAAATTTTGAATTTCTTATCACAAATAATGTTGAAAGTATTTTTTCATTTATCCAACAATTTCTTGAAAAAAATACTTTCAACATTATTATGTTTCTTTTACATAATATTTGGTTTGCCTTTAAGACACCCAAAAAATATTACAATCTAGCCTAAAGACCAATGAGTAATTTAATTTTAACTTAAATTGCTAAGTGGATGTTAACTAAGAATGTGTCCATCAACACTATTTTAAGGGGCAGACACTTTGTTCGTGTGTTCCTTACGGGAAGCGCTGACTGCACTACATTGCCCTAATGTTTACTAAACTAACTCAAAGAGGTTTGTCCTTTTCAGTCTTCTCACTATGTCCGTGGTGTCGAGGAGCTGGATAGCCTCAACGTTCACATGATGATGAAGTCTTTGTTCCTGAGCTTCGGCATATTTTTTAATAACACTGTCAACTTTAATCACCTTTAAATCTCGATGAAGGTCGTCATTTCTTATGCAGGGAGCATACGATACCTCTTAATAAAAAATATACCTATATAACGATAATAAGATTTCAATAGTATATTGAAGAGTTGGTGCGTGCTTTCAAATATTAATAAGTTTTTCTTTAATCGACGCTTGGTTTCGTTCAACTATGCCAATAATAATGTCAGATATAGTAAATTCTTCCTTTACTACTAGCAGTTCCGTTCGCAACTGACGAAATGCAGACCACATTTTTCTGCCGAGAAAATTAGACTTATTACACCTTGTTACCAATCTACACTACTGCGCGGTACACATGTAATGACGTGTATCGATTAACTCCACCTAATACTTCGACACATAATCAGCATTGGACGTCCATATATGGCCTAAGATCGATTGGAACGGTACCATTAAGCCATTGAATTCTAAAGATCTTGTGTTGGATTGTCGAAAAAAGCGGAGATATCCTAGTGTTCCCACGTCGCGTCGCGCCCTGGTTCCCATGCGTCGCAAGTATTGACAACATTATCGTCATAAGTGCGTACAACGCATGCGCGGGAAACCAATGCAACTTAGTAACCGATCTATTAGTCAAGTAGGCACGTTTTGAAGGATCGAACTGAGACCTCAAAATGTCATAAGCACAACAAAACAACAAAGAACAATGAAGCTGTAAATTACAATCAGTACGTCCAAAAGGCAAATATAAATATTTTGTTATCCAAAGGATAATTTTACATCACTTATATTCGTCATTATGTTACATTTTTTATGAAACTATATTTAAGCATAAATTTCGTGAATATTAAATAATAATGTGTTTCATTTTAAATTTGATGCCATTTTTATAAGCTAACATTTTTTTTTTGTGCACGATAAGAGTAAGTTGATAAATATTCTTTCAGCTGGATAGTTTGTTATTTTAAACAACAAACGGATTCTAATATCTCTATTATACTCAAAAGTGTTTATTGCACTCTACAAATTTCATCTGTGGTTTAGTCATAAAAAAGCTTACCACATACCTTGTAAGTACTAAAGTAAGTATACTGTAACAAGTAACAGGAATGTCTTTGCTTATGTAGTACCTGTCGTTTTCTCTAAATTAATTAAACATTTATAGGTTTTAGGGACTGATTTTATTATCACTTCCAATTGGCAATTACTTAAGGCAGTTAACTAATTTCACAACTACATATCTGTATATGTAGCTCACTTCTTCTTCGTCCTAGCGTTTTCCCGGCCTAGCGCTGGGTCTGCTTTCCTACTCAATTTTCTCCACTTTGCCTGGTCTTCGGCATCCTTAGGAGTGAGATTGCTCTCTTCCATATCCGCTTTCACGACGTCCAGCCAGCGCTTTTTAGGCCTACCACGTGATCTAGGGCCCTGGACAGTGAGGTCGAGGCATCTTTTTCCTACGTAGTCTGACGGTCTGCGGCTCATACCATCGGAGGCGACTTTCCTGAAGCTTATCTACTACGTCACGGACTCCGAGACTGCCACGAATGTATTCGTTACGAATTCGATCTAATCGCGTAACGCCACACATCCATCGCAACATCTTCATTTCCGTGACGTGTAGCTGCTGGACATGTCTTCCAAGGACATTATATTTAGCTCACTATTTTAGATAAATCCATCCAATTTTATAACACAGTGATATAATTACCTTTAGCTAGATAGCCTAATATGCTTAATCGTGTCATATTTAATGAATAAGATGATATACGGTTTCCCAATAACGCAGCCAAGCCATATAACGTACAATCAATCCATCTATACAGAAGCCATAAGTTCTCATTGGATACTGTCTCATACATTTCAAAGTAATTTCATATAGCGCCATAAGGCGACCGTCGCGCCTCGTTTCCTAAAATAGTGATGTGAAATAAATCACAGATTGTGATAGTCGATACGTTGCTGTAAAAAAACCGTCGTCGGCGTGTGAATCTGCTGCGAACCCGATCTTATGAGAATATTGATGAACGGGCGCGGGTTCCACGCAACAAGGATTGTGCTTATACTTACTAGGTATGCATTGTACTACACACATTGCACTCTCACTTCGGAATTATTACACATTATTTTACCGTCTAGCGGCAGTAAGCCTGCTCCTTTATAGTACTGTCGTCTTTGCGTTTCTTTGCTGTAGGTAGACTGTAAATACGTAGATGAAATATGTTACTTATGCGACTACCTACCTAGTTTTTCATGAGAATGCCTACTATGCTATCGCTATCAAACGTCTCGTAAAGAAGTTGCAGTTTTATGAATTAATAAATTACTCGTAATTTATAATTGCGCCATTACTTTTCAGTAGCGATTGAAATTAGTGTATTATTAGTTAAATTTAACTCATTGATTTTGCTGTAGGTATATTTATGATCATAACCCACTCCTGTCCCGTTCACTCAATAAACATAAAATGAGTATGGAGCTCTGTTAATTCTGGATAACGATTGAAGTAAAAGTTATTGACGATTTTTACAATTACTCGCTGAGATTTAATTGTTTTAATCGTAATGTAATATTTTTAAAGCTTTTTAAAACGGAACACAAGTAGAGCAAAGCAAAGCAAATTATTTTTTAGGACTCCTGCAGAAATCTCTGATTTTCAATTATTTTTCAAATAAGAACCTAAGAAACCGACAACACCTTCGCATGGAGGGATCCTCGAAATAAAAAATAAATAATTGTTTATTTACAAATACTTCGAGCATCGGACAATATCTACTTAGATAGTGACCGTATATTTCTATAGGTAGTATTTCCAGCGCAAACTCCCTCCCATATTTCACAGACCATGCACTCTGTCATACATCAATCATTAGTCGCCGTAGTGTGCACAGTGCATGAAGCACATCGCATTGCTATTGGTCGAGAGCGTGTGTCGGTAAACAAACATAAGCAAAGCACTGCAACGTGGTACGTGACTAGAATAGTAAATATCTTCAAATGAAGTTAGGTCAAAACATAAAAACAAAAGACAATCTTCTTTCAGCATTAAAGGTCTAGTTCTTAAACTGGTTATTCAAATAAAAATTGTAAGTTAATTAAATAATTTTACCATTCAGTCAAGCGTATCTATAGGTAGGTACTATAATCATAAATTCAAGTCATAATTTTTGAATACATTTTCATTTCAAAAGAAGATAATGTATTTTGATCTAATGGATTTTCGAAATTACTTAAATGACTATAGAATCATTTGTGAAAATAAGATAAAACAAACATAAGCGTCAATTTAACAATAAAAACGATAGCAATAACAGTATAGTTATGGGATATTCTTATCTAAATCATAAAATCTGTGTAGATAAGTACCTATTACTAGCAGTTGTTAATTTAGATTTCCAGTTTATTTCACGTGATTATTAAATTGAGGTTTATGCATTTAATAACGATGTCCAGTCCTTTTCACACCTGCGCCAGATATAAGACCTGCATTATTATTGGTTGATAAATAAAGCAATTTATCGATGGCATAGTTTATCGTGGACAGATAAATACGCGTTGTACATACTAATGTTGCTAAGGCGAATCGCAGTAATTTATTTCAAACGGTTTTACATAACTGAGTGGTGGGCCGAGCTAACGATTTGATTCGGAATGCTTAGTGTCTACTGTGTAGTGGGGACGTAACAGGTATTTGCAATAGTTACTGAATAGCAGCGGCGGTGTAGTGCCTAAGGCCGTTGTTAACCAACCGAGAAGCGCTGGTTCAATCCCCATCACGTGTCATTATAATATAATGACATTAGAACATATTATGTTTTCGAAATTTGAATTCAAACGTTTATACGTTGAAGGAAAATATTGTGAGTGGACTGCCTACGAAGTTTAAGGGTTGTGTTGTGTGTGAAGTCTACAAACTAGAAATATTACCCTAATTCAGAATAGGTTCGAGCCCCTCAGTGGGAACGTATATTAATACTGTTAATAGTTTTCTTAAAAAACAATATTTCAACGACTTTATCTTTAAAGAAACATCAATAATCTAAGATCGTGTACAGAGTATTACAATCTTGTGAACGAAAGACCTGATTGTAATCGTATGCTTACTGAATGGAACGGTTTACAGCTGATATCCAAAAACAGGTTTTGATAGCTGTTATTTGCACACAACATCACCAAATACGTACACACCTCAATCTATTGCGACCTATCACTAATGCACCGTCCAAGTGGCTTCTCCGACCAGAACTTTGAACGAATAAGCGATTCAAATGCTAATATATCACAGCGTCGGCGCGGCGTGACGGCTCTCATTGGTGGACTGTTTACATTAACATGTAGAAGCCCCGCCTACTTGCGTCACGCTCCCGAACATCGTTAATTACGTTTAATTAGTAAATCGTGGCTGTTTTGACGTGGAGATATCTTCCGAGTTATATTTTAAGTGTAAATGGTATAAGTTGTGCCGATCCGGCCGGCTTGTCTGTCTTTTTCTATGATTATTTAGACGAGAGAGCTTCTTTACGCATTCGTAACAAAGCCTCACCGAGTATGGATTTAAAATTATATCGCACTCTTTTCAATGAAGTATCTTTAAAAACAAAAAAACGATATGTGATTTTTATAAGTTTTAAAATGTATATTACATAAATTAAAGCTAACGATAGCTTGCAGACAAGAACATACAGCATATTCAGCTACACTGCCCCCGATTTGCAAGTAGCGTCGCGGTACAAATATGGCGCACGCCCTACATGACCTAAGACCAGACACGAGTCTGCTTCCTTATATCGGTTTAGCGGCTCCTTTGATAGGTTTATCACTTACCAAACTGTGAATCTCTTTTTAGTTTAAAGGTCAGAATGGCAGGTTACGCAACTGGTATGACTATTTTCCATTTTGGTTTTATTTTTATTTAAATTACCAATAAACAGCGGTAAAAATATAATCTGACCTCAACAGTCTCACCTGATGGAAAGTGATTTGTAAATTTTAAAATTACGTGCTATTAGATTAGTTGTTACCATATTATTATAATATTATTAATGACCTATGTAGAATATTGAAAAGATCAAACCGAAGAAAATGGAGAAGTGCGAAAAATATGGACTCCCATAACTTAAGTAGCAGGATCATCTCCGCATTTGTCATTAACATTATGAACGGCCACGAGTTTCAAATTTGCAGCTCTCGTAATATTAAGCTTAAAGACTAAGCCCCCATATATGTATAACGGTGCCTTATTAACTACAATGGAAGTGTAGTTACAATTTCGTCTAGTCACGCCTTGCTGACACCAGGGTTCAAGTCTCCAAAACGCACCAGAGACACATAAATCGCGGGAACGAACGTCGACGGCCATATTCGGGTAACTCGTGAGGCGCGGGCGCAGGCGCAGTCGCTGCATACTTATGATTTGTAGGCCCTAGTACCTGTCTTGTAGCACTTGTAGGCAAATAATTTCGTATTGTAAGATTGTGAAGTATTGGTGTGGTGTTCGAACGGTGTTCTACATAGAAATTGTCATTGAAATTTGAGAAGCCAACACATTATTATTGTTTTTGGTCAGCAATTAAGTATAAAATTAAGATTTCTATGAAACTAACCGACGATCAAAGTAGCTGTATCAGATTAAACAACAACAAACATTCAGTAGAATCTATACATATAATCCATCAGATTCCATACTCTAGATACACATGACATGTCTAAAAATAGGCATCACTTACAAACCAATCCATCACACGTAATGAGGTCTAATGAAAACGTAATACAGTTTATTTATAAGGCGTATCTGTAATCTTACCGACAATAGGTTTATCGGTATTGCACGTGATGGCGACATGAGCTTTTTATTCATTGCTGTCTTTATATCGCATTTTGTCTAGAAGATTTGGCGATAACCAACCAAGATCAAGATTATTTTGATGCATCCTATTGCACTTCCAAAAAGAAGTCATGAATATCTATAAAACTGATAAAATGACCTGCGTTTCTTAAAAAGCAACGGACTTCCAAATCACTACTCATTCATATTACCCGTCACTATCAAAACTATTTAGATGATCACTCGCGCATGCGCGTGACGAACGTGGGTGATGCTCTGACCGATCAATCACACGAATGAAACCGTTCAATTATTGTTAAAGGATTATTGCCCATTATTTTTGTAATAGCACCAGTGGGCGTTGAGAGCGAAAGTTAAAACGTTCAACTAATAAAACTCAATCTAATATTAAACTGATCTTTTTAGCAGCTTCTTGATAACTGAAGATTCATATTTAAATTGTCTTCCAACGCTAGGCTTGCTTAAATTTACCATCAAATCACGGAGTTATCAATGTTTGATGATGATACTGTTGATTATGACGACGTCTCTCCTTCCAAAAACGTTTCTTTAGACTAACCCAATTTCCCTTTTCCAAAATACACCTCAAACAAAACAAACTACAGACAGGCTATATACGACAACTCTAAAACAATAAAACTAATTTAATACACCAGAACAAGTTAATGAAACGTACTGGATGCAGTAAATTCTTGACAATATGCGTTCATAAGACTGCGTTATGGACATAAAGTTGTGCGTTAAATGTACTAAAGTTGTTAAATCTGTTGTAAAGAGTTCACAACCTAAGCACGTACAGTTGGTCAATTAAAAGAAGTGTTAAACAGGTCTACTCTCTATGCCAAGCTATATTATATTGTAGGATGGAAAAAACGTGCATCATCAGACTATTTTATTTAAAATTCCAATTAGGTAGCTAGCTAATGACAGTTCTCACAATACGTAGGCAGTCGTTAGTTTGTAAGCTTACTCTACTTTCCACTTAAACCTCACCTTCTAAGGATAATCTCCTTACCGACTTGCTTTCTCTAGTTGAGTATAATTATAATACCGGTACATGACCTCTGGTCACCCATCCTTCGGAAGCATTGCTCCAGTTTCGGTGTCGCAAGGTGGTGGGCGTGCGTAGGAGCCGGTATCTATAGCCAGCCTCCCCCGGCGTTTCGCAACGTGTCGGCTTAGCATACCAGCCCAGGATGCTTGATGTAGGAAGCGAACTGGCCACTTGTCACCTTTTACTATGTACGACTGTGTTTGTGGGTTAGGTTGTGATGGATTTTGCGCTGAACGAGTTATGAGATGTCTGAAGAGGTTATTCCGGCATAACCTGTGGTATAACTTTCTAGCTTTTAATAAGATTTAAATTACTGGGTGAAATTGGAATTTCCTAAAGGGTGCTCGGGCCATGAAACTAAACCACTTTTGCCAAGGAATTCGATCCTTCCATACAGAACCGTTTAATAAGCTGATTGATTTAATATAGAAGATGCATTTTTAACGAACTAATTTTCACCCAGTGTTTGACGTCTGCCTTCGAATCTACGGAAATTTTCTCAGTTGCCATGCTGGCAGTCATCTCAGAGACTTTATCAAGAGTCGTAATTGTGGAAGTGAATATTAACGTGCGTTTGTATTGTTGCAGGTCGTTGGCGCACGAGCCCGATGAGCGCGTGCGCGGCGGCCGCCATGCGCGAAAAGCACGCGGCGCCGCGCCGCCTCGCCTCCCCGCCGCTCTCACCCCTCGACCGCGCCTCCCCGCTCGGCTCGCCGCGCTCCGAGCTGACCCGAGCTGACGAGCCGCTCGACCTCCGCGTCACTCACAAACGCCCCCAGCGGCTCGAAGATGAAAACTGCAACCTCATTGTACCATCGCCACCTCCGCATCCGACGCACCCAGCGCACCCCGCGCATCCGGCGCTGCTACAGTTCTGCAGACGATTACCGCTCGCTTTACCAGCGTCTTTCGGGCGCTACCCGTTTCTTCCCGCCGCGGCGGCGACACTGCTGGCACCCGGGGCTCCACGAGCTCCCCCTGTCCCTCCCAACCCTGGAGCCCCTCGCGCTCGTGACCGGTACACCTGCTCATACTGTGGCAAAGCTTTTCCCCGCAGCGCGAACCTCACGAGACATCTTCGGACGCATACGGGCGAGCAGCCATATCGCTGTAAATACTGTGAACGCTCCTTTTCAATATCGTCAAACTTACAACGGCACGTGAGGAATATTCACAATAAGGAGCGGCCTTTTCGGTGTCGTCATTGCGACCGTTGTTTTGGGCAGCAGACGAACCTCGACCGGCATCTGAAAAAGCATGAGGCGGAGAACGGTGATGATGGGCGTCGGAGGTCGCCGGATGAGACGTATTTCGAGGAGATACGGTCGTTTATGGGTCGCGTAGCACCGGCTGCGCGCCGCGCCGCCACCGCCGCCGGCAGCGCAGCCGACCACACCTGATAGTGGTCCGAAACTCTACACTTACAATAATCTGGTCGATGCATCCAAATGACTCTTATTGTATAAAATCTACAGGACTTAAAGAAACTTGTTATGAGTTGTTACTTAAACCGACAACGGCCAAAAAGTCTTCAGAAAGTGTATCAAACAGTGTTTCGCTGTATAAAATCGTCACTCGTTACAGTGTAAAGTGATTTATAGCATAATATTCCTTGTAAACCATGTTCACGTCGGCGCACAGTCAAATTCCCACTGTGTCAGATAACTAATAAGAGTGAAGTGATAACGCATCTCATGTACTTATTGTAAATAGGAGCTATTGTTCAAAGTACATTATAGTTTAGTTAGGTCTCATACCGAATTTCCACTACCGATAGGATCTAGTTCTATTTTATATTCCTTGTCATAAAGGCATAGATAGTAAATCTTTAAATGTTAAGTGTTCAGAGTGTTCGCTATACTAGAGTTACAATTTATCGATAAGTTTTGTATGAATGTACGATACCTAGTTTCTTGTATACTTTTTTTGTAAATCGTGCTTTATTCGTTTGTAAAATAATTAGTATTATTAGTCTGAGAAAGAAACGCCGGTTACCAATAAAAATATAACTTGTTGCTTATTGAAGATATTATAAATATTTTTTATGAAATGTTAGAAAAGTTTGTTTAAAAGATCTAATCGCTCCAAATTTTATCCCTTTACAAATGTTGCGTAATTTATTTCGTATCGGCAAAGCATGGATTTAAGAAAGCTCTTAATTTTCATGAAAATTCTGATGCGAGGTTGTTAAGTTTCAAAATATTACGCAAATTAGAAATATTATCTTATCGTAATTGAGATTTTAAATATAAAAATAATTAAGATATAAATCAACTTAATTAGAGATGTACAAAAAAATATGTCTTCCAAAATTAACTAAATTAAGATGTACGAATCTGTGATTTTAATTTATTGCTGGACTGTATATTGGAATTTGAACTTTACCATTTGTCTACATTGGATCAGCAAAAATAAAAAAACAAAATAGTCCCTCAAAGAACTAATCAAAACGTTCCTTAAAGTAGCTATAGATAGATCTCTATTATTGTTACGAGTATAAATGAACGATATCTTATTTTTATTTTTCGTAAACTATCATTTGTTTTCTTTGCAATGTTTTTTTCATTGTAAAGATTTTTATTTGTCACCTTTCAATAAAAACAAATGTAGAAATTGACCTGCTGCTGGTTTCGTATAAATTTTCTTGTATGCGCTATTCGATATTTTTTTACCTTTATTTTTCATTTTGTTAAGTAAATGAAATTGTTAAACAGAATCTTATTTGTAACACAACAGTTAGGAGAGACCAGCAAAAGGATTTTATGTAAAAAGTAGGTCACACTTTTTAACTGTATTTTAATCCTATGTTTTCTTAATTCAGAGTCAATGTTACCTTTATAATGTTAATGTTTGCCATGTCTTGTTTAGTATACTCGTACCAAACTTCGAAATCGTAAGAAAGAGATGCTACTTAACTTATCAGTAGGATTTGTAAGAAATAAATTTTCTACTTTTGATAACCTATTGTCGTTCGAAGGTTCACCGAATACCTTATCAAAATGGAATAAATAACATTAAAATTGAATCTGCATTTTTAATACTTGACCCGTTGCTTTTCTTCGTTTTCTTCATTATGTGGATTGTAAGATCAACAATCAACCGTCAGTGTTATAGAGCCGCCAAAGGCCTCTGACTAGATAGTAGCCGGGACCAGTCGTTCTTGAAAGATTCCTTCTTAGACGAGGTCTTTGTTACTTTAGACAAGTAGAAATCCAATTCATTCATATTAAGTCGACACCTAGGAGACAAAACATAAAGAACAAAGGCGTACCTTATTGCATAATCTGTAACCTCCATTGAACCGAATAAATCATGGCAGGATGCCTCACAAACCCTGCACTAATACAATTTAGATCGGCCTGCTGCGCCATCTTGAGATCGAATGCCCTTTTCGCACTCTACAAAACACTTTTTGGCGTCAATTTCACATCCATTGACCAGTGACATAAAAATGTGTTGGCTATTTTTATGACGACTCTTTTTATGCAGTTTTCTTACTATTTGCTTTTTGCCTAAAAATATTATAAACAATATTTGTGTAACGATGCTGGTTAACAAATAGTTGGGAGCTAAATAACTTAGCGCAAATTTGAGAGATTCTATACAAGATTTCTATAAGTGACTTCCTCTGGGTCTAATTCACCCGGAATTTTGCACACATCATATCAACAAATCTACTAAATTTAAGTTTAACAGAAGGAAGACGGCAATGGATATCATTTCTGTCCACTAGAGTTACAGTTGACTTTATGCTAAACCTAAACTGAGGCAAAGGGAGCCGGAGGCACGCTTGCGCAGCTCACGAGCGGCGTTTACGATATGATTATGCTTTATGGCCATTAATTTGCGACAAACGAAACCGCCCCAGACCGCCATGTTGGCGAACTCAGATTTATCTGAGTAATTAGATAAATAGACTACTTGCTTCGGGCGAGAGATGATTGGCAGAAACTGTAGTGTTAGGCTATGATTGGGAAACTCGAATACGATTGTGGTTGGTCAGTGCTTGTTGTATTTTAGGCGTAGAATTCGGTTTATAGAACTTGAATGCAAATGTTGGAGCTGGAGGAATTAAGACGTCAAAATTATTGGTTTCTAAAGGGCTCTTTGTTGTTGTCAATGTTTTAGTTTAAAAGGAAACAAATAAACTAATTCATGTATTAAAAGCACCAAAAATGTAGCGCGTCAAACCTAAAAATAAAACCAAAATTAATGACATTCTCAGATTAAAAACTTCTATGCTGCGCTCCAGTAAAGGAGTTCTTAATCTAAGCATATAATTCTATCATATTCTGAATTTACTCCGAGTATTCTGATTAATCTGTAAGCATTGAAATCACTGTTGCATTTCTGCAAAAAAATAAATGCACAGCCTGTCACGCGCCGTATTAAGATAATTACTCCAAAGCAAATTGAAGTAATGATTTAGCTGAGCTGAACCGACGTTATCATTATTCTGGATCTTATTTTTGGCCTGTTGGTATCGAAACACCTTCGCAATAGAAAGGTGAGCAATTCAAGGACAGCACATTGTAATCTGTGGCTGTTTATCACTGACAATAGGTTCAAGCAAAAAGTAAATCGCCTTTCTAAAATTTGCTACCTCCTAGCAACTAAAGGCTTCCTATTTACTGGAGTTACAATGGGCAGTGATAAAACACCCGTTAGTTGTAAGAACGTATGAATGAGTTTACATCACTCATAGAAAATTACTCGCTGTCTGTCTCCTAACGATGACTGACGTGTATGGATGTACATGTATACCTCAAATACAATTAGGATCATCAAGAATTGTGTCAATATATACCTATATAGCAGACATCTGACAGGATCTATAAAACCAAGATCGATCGAAAAATATACACCGAGCAAGCGGCAGCGGTTTTGTTTTGTAATTATATTATTTTAGTATCATTAATAAACAGAAAAAAAATGCGATCCAACACACAATATCGCAAACCACGCAAACCACAAACTTTCTAAGCAAAACGATAGCACCCGTAATAACTACACACATTTTTTGCGTAACCAGAAATCGTCGAGGCAATTTAGCAAAGAAATCAAAAGTCTATCGCAAAAAGCGAGTACAAAAGCTGTGTCGGTTAGTATCGGTAGTTTTTCAATAAGTAATAAATAATGTGTAGCAAGAGCGGTGGCGCACGCGCCGCCCGGGCTAACAAGCGGCCGGCCTGCGCCCGCGCCGCCGCCGCCGCCGTGCCATCGTTGTGCAACCGGCCGGCCCCACCCAGCGCTGGCACTTCTATTTTGATGTGGTGCAAGGGAGAGAAGTAACGCTGAATATAGGTACTGTTTTTGTAAATATGACATCATATGGAAAATTTTAATGGCTAAATGTAACACTGTCTATTACAAATTTTTTCCTGTTTCTTTGGTAAACGAAGTGAGTAATAAAATATTAAAATGATCATGATCTTTGGTTTTGGAATGCGCTTTACCATCGCTACTCTATGCTTAACAAGAACGAGATCTATAGTTAGTACTACGAGACTAGGCGGCGCTATATAGACATCTACGTATATCATGCTCTACATTATTTGAAAATATTATGGCTTATTTTTATTGTGTCAGTAGACATCGGCTAGTGAAGATACAACGCCAAAACATTTTACTCTATTTCGAGGTTGTCTTCAATTAACTAAACTCTTGTGTTACTTTGTGATTCAATTTAAGCCTATTAAATAGAATACCTACAATAGGCCCATGTCTTAAGTTAAACAGCTTCTTTCCATCCCCTACTATGACTTCAACTGCGTATTCCTTTGGTCCTAGTCTTCGTAGCTTATAACCTTAGTGATTCCGTTCTTGTCTGACTTGTGCTTAGAATGATATTATACATAGATACTTCGATCTAGATCTCTACGTAACGTCACGTCGTCGTGATACCTTCTGCTACTTTATTAAAGGTAGGTATGACTACTATCGTGTGCTGCTGAACGAGGACGTGGGTAGACCGGATTACCATCAGCTCATAATGGGTCCCTGGAGCTATTCTGAATAAGGGCGAAGAGGCATTAGTTAGTTGACTAGAAAAGGTAAAAACTCCGATCATCATCATCAACAGCTTATATTATACCCACCGAGATCATTATTATATTAAAATGAGGACATCTGATATTGTAAATAATATGTTCCTTGGGGAACGTTGTTTTGTTTCATGAATAAGTTCATCTCCTAAAATAGAGCCAGCTAATTTATTTACACCTTATATGCATAGGTACTTATGTATTTGTATTGTATATTTGTATGTATGTTTATCAGCTGTCTAATTGCCTTAGTATTTCAGAAATCAGAAACATTTATTTGTAGGGCATCACAACACAAAGCACATACATAAAGGATAGTACATAATAAAACAGAAATGAAATGAAAAATACAAAAACAACACACTTAGAAAATTGCCCCTGTGTTGCGACACCCAGACAAAAAGGGCCTCACTCAGCAAAAGCCGTAGCCTAGCAAGGTAGACTACGACTATTTAGGCTTTGCCTACTTTGGGAACGGATGGCCGTGTGTGATATGGCATTGTATATTTATTGTTATTAATTTTATAGAGTAGTAGTGTAGTGTAGTTCTACAGGTTTTCATAAGTGGTCACAACTACAACTAAGTATCGTGTCATACTCGATCAAGCTTTTATCGGTATCTGTAGCAAAAATCTTTACAAACCAATTTTAATACATGAAATAATTACATACCTATTACGCAGATTAAATCGAAGTTGGCTCACAAGGAATACAAAAAGTTTTTTATATACTTCTGATTGGCATCGCACAGTTACCACATTATTGGAGTTGTCACACTGACAGATGATGCAAACGTTCCAACTCACCCTGAAGAGTTGGTTCGGTTGGGACAGTTTTTTTTTAATATTGTTATGAAAGGTCTTTTTTTTTGTACGGACTAATCGATACCAGAGTGGTAATAAAGCGGGCGCGGACTTGTATTATGAAAGGTCGTCTAGTACAGATAGATAAGATGTAACGTCGAAATCAACCTGTCTGTGGTTAGTTGCGAGATTTTCGAGAGCATACTTGCGGTGACATGACACGGATGTAGAGACACGTACTGATAGGTAGATATTACATTATTTTTAATCAATATTATAAAATACAATATTTTAGTGACAACAAAAGAAGAAAGAACAAGATATAGAATAGAAGAGTCAAAAGGCGACCTTATTCCTAGGGTAGCAATCTATTCCAGGCAACCCTTTAATGAGTTAATAAAATATTAAACACTTTTATAAATTTGGTATATTGGATCGATCCTTCAACTTATTGATTTCTGGAGCAAAGAAATGGTATTCATTCCCTGAACTGAATTTATCACACCAAGGATGCTAAACTATACTCCTTATTTTTTTTTATAGCTTATTCGAAGAGTTTGTGATAAAAGTTCCTAATAGGGTTGCCGAGCAGACAGATTTTATTTAGTGATAAGGGGCACGGTAGTGCCCCCTCCAAGGCGAGCCAAGCGAAGCGCAAGGGCACTGTTTTTGACGAAGGTGTAGAATTTGTGAAGTTAGGGCTTGTAGAATTAGGGCGTGCAGAGTTAGAAGCTTGGCTCTATAAGAAATCTGATAACTTTTTACAGTGCGAGCCATATGATCTCGCCTTATGATCTTTGCATGAAAATGTTTTTGTGGGATATATTTTAATGTCCATTATCACATCAGGTATTCAAAATCTTTTTAATTCTATAAAACGACCATTTACGACGTTCGGATTCCATGCGCACGCATGATCATAAAAGTAGTCTCTTCCAGCACTTTACATCAAGCTTGTATGTAAGAACAGGTGACCGATCCATCACAGAGCTCAGCGAGGTGGCTAATTAACGGAAAGCAAGGTTACTGACGAAACAGGCCTAGCACCGGCACCCACTCTAGTGTCACAAAAAAACGCGCTTGCGCAACTCAGTGATGCTTTTCACTGGCTTTTTGCACGTGTGCTTGTTTTGGTCTAATCAACTACGTAATAAATAAATTTGTGACACAACAAAAACTCGTAGCATTTGATATCTCAATAAAAAAAAAACATACCTATTAGAACGCTCCAGTATGCCACAATCAATCAAAGTATCGGTAGAAAAGCAATGCGACATCTCAAAGCAAAAGGTAAAAAATATTCTGCATACCGAGATACATTTGAGATGGCTTAGCCTATTTAAAATAGGCTAAAGAACCTATGTGAGTGGTTGGGCTGTACCAGCACTTCGCTTTTCAATAGCAGCCTCTAAAGTTAAAATTGCCCTGATGCTGTCCAACCTCCGACAGGAGTGGAACTATAAGAAGAAGATAGGAAATAGTGTTACTTACTGCAGTTTATTTCATAAGTCTCTGCAACGCTATTGAGATTATTTCTGCATCAATGGAAATAATACTCGTAAATTAGATAGTAGACGCCAAAACCAACTTACGCAATGCATAGTTACGGTTTTTAACGCGTTTTGGTCACCAATTACGAATTATATAAGACATTGTAATAGCTGTAATATAAGCACTAAGTAGACACTAAGTAGATCTTAATTGAATTGTATTTCCGATGTTATGAATAGAGAGAGAAACAGGGTTTTAGTTTTTGAATGGTGCTACGCTCATTAGATAAGTTAGGCAGTACCTTTTTAGTAAACTGTAATTGTATTTTGGTTGACCTTTTTGGTAAATGAATTCATTATCATTTAGAATTTAATCTAAAAAAAAGCTAGATAATTTAATAATAATCAAAATATTTTTTACAGGAATCAAAATAGTTTATGATTTTGTTTTCGCATAACACGCTTTTCGTAGATGCTATGTTACTATGATGAGGTGACATGCAACTACGATGTATCAGATATTATATCTATAGCTACAGGCACTGGCACAGGCATTTTACTATAGTATAAATTTATTAATGTGTTAACATTTGCATTCCAAGTAGTTTTTAGTGATTAAATCCAACCATTACTACGATTGCTACGCCGTAGCTCGAACGTAGCAGAAATCTGCAGTTAGTCAACAAACTATATCACAGACAGTATATATTGAACTAACTGTTTAAAACCAGGTAAATATTTCATGCCTTTTAGTTTTAATATCAGTATTTTATACAAGTAATTAAGTTTTTTTTTTCATATCTTACAGGAAATATACCCAACGACATAATGGACCTAATTTATATAAGTGACATATCAACACCAAAGTGCGTTTGCGCAGTTTTACGTGTCAATTAAAAACGCTTTTGTAGTTAACTTAAAATGACACTCATCCATCAATGGACACTGTATCGACATGAGTTATTAACATGCCACTGCTAAAGATACAATTCAGGACAAAAGGAAAGAGTATTTTATACATTCATATAAAACCAAATTAAAAGTATATCGGGTTCTCAACATCACCAATGAAAAAATCAATTAAATACAATTAAAATTTTATGACTAAATGTAAAAAAAAACACCTTTCAGTTTCATTACGAATGGTTTATTTTTAGATAGACATTTTTATTACCACAAATTTTACCAATATCTTGACATTTATTACCTACAACTTTCTCAATTAAAGGACTCATTAAAATTTGACCTTTAATTTAATTTGGAGCAGCCCTATGACATAACCTTACATTACATTTTCGGCGAGATGACGTTAATTTTCAGTCCCACGCACACGATGCCGGAACCAGCCAGCCTTAAAAAAGACTTTAAACTGTATCAATCCATTAAATGTCAGTATACCAAGCCTATAGTTACTCCCTTGAGAAAGTACCGTCTTGTATAACAACCGAACGTCGGTTCGAGCATTTTGACCGTTTTAAAATCAGCCAATTAACGATAAAAAGAGCGGACCAGATAGTGGATATTGCCTTATTCGGGGTTCAAAACTGCGTAAGAGTTACCTTTTGGGCACTGTCTTTTAGATGGCTATTGAAACAATGGATAATGAGATGGTAATCCGGCAGCGTGCGGGTGACTGGATAAGCGTAAATACTCGTATACATACATTTTAATAAAATAAAGTGCATTTTTATTTTGTCACACTTATAATAACATGAACACTATGAACAAGATACAGTATTTTTATTTTGTTCCCTTTTGGAATTTTTCTGTCAGACGTTTTTATAAAAAACTTGACATGAAGTATCTGTTTGTTTTTCTTTTAGATATCACAAAATCTACATACGAGCTGCTATTTTTATGTATGATTTGTTGTCTTATAACATATTATCTCATTATTATGGTTTAGGATCGCTAACTTAGAAGCTCTTAGAAGTAGTACAGAATATGAAAAAAAAACGACAATTTCCTTTTTTTATCAATGTTGTGAGATATCCGAGCTTTATCAACTTCGAAACCTTGCTACACAAACTGGCACTAAGCAGGCGTGTAGGTAATATCGTCGAGCCCGATTTGGTCAGGACTCCATGCCTCGGGAGATATTTTGATGAGGACGCGATAAATTAATTATATAGTCGGCTGAACACTAATAAACCTGCAAACTTGCTTATCGATATCGGGTCTAGTAGATTAGTGAGGGAAAGATTGCAAGCAATTCAAGAACTCAATCACCCTAATCCGATTGATTGATTTGATTTTACACATTTATAGAAAAATATACTTCAAAATCAATCTTGTACGTCAGCAGAATTAACTTCAATCAATCAATCAATCAGCCTATTGCAGTCCACTTCTGGAAGTAGGTCTCCCCAAGGGCACGCCAAAGTGCACGATCACCCGCTTTCCTCATCCAGCCACCACCAGCGACCTTCTTCAGGTCATTAGTACACCTGGCAGGGGGGCGCCCCACACTACGTTTCCCGAGACGCGGTCTCCATTCAAGAACCCGTCTGCTCCAACGCTCATCGGTTCTGCGACAGATGTGGTCAGCCACTTCAGCTTGCTACACTTGTGGACGATATCAACCACCTTGGTCCTCTGCCGAATTATTTCGTTTCGGATTTTGTTTGTCCCGTAGCGAAATACCAAGCATAGATCTTTCCATAGCTCGCTGAGTGACATGTAGCCGGTGGGCCAGCTTCACCGTCATGTTCCACGCCTCGACTCCGTATGTCAAAACGGGTAGAACACACTGGTTATACACCCTGCTTTTCAGGCATTGCGGTAGTGGTGACGAGAAGATATGACGCAGTTTCCCAAATGCTGCCCAGCCCAACTGTACTCTTAATTAACTTACGTTTTATATATTTTTTTAAACTTTTCTTCATTCCTGTGGTTCCCGAGGAAACGTGTTCATCTTTCTGCTTAGAGAAGCGACGGCAGTGACCATGTCATATGTTTTTAAAATAACTTTTTTTTTTCTTTTGATTGTATCAAATTAATCGTTTCTGCGTTCATCCCATCCCTACCAGAGTGTTCTGATAATGCCTATGAGCTACATGGTTTAAAAACCAAACTACCCTTTTCTTTAATACCAAAAGCTATCTTCCTTCGCTTGTGATTGATCAATAGCTTACAGCGCGTTCATCGCATCCCTACTCAGGGTGTCGGTAATGACCGGTCGAACGTGGCGGGTAGTTTAATGACAACTCCGAATTTGGACCAACCACGATCCGCTTTTATGGCGTCAATGGTAGAATAATGGTCAACAATGCACGACAAAGTTTACAATAGGAAAAGTCTATCAGAGAGATTGTGTTGTGTCTTCGGATGAGGAATTTTTGTGTAATTTTATTTTCAAAACTTTTCTGTTCCCCAGTAATGTAGCAGAAACACAGGACCTATTATTTACGGTGCCACCTTAGCTTTGAACCTGAAAAAGATAACGCAAATGAAAATGTTGCAAGTTTTATCAGTCATAAACAAACGAAATGGTTAGAGTTCGGTACCTTCTTTAAAAAAAGGAGTCGTTTAAGTTAATAAGACATCAGCCGCAGGGCTGTCGTTTAGATAGATATTACAAAGCGTTCTATAGGCGTTACAAATAGGCTCGTAATATTATGAAATCGGCCCACCAGGCTTACATAACGTCCCATACTTTATATCGACTGTGATAACGCCTCCCTGGTTATTTAAGATGTAACATTCAATGAATAAATTGTAATGGAAGAATTAGCTCGCGGCGACAGCGCGTGTACCTCGCACCAATGTATAATTATCGAAATAAAGTCGAACAAATTCCATTACCGAGGACTGGCTTCTGATAATATGTAACTTTAGCAACCTTACTTTTTTTTAATTATCAACTTATAAAAATAATTTACAAAATAAACACAATAACGACTTTACGAGTATCTTTGATGTCTCGTCAGCTGATGTCGACCTTACAGCCCCACAATAAAGAAGAAGAATTGTCAGATAAATATATTTATTTATAGACATGTGCTAGCCCTGAAAGCAAGCAGAATATGATCTAAAAGAAATAAAATAAATAAATTCTACCTTTATTTAAAAAATAGTTTTTACTACTTTCTTTCTGTAGACCAACCGAAGCAACATCCGTAGCATCAGAAAATGATGGACGTCGTTATGCGTCATTTTAATGCAGTTACAACGAATCGAGGCATCGATAAGTTGCCGATAAAGTGGTCCAGTGCCGATAATATGCGCAGGAGTGGATAATTGCACGGTAGCGGGAAGATAAGCGTCGACACTATTGTGCATAATGTCGTCCAGTATTACTAAATTATAGTGCGCATACGGGTTCCTTCTGCAAGTTGTAAGACTTGTCAGCTCGAGAGTTCCTTAGGTTTGATCCAGTGAATTAACTGAGAGTAAGTATTTTTAGCAGCTGTGGACTGTAACGGGCCGTTGATGAAGATGAAGTATTTTTATACCAAATTTTAACATTTGCAGTATAGCTTAGCACAGACAATTTGAATTTTAGTCTTTGAAATACGTACTCCTAGCTGTCTACAAGAAGTCTCCATGACGGGGACGGACGACACCCTGGAAATATTACCACCAAACTTTGCATTTAGTTCGACATTTTATTTTTCACTTTTTATACGGGGTTATTTTTTATTCAGTGCACAAACTTTAATTTGTTGTTCAGACCATGAAACTGAACAACTTTCCCTAAGAAACATGGGTCTGGAAATGAAAGAAAATTTTGTACCTCCCATACTAATTGCTGAGTTGGCTGCGGCAGTTTGTATGGGAGACCGATTTTTTTTTTTTAGAACCGGGCCTATTTTTTTTTTTCGGGAAAGTTGTTTGGTTTCATAGTCTGAACGATTAAAGTTTGTGCACTAAATAAAAAATTACCCTGTATTAACATTTTGGTCTACTCTCATAAGAACGTTTTTTTTTCATGGTTTACTAATATCGTATAAATAAATATACACCACCACCGCTCCGATCGAAATCTTCGTGTGTAAACCGATGTTGAAGAGACGAGCCGAAAAGAGTACTTATACAGCTAAAGAACTCGCCGAAAAGTAATCTTTTAAAAACATTTTTAAGAGATACCGTGCATAATTTCTTTTTTACAGTTATTAAGTTTTTAAAAAGCCATATCGATATGATGACAATCTGACGGAACCCTCTGCGAGTAATCTAGATGCGCTGACAGCTTCGCTCGTCAGCCGTCGTCTTACAATATAACATAAATATAAATATTATATTTGTGGTTCTTTGGGGTGCCGCTTTATCACCAACTATAGCTTTTTTTACTTTAAGTTAGCACTCCTACCTTAATGATAATATGGAATTAAGAATGCAAATGGTTCAAGCTACTGCAGTAGTACACATTTTCATGACACAGATAAAGGTGCTCATGAATTAGAGATTGTGTTGTAATTTTATATTGTCTATTGTAAAGGTTTCTCCAAAAAATAATCAAAACATCCAAAAAGAAAAGAAAGAAGCAACGAGTTATTTTATTTTTTTCTTCATCAATTTTATTTTTCTTAAATATACTAGCTGCTCAAGAAAAGAAGTGAAAACATACTTAGAATCAACTGCCTTTTCTTAAAGGATAAGGCGTGTAAGTCGACTGAAGAAAACAACTACCCAATTGTCAGAACTCTGTGCTGTGTGTCCTGTGTATGTATTCTTCACGACTGTCAAACTGGATATCCTTTAAAAAAATCAGTAACTTGAGTGTCTCCTTAATATTTCTCACTGTAGAAAAGACATAAACTGATACTGATATAAGTACCAAAATTACACGCAGACTGAAGCCTGCAAGTTTCTTCCGCTAAAGCAATAAAATGCTCCCAAAAAACCACTAACTGCTTTCAACACGTCACTTTTCAATCAATATTAAATAAAAAGCACTGCTCGACTTTAATTTCGGGTCCAGAACTCGGAGGAGCAGTGTGAAGTCCCGTTAAGATGAGCGCGGCGAACTTCAAACATGATTAAATTCTACACGTACAGAATTTCACACGTTTCATACTCGCAAAGAGAAACGAATTTGGGAGAAACGCGTGAAGGTGCGGATTTGTTCCAAGAGTTGAGTTAATCTTTTCGGCCCTTAGCTTTGATCCCTGAAACTGCAGGCAAAGGTATAAACCCTAACTAATGCTTATAACACAACTCAACATGCAAGCATGCTCAGCTCAAGCATGCTTTAATGAGAAAGATGCATAAAGGTGCGAATTTCTTTTAAAAAATTGATGTTATATATTTGATTGAGCTTTATTTCTGAAACTGCAGGCAAAGATTAATTTAAGATTAATTACCTTATAAGTATAACACAACCGAAACTGTGCTTTGTTTTTTTTTAGAAAGATGCGTTCAGGTGCGGTTATGTTAAAAACATATTAATTTTATTTATCTTTTCGGCTTCGATCTTTGATCCCTGAAACAGTGAAAGCAAAATTACATATTCTTATTAAATGCTTGAAGTGACAGTGAGTTTGTTTATTCATATCGTCTATAGCTTAACTAACATTTCTAAAAAGAATTAAAAAAAAATATGCACTTACTTCATTCGCTTAACAACTTTCGTTTTATCTTTAATACTGATCCTAGAATCTATTTTATTCAGTACTGGTGTTATTATCAAATAAGCAATACAGAGCCCTACATTTTGTAAAGTTGGTTAATTGGTATTCCCTTTAGACCGCCTAGCTGTTCAGTATAATTGAAAACCGTCGTTAGTTCTGCTTGCTGCCCATTTTGGATACGACCAGGCTACCATTGTAATACTATTAGCTTCTACAGTAGTTGTGCAATTATATTTAAATTGATTCCATTTTATTTCTATCACGTTTGTGCTGTTATCAAGAAGTGTCAAAATTGTCCATGTTACCATATTATCTAATATAATATTGAATAAATTTTGAAAACAATGTAGAACAGGAATTGTGAAATTTTAAGCCTGATTCTATGTGATGAAAAATATAAGGAATATGGCAATAAATTATTATTACCTCCTTCTATTAAAATTAAATAGGTACTTCTTTGATGTACAGCTCGTCGTATTGTGACTGTCGTAATATCAGGAAGATATATAAAAAATCCACAGACCTAAAAACATGTCGGCCTTACTCAAAGATTTCTGAACCGCGTGGCCTCGCCAAACGTTCATATTTTGTTACTCTGAGGGCTTACTAATGAAAAACCGTAAAGAAAAACATAATTATAATTAATTAATAAACTAAGCTATATTTAGACGAAAACCAACAGTAATAAAATACATTTTATAGTGACTTTGAATAAGTACCTACCTAATTGCTATTTTTATCAACTCGTATATTATTACGGTTATTAAATATTGAGGTACTACCTAATAATAAGAAATCAATCATAAATTATTTTTAAGTAGTTGCAACAGGTTTACGACCGGAACAGAAGAATATTAAAGTAGAAGAAACTAATAAAAAGCAAAGCTAGTTACTCAAATTCGTGCATCGAATTGCATTTGCCAAGGATCTAGTAACAATTAATGCAAAAAATGAACACCCACGTGACCTCACGCAAGCCAACCTCTCTTTCTGTGAAATATTTCGGGAAAATAACGAATACTTATAAAAATTGTATCACTTTATGTCATAAGGAAACTTTAGTTTCTATGCTTATTTCGATTAAAGATTAAAAATACATAAAAAGATTTTAGACTTAAGAATTCTTCTTTCAATTTGAAAATTACGGCATAAGAACAGTTCTTGTTACATCATTTTGTTCATGAACTTTTCTAACCAGATGACCGGGTTTTACTGACATTCAAAATAAAATTTTCTTTACAAATGAAATGTAGATCAAAATGTCTCCTTTTCAGTTCAATCACTTTTTAGCGTTGCAGAAATCAAATGAGACGCCTTAACGAGTAACAAAATGTCGCGTTCCTACGCACCTACATGCAACAACCAGAGAAATGCAGTAATCATCTCAATTGTCTCGTTACGCACTTTCACTTATTAAAAAGAGAACACCGGATAGAAATATCAGGCTACTTATACGACGGTTAAGACATTCCAATACAAACAAACGTAACAATCAGGTAAGAGCAAATAGCTGGTTGCGATAGCCCGAGGTCGTATCGTATTGGTGCCCACTTGATGCCTGCTCGATAATGACGCTCTGATAGAGGTACGATGATAAACGCTGTACGAGTAGATTGGTAGTTACGTGGTTGGAACGGCAGTAAGTGTCTTGTATGTAAGGCATATATAAAACCTTTACAGTAGTATAAAACAATGGTCCAATTTATCATATCACGATACAATACAAAAAAAATACAGAAATAGTTGAAAATCACGAACTTATATTTGGGTAAACAGCAAGTTAAGTCTATAACAAAACCAAAGATGGACGGACGATGATGATGGTGTATCAAATAGGACATTATATTTTAGTTTCATCAACAGCTCATATATAAAATCATAATTATACACATTTTTCCATAAGGCGTAAGTAAGTATGTATTAGTAAGTATGTTGTGGTACTCGATGACTTAAAGTTTTTGCAGTTAGCTCTCGTATCTATCACCGCCACGCTCGCTGCGCCACCCGCCGCGCCGCTGGCACCGTCGCTCGTGGCCACCCTCCTGTCACCGCCCCGCTCGCCGCCCCGCTTGCCGCCCCGCTCACCGCGCCACAGATATCGAGCGTTGCCAATGAATTCCGTACAGCGCCATACTCTTTTATGTCGTAATGTAACGAATGCTATCGCGTCGGCAACAACAAACGTATTTACTTTTTATATAGATATAGTACATATTCTTAACTAAAATATACAGAAAATAGTGCGTCAGTCACGTAACGTGGTTTGTCCTTACGCCTCCGCTGCGTTTTCACTCTCGATGCCATCCCGCTAGGAGGCGGCGGTTTTGTACGCTGATACCAATGCTGATACGGTTTTTCATTCCGGCGCCATAACCGGCATAACCGGACAGGTTATACTGATTACTCACGGCGTTTAGAAATGCGCGTCGGATGTCGACGCCGCCGCCGCCGCTGCTACCATGGTTAGGATAATTTAGTTTTACTTATGTTTAATTAGACTATCATGAGCTTTGCTTTACAACACTTATCACAGAAATTATTAACCGACTTCTAGAAAAAAATGTTTTCAATTCGTCGGAAAATATACTTTTTTATGTGTGATCAGAGAAAATTCTTCACTAACTAAAAATTAAGTTGTATTGGTTTTCAATTAAGAAATTACCATAAAATAAGAGTTAAGTTACTGAAATAGGGTGGGTGGTTAGATGTGCCGCTGAGTGTATTTTCCCAATAAAGTGATTAGTTCGAGTTACGATTAGTTTCATGGTCCTAGTTTGACGGATCCATGAGAAAATCGTCAAATTCTGACAAATGCGTCTAAACCATATGTGCGAAAACAGCTTATTTTTGAAGCAGGATTTTAATTTTGAAAGATATTTAGAAATAACTTGGAGGAAATCCTAGGATAAAAAGTCTATAAAAATTAAGCTTTTTATAACATTTTTTACAGCAGGAATCGGAAACAGCTGTTAGTGACGAATATTATGAAAATCGTTTTATTTAGCTTTTTGACCGAGTGACTCGACTTTCGCGTCGTGTCTGTGAGATGAGTGCGTGAGTTTTTCCCTCGACAAAAAACTTGTTAACGGTGCAAAAATAAACGAGATCAACCCGAGGCCCGACCGATACGATAATACGGGGAATAGCGGTCCAGTTTTTAACTCGTACAACCGCAAAAGCATGAGAATAAAATAATAAATACATTTGGTTCGTACTCGTCATAAATTTAAAAGTACAGAAGCATCATCATTATTCATTTTTTTATTTGACTTTGAATTATAAAAGTATGATTAGTAATGAATCAGTGAACTTCCTAAATTCTGAAAAGAAACAATTCAAAAATTATCTAGAATGCATATTTTTTACATTGGTCCTATTTTGTTTATTTGCTTTTTAAACAACTCAGTATGTTTATTTACAATTTCTACGTAGTCGTAAAAGTAGATCGAAAAAACTGAAACGTCCTGCGGTATTCGCAGTATCTGTGCTAGTCTCGATTGCTTGGACATACCTACAGAAGCATTTTCAATTAGAACAAGTTATAAATAGACAATTAATAACATTCGCACGTTCGTTACGGGACAAGATCATTCTACGAAATCAGTCATCGCAGTTTTACTCGTAATTTAGGTTCTAGTAAAATTGGGAACCAGAGATTACTTTATAATTGTTATAATTTAAAAAATCAGATAAAATTATCTGGGTTTATTCATTAACAAGAATACTGCAATCATACTTTTTTCACAAGTCTCAAATAAAGCATGTCTACTAGAGATAATTAACAAATATAATGGATGACATTCAAACAACAGTTACTTGTCCGTCCAGCCAGTCAAAAGTTACTTACCTGCTATTTACAAAATACTGGCCCATGAAAATTGGTCCATTATTGATGCAAAGAAGAAAAGATCTCCCCAGCAGCGGTTGAATTATGTGGGCTGAAAATAATGACCTTTCGATTGGAACTTACAGTAACTTGTAGTTTTCACGCCCAAATTAACTATAACGATGTTTTCAAAGGATCAGTAGAATAAAGGTCTACAATTCCGAGATATAATAGCTGTCCAGTACCGAATCTCCTGCTGTGAGGGAATTCTAGATTCTATGTTCTAGTTTAGCATTCGTAGTGGTTCTGGAATATTAAAGTATCTACCAATAAAATCTGAGCAGTCAAAATGTCGAAAATTAAAATATGCATTAACTATAAAATACAAAACTAGGATAAATGTTTTTTCAGTGTAGATATTATGATAGAATCCACCCAAGCAAGTGTAAACTGTACTGAATGCACTTCAAGTGACTTAAAGATTCTATAATGAATCTATCGTCCAGGTTTTCAAATTCAATGGAAAATTGAAAAGTGACTAGATGTAAGTATCAAAGGAAGTTTCACTTTCTAGTATTATGTAGATAACATTATCGAACTATGTATCTCAATATGCCTGCAGGCACAGATAATGTAGGTCCGAGGTATGGCTCCCCAGCGTTGCGGTTACAAAAGGAGCTATCTTGACCACACTGAACGATTTCTACTGGACTTACCATCTTCATAATGTAGCAAAACACTGCTGTTATCTTGGTATCATTCAAAACAACGGCAAAGAATTAGAGAATATGCATAAAAAAATATTCGTTTTTTTTCATAGTTCATCTGAAAGTATACAATTATACAAATACAAAATACATTTATTTGCAAGAATACACATTTTTAATATTACATTTTGGGTATTCTACCTTAACTAGGCATGCATTTATGTCAATTTAATTTAATGAAATTCCAATCAATGTCAATGATGCTTTTATAAATAGCTAATGTTTAAATTATTCAAATACTAATATAATAAATCAAAATAAACCAAAACCATTAATGTAAGAGAATGTCAGGACTTAAAATATAGTATAAATTTATATGGTAAAAAACAGTTTTCTAGAAGCCAATTTGTCAATTTGTTCTTAAAAATAATGTACTTCTAATGACTTCAGTTTAGCTGGGAGTTTGTTGTATATTTCTATGCACAAATTATATACATTTTTTTTTATAAATAAAAGAGCTACAAGACGGCTGGTAAAGTTTGTCCCTATACTGAGCATACTGACGACTGATAGAATACTGACATTCAAAACAGAATCGAAATTGATCGAAAAACAAACTAGACACAAATATATCTGTCCCTCTTTTCATCATCAACGAAAACAAAATTTTCTATGGCGGATGTATGGCCCGCGTGACCAATGACGTCAATAGTCATATCGGACTTCTCTATCTAATCATCAACTTTGAAGCCTTGTAACTTTGTTTCTTAGCAAGATATTTGAAAAAATATTTTTTATGTGTTTATCTGGAACTTGAAATATTTCGATTAATGAATTTAACAAAAACATGTGCATATTCCCTTTATTTTATAAATTATAATAACAGTATTCAGAAGCTAAGCAGCAAGCTTTGTTACAAAACATATTCAATATTCACTTCGCTAAAGATAGTTACTATCATCAGCCAGTAGGCGGAGCGTCTTAAGTAGGTACTGACTGGGATAACGCGTAAACTGAAATTATACGTCTCTTATAAGACATTGAATGAAAATATTATTATTTATTTTTTAATTACATACTTAATAAAATAGTACTCTTCGTAGAGTAAACTGACTTGACAAATAAGTTTAGATTAAGATGTGACATAATAGTTAAACCAAACCAAAGAACAAGGACTAGTTAACATAGAGGAATTCGTTTTTTTTTTTTCGTTTTTTTTTAATAGCACGAAAGAAGATTGCAAGCCCAAGGCAATTATGACGTCACTTCTTGCTGTAATTGTTGGCATACATAATCATCATTTCAGTTGAAAGAGTCAACTGCTGGACACATACATTTTTAAATAATTGTATTAAAAATCTAAGATTGTATATAATGATTTATTTTTAACTACCTCTTTGAAATTCTAGTACAAAATCAACTTCTACAATGTTACACACACTGCATCATAGAAACACATAATAACACATGTGTTATTCATAAACTGCAATTTTGATGTCGCCAGTGCAGAGTCTCGTTTTTGCGCTTCATACAATTTATGTGATCCCAATATGTGTATCATAAATAATATGGAATTGATTATAACTGGAACTAAGGCACCTGAAGGTAAAAACGTAAAATGATGCCTTAAAATGCACCTGGTTATTGGAGTTACTTAAATCTAATTGACGTGGTCGGTTTCAAGATTTAATTGGCAAAAGAGAATTTGGTCAGAAACCGATGTGACCAGGCTCAACAGATATTAACTATGTGTGAGCGAGTCCATCTTTGGTTTTAAAAATTATAATAATACCCATCTACGGTGGCAGCAAACTTTTGCAAGCGTTTGATCGTGTGACTTTGAAGTCGTCCCGACTTTTGGGCAGTGCAGATTCAAAAAATCACAATATTATTTTTCAAATTAACGTTTCGTTCAAATAGCGTATTTGATATAATCCACCTACTTATACACCGTAAATTAATTCGTGAAACATTTTAGTGTTCAGTCCATGAAACTAGACAACTTTTCCGTTCCCGTTGGAAAAACAAATGCATCTCCCATAGTAAATTGTATACGGAATGGTAGAATTTTCTGTTTTCCTTGAGGGAAGTTGTTCAGTTACGCTGAACACTCCCTCAGATCACAGAATTAAATTTCACGTTGTACACAATAGCATACTTTATGCAATCCAGTGCGTTCACGGTGGCAAAGCGAACAGAAGCGGTTGCAGCACGCGACAACGTCTGACATGGCAAGAGGGTCACGCGAGAAACACACATCTCTTAATTTCAACGCTATCAACCACGACTATCGCAATAATTATTTAGTCTACACTCACTGGAGTACAGGATGATTTAAATTGTGAAATATTCATTTAAGTATTAAATTAATTCACGAGTTGAAGAGCTTATGCTTACGTCTGTTGATATGGTGACTCGGAAGTGACTTCCTGTGCTTTTCAGTCTTTAGTTGGTATGTCTGTGTGTTTGAGTTGAAATTAATTTCGATCACGCATTGTATGATGATAACATTATATTTATTTATATGTAAAAAGTTGCTACTTGGGTGCATGCGTTTCTTACTAAACTGGGAAATATTCAACAATGTCCCCATAGGGTCTCGAACCCAAAACCTTCCGCATCGAGTCTGAACACTATTAACGTTAGGCCGTGGAGGCTGTAAGAATTGTTTTTACCATGTTTTATACATCCCTATTAAAAGGCTCGAGCCTACCCTGAATAAGGGCGTTGGGTCCTAGTCGACCGGACTGGATAGTACGGGTTGATCTGTTAGAATTATCTTATCTTATCTTACTTAGCCTATGCTATCCCACTGCTGGCAAAGGCCTCTCTCTTTTCTTTCCACCCTTCTCTGTCGGTAAGAAAAATTTTTTAGCTCGTCCTGCCATCTCCGCCGAGGTCTGCCAGGACGTCGTCGCCTGTTAGTTAGGGGTTGGTCACCTGTTAGAATTATTAGACAATATAGCTAATCAAAATTAATACTATGCCATATAACCCCAACCTGTAGACCCCGTCTCTCGTGCTTGTGTTCATTACACGCACGTCGGCTCGTGACCGGCGCGGCTGCGCGGGCGCACGGCGGTATGGAAGGCGCGTATTTATGCATTCAAACACGGCATCAATCATTCTAATGAGCCGGCCGGTAGGCAGAGCGGCCATCACGAGAAACAAGTGATGCGACCATGATTTATCGATGGGAGAAATGGAGTAACAAAGCTATTTGTTTGGAGGACAAAGAAAGGTAATGAAAAGCTTTTAAAGTCTGATAAAAGATTGGTGGTAACGACCTTATATTTTATAAACCATCGGCTGTATAGATGGTAAAAAAATTGGTTTGAATTCTAGTGTCTTGGTAGGTAACAAGGTAAATATTTAAGAAAAAAAAATGTTTTGTATAATCTCGGAAGAAGTACAACTGTAGCTTTGGAGACCATGCGACACTCATTTCAAATCTAACTTAACTCTTCTAATTTCATCCATATTTTTAAACAAAGAATCCCTTCAAGTTAGATCTGAAACCCCAATCGATATCGACACAATAAAATTCAAACCCTATTTAACACAGCAATGATATTCAACTAACAAGTTTAGCAATGGAGGAAAGAAAGCTGCCTGGAGCGCGTCCGGCGCTATTCACAAATTGGCACGAGCTAGGCACGCGTGCTTACAATAAACCAAACAGCCTTATCCATATCTGCTATACCAGCTATAAAGTATTTTATATTTATTGGAATAGGGTACATTTTAAGCTGTGTAAAAGGTTTGAGTTAATGTGGATGTTGCATGGAGATAAGTTACAAAGATTGAATGGCGCAGCGCAATGATAGCATGGAGAGCGCAAAGCCATTAGTAGAAGCAAAAAGGAGGGAATTCTTACGATTGCGAAGCTTATTTCCCTTCGAAGAGCATTGTTGTGATCGCTTGAATAAATTTATTTTCAACTTTGTTCCCTTTGTAGGATGTCTAGAGATTTATCTTATTCAGGAAGTTTGTTTCAATGTGGCATCGCTGTTCTACCAGCAGTTTTGATATCTGTGTTTGAATCAGAGTTCTAAATCATGATGTTTGATCTAGAACTCTATAAACAATTGAGTTTAACTTATTATGCTGAGAGCATAATTCCTGACTTTACTTTTCTCAAACTGTTACCTAAGCACAATATTTATGTGAGATGTATTAAAGGGAAAGAAGATTTTTTTGCAACACTTCTGCTGACAGAGTGATTTAAAATATGGCAAACGAAGATTTCTTAATTAGTTTTACAGTACTTTTTCCAAGATGCGGTAGTAGGTACTACGAGACATGGGCAAGTACTTACCCAGAACTTACTAAGCTCGTATAATTTTTAAATTAAAACACATTTGGTCTGTATAAGTCCTGATATTTCTCAACTATGTTTTATACCTTCATCAATGCTTCAGAAGTCTACCGGCTTGTTATCGCCTAACTGCCAATGAGCAAGTCTCATCAGTGAACTAAGGGTTTGTCACACCATGCGAGTAAAGCATACACTTCTGTGATCTTTGTGTAACTCTTCTCTGTACTAGCTTGCTAGCTCTGCTGATCGGTATAACCTTAATAATCATCAACAGCTCATAAAAGTCCCCACCGAGAGGCTCGAGCCTACCCTGAATTAAGGTGATAAGACCTTAGTCGACCACGCTGCTGGCCCAGTGCAGGTTGATTGACTTGAAACACACAACCTTTGAATTATGCTGATTTTTTCGGGATGTTTTCTACAAGTATTCATCAGGCGACATGGTAATAATTATGCGCACGTAGACTTCGACAATGTCTACGGCGACTCTCAAACTTGCGAGGTTCGTAGTCATATGGCGCAGAAAGTCTACGCGCGCGTTTAGATGGTTGTAGTGGACAGTACAGTACCAGTTGATTCGTCTAAGATTTACTAGCATCGTGTATACGAATCCTAATAAGGACGCATGCCCCTGCTACAGTCATCTACCGATAATTATCGCTATTCATTGCAGAAGTATGAAAAACTTTAAACGGCTGTAATCCCGTACGCTTAGTGTTAATTACTCGTGTAATTGCACCATCTAAATGGTAGCAAGTGGTAATAAATGGTAATAAAAAAATTGGTGTGCGTGCATTGGACACGCATTAACCTACCGTTCCGTAGGAGTAAAAAGTAGCTTTTTATCTTTTATGGAGTTAATTTACGAGGTGTTAAGATTCATTAATAGATTTTTGTTTATTTTTATTTCCATCAAAAATCTTATTAAATTGAACTTACAATTTTAAATTAAAACATGCGTGATGAACATTATAAAATATTCAATAACGTCAATTTGTAAACAAAATAATTATAAGTGTTTTTTACAAATTGACATTATTCCTGACTGATCCCTACCTTTTTTAAAATACCAAATTTTATTTTTTCTTTACAGTAAGAACATACATAAATAATTGATACATATTATCCTTATTGTTGTCCTCTAGGTCGCCTGAAAGAAATTGCTACCTTAGCAATAAGGCCGCCAATCTGCATACCCCTATTTCTTTCTTGATGTACTAATTATTTATTTGTGTGCTATAAAGTATACACACCACACCACTTTTGTATAAGTTTAATGCCATCAAAAACATAACTTGTAAAAAACCAAGTCTCGCACGCAACTTAGTCTACCGTAAAAAGTTGTGAGATCCATGTAATACCAAGTCGGTTAATTTATTCAGTCCCTACTTAAGAGTCCTTCTGTCTTAAGTTATTACGTAATTAGCTCACCTAACAACATCTTATAGTGACCAGATCAATATTAAAAATCTCTTATGTGTTAAATAAATACATAGATAGACCTGGCAATCGCATGAAAACACAATGTATCTCACAAGTAATACATTATTATATTAAATTTGATTGTTTAGTGCGATTGCCAAGTCAATCTATGTATTTATCGCATGAAAACATAATGTATCTCACAATTAATACATTATTATATTAAATTTGATTGTTTAGTGCGATTGCCAAGTCAATCTATGTATTTATTTAAAACATAAGAGATTTTTAATATTGATCTGGTCACTATAAGATGTTGTTAGGTGAGCTAATTACGTAATAACTTAAGACAGAAGGACTCTTAAGTAGGGACTGAATAAATTAACCGACTTGGTATTACATGGATCTCACAACTTTTTACGGTAGACTAAGTTGCGTGCGAGACTTGGTTTTTTTACAAGTTATGTTTTTGATAGCATCTCATTTCTTTTTGTAGATCGCATGAAAACACAATGTAAAAATGCACACCTACGCTCCACCGACCCTACACCTAACCTACACCTAACCTACACCTACCCTATACCTACCCTGCACCTCTTATTCAATTATATTCCATTATACAGGTACACTGATTCATTTACTGCAAATGTAACTTTGTAATCCTATATAATGCCCCAAGATTTATATGGGATTACAAAGTTATCTAGCAAATGATGTATCTAGAAAACTGGGCCGAAATTGCAAAATGTTTTAGTTTTTCCTTGGTTTATACACTAAACACTAATTCCATTCTAAATTTGAAGCTTCTATGTCTGCTAGAAGTGCCTTAGAGTTTTGATGATCGGTCAGTCAGTCAGTGAGTGACAAAATTAAGAAACTTTGACTAGTTATAATTCATAAACTACTGGTTCAAATTGATTGAAATTTGAAATATACCGTATTTATACAATGCCTGCTTGGTTACTGAAAACTCAGGCTTCTAGTTTTATCCACAACGAAGTTATGGGGGGGTCGAAAATGGCCTGAACTGCTTCGAGAAAAGTATGGTACGGCCGTGCCGCTTTTTTGCTCGACTTGGCAGGGGCACTGCCGTGCCCCCAGATTAAGCCCATGCTACAATAAGTTTTTATTTTTATTTACTAACAAAATAATTATGGATGTATGTCTGAAATAAAATATTTGAATATGAATTTTGTAAATGTTCCTTTCATTCAACTAATTTGCTATTTTAAATTATGATTTGTTGTTTTTATTAACATGACCGTGGAACCCCAATCGTCGGTATTTCTTACAATCACTTCACCATAATCGTCTCGAAGCTACCCACTCCGGCGCAGACAGCTCGTGAATCAAAACAATGAACGACTTTAATTTTTCTACCACAATTAGCACTGGTATAAATGCTTTAATAATCTTACGGTAATTAAAACGTCCACAACGTAAGTGATGATAGAGCGAAGGTACGGAATTAGATAATAAATTGTTCGTGAGTTACGTGGTTCTCGTCAAGCACAGGGTTTCTACGAGTATCTAGTTTCTTTTAGACCGAGACAAAGCTTTTTTATATGTTATAGAAACTGTGAAAAATCAGTAATTCTCAGTTCATTAATAACAATTTGTAAGTTCACTCTATTCAAAATATTGCAAAAAATACGGAACAATTGAACTCTACGCTAACGTTAGCATGCATTTATGAAACCCGTAGACAAAAAATATATGAGTGAGTACCCATTTTGTGGTCAATTGAAATTTTATTTCTGGTCCGTATGTAATTTTTCATTCAATTTCGATACAGGGAATTTTCAAATCGTAAAGCATGTGTATACCGCTTTTAATTTCATATAATCTCTATTTAACCAACGTTGCACAGTGGGCCCATTTTCAAAAAACGTGACGTTTTATTTAGCTTTAATTTTAGTCTGTATCACTTGTATACACAAATATCTAAGTGCCCCGGCTCTAAACCTGACTGCAACAAATCGATGGCTTCTTTATCAAGAGGTATTTTGTTTCTTGTTTCCAGCTTTCTAGATAAAGTTGTATAGGGATCCTCAAAAGCATTCTTTGAAAAATATTAGTCATCGTAGCAATTCTGGATGTTTTCCTGGGTGTTCCCGATAAAATTTAAAATCTTTATTGTGAGCCTCTTGAGCTTCCTCAGAAAGCTGACCTATGGGTAATATGGCTGTCTGTATTATTAAATAACCATGAATTAATATTTTATGTACAGAGGGGCTCATGTAGTACCAGTTGTATATAGAGACGTAACGTTTAGCTGTCTCCAAACAATATCGCTTGAACTTATTCGTATCGATCGTAAAGCCGCTCGACATTGTTCGAAGAATACAATTTGATCTGTGATCAAGTTTAGATAAATTCCCGTAATTTCGCGCGCGTCGGGGTAAAACTAAGACAGTCTAACCTCCACCAGTTGCAACAACATCAAAGATCCTACCCTAAAATCGCCCTCAACCAGTAACACGCTAGTAACATTCGCCAAATCACCTTAATGATGTCAAAAGGCAACGGTGAAGTCACATAATACCGTCCTTATAAAGCCGACTGTCCCCTCGTTACTGTCACTGATGTCTCACTGCGACGCACGCGCATTAACATCGCGAAACTCCATTATGTAAAATAAGCGGACTAAAAAACGTGCACTTATTCCGAAATTATTCCACTTCCACCGGCTATTTCTTTCTGTGTACGCTTGATGAGGTGCTAATTTCGAAAGATGCAAAAAATATCAGTGACCTTCAATACGACGAAAAGGAATATTCTGTGAAATAAATTTTGAATCAACAGGTTTTTCATCATCGAATCGTGGTGGGTGATACAATTCCATGTCGAGGCCGTGATGGAGTATTTGACATAAAAGCTACTGATCAGTTTATTTTTTATGAAAAAATCGTCGTTGTTCCTAATTCTCTCGTCACAGGATATCAACGAAACGTTGTTTTGCGGTTGTAGGTCGTCAATAAAAAAACCATAAATAAAACTCACTTCGTATACGAGTACTTGGCAACATTTGCAAGCGATATTGCAATAAAACGTCAACGCAGATTCACCGGCAGAAGTAAAATTTTTGGCATTATAAAAGTTATGGCGATATGCACAATAAAACCTCGATAAAGGAAGACTTGTTCATAATTCACTCCTTCCTCTCGCAATCGAGTAATAAGGATTTTTTTACAGCTGCAGTTGAAGTTAAGATTGGATCGTTTGCTTCTTTTGAAAATTGCATAAATTATAATGAAATAGTCTTTGATACTTTTCTACAAAGCTACATGATCACAGACTTCTTTTATTTCAAAAATAAAATTACATATGTAGGGGAGTTTTATCTGAAATTATAATATATTTACTTAAATATAATTAAATAAAGCAAAGCTACTTTAAAAATTGTGATGCAAGAGAGAGGCAACCTCGTAGTAACCTCCAAGACGACGATATTATATTCAACCGTATTTAGAAACGCTTGAAAACGTGTTCGAGAAAACGTAATTAAGTAAGAGGGTGTGGTCTGTAGCCTCCCCTCGTCGGGTACCTAATTAATTATCTCCGGCCGAGAATATACAGTAGCAGTCTGGTAATTTGAAAGTGGGATTGTACATTTATTTTTCTGCCATGTACTGCTACGAAAGCATCAATGGTGTGACTCTAAGGATGTTGCCTTCTGATCAAAATATTGCGGGTCTGAATCCCGCACAACACGTCATCAACAGCTCAACTACGTCCCCACCAAGGGGCTCGAGCCTACCCTGAATTAAGGTGATTAGGCCTTAGTCGACCACGAACAACACACGTTAATACGTAAATAACATCAATGTGTTTTTAAATTTGGAAATCGTAATATAGTTTGTATACGTTTATTCAAGAGTATCTGCTGCAGCTGTTTGTATTTGTGACCTGTGAAGTAAAATATCGAACGTATCTACTTGGCCAATAACATAGTTGTTAAAAAATATTTTTAATTATGTATTTATTTTCTATAAATTCTGCGTAACACTTAGATACGACAATCAATCGATTCCTTCATACCCCTTCGCAGATGATCTGAGCCGGAGTGGACTTTTTTTATCTGTGTTACTACATTCCAAAGGTATGCAGATCAAAAACCTAAATACACCAAAAAAGGTGTGCATTATGTACATAATTAGATGACGAATCATTTTAGCACCCAGACTTACAGGAATTAAATTTTCTACCAGTTTCAAAGGCCACAGAGTACGACCTCAAACCGTCTTATCTTGATTTGAATCAAATCTTATAAGTATTAATTTATTGTGAGTGTTTGTTTTCAAGACATCCTGTATTTAGTGTTAAACTGTCAAACCGCTTGTCAAATTAATACTTTCAAAATCAAGCCTCAAATTAATTGAACTCTATACATTGAGAGCTGATGGAAACTAAGATACTCCTCACAGATACAATGTAGGTAAAGCGGCGCGTTATTTTGTGCAGCAGATAACTCTTGAAAAAATACACACATACACATTAACTGCAAATTGAAGTTACATAAAACTAGATTCATTGTAATTGCAGTCACTTTGGGTTGCTTTTAATGTTTCTAAAATATTAAATACCAAGCAAGAGTATGAGTTCGGTTTCCTGTGCTTAAAATTCTCTGCACTCAGTGAACAAAGTATGTTTGATACAGATAAAAATCAAAACAGTACTGTGGAAGCCTTTAAAACTGTAATGTAATAAACTTACGATACTTAACTTAGCTATGTATGCAAAATAATATTTATAAACGTCAATAATCAGAGACCTTGCAAATAATAATTAAATAATGTATGTACGCGTCTAACCAATTACACGTTGCAGATTGTTGGAATGTATCAGGAAATGTAACGAAAAAAATCAATTTATTAACTTACTTCACAGAATTTAGTTTTTTCATAATGGATATCGATTATGATAATTGTAATATGAATGCAGTACCTACTAGTTTCTTTTTTATTCTTTTTTATATATATAGAGGAAACGTAGAGTGTAGGAGATATTTCTCCTTCTCGTACTTGTTGGGGACTTGTTTATTCATAGCTCCAAAATGTTTTGATTGAAGCACGCCAGGGGGGCATTTCACGAAGCTACAAGTTACAAATTACAAGTACAATTCGACGTACATTGCGTAGAAGATTAGAGAAAATGATAAGGGTTTACAGTTTAGGCGAATTGGCTACGCAATGTATATCAAATTGTAACTTGTTACTTGTAAATTGTTGCTTCGTGAAACGGGGCCCTGGAGTTCGGAAAAAGGGTGAAAAACTTGATGCATTAGCACTTTTTAAATCGATTTGTCTATAACCATAAATATACTGTTGTTTATAGTGATATAAAAAATATATTGCCCGTGTGTGTTGCCTTATAAAATAGTAACAAACATTGTATATTATTTTATCCATGTTGTTTTGGAAGAAAGCAAAAGTATTTTTTATACGTGTATCACCCTAATTCAGGGTAGACTCGAGCCCCTCGGTGGAGACGTATATGAACTATTGGTGATTGAATGTGTAAATCCTGCCATTAGCTCGTTTAAAAGTCTCACACACAGTATGATTGTAAAAAAAAACATTAACCTCTTAAGACCCAGACTTGAAATAACAAGGTAGTCGTAATAATTATGAACAAATTAATTTATTACTATCAGACCCAGAGATATAAAACTTTATAAATTTGAAGCTAGTTGTTTTAGGATTTCGGGATTATTTTTAGCGTAATAAAAATATGTACAAAAATTTGTGCAGTGGACGGTTACTACCGGGTGTCCAAAAAGGGTATTTGCACTTTTAAATACCAATAAATAGTCTTAATGAGGGTAGATAGCAAAAACAAATATAATGTCATACGTGGAATTTATTGGAAACTTAGTTGAAATGGATTCGTTTACCGGAGCTTAGCGCGCATTACGTGTGTGAGCTTATTATCAAAACAATAATTCGATAATAACAGCTCGCCGCTTACATCGCGTGCATTTCAATGTACGGGACATTTCTTTATCTCCCAGTGCGAATATCATTAGAAAATGTATTAAAACGTAATGGACGTCATTTGGATAACATCATTTTTTTGTCAGAAACTTTCCATTGTATGTACTTTTTGCAAATAGTAATAAAATTATTATATTTTTCATATATATTTTTTGGGTATAAACTGCCAACACCCTTTTTGGACAACCTGTACTATAAACTTTGTTACAAAGCTGGGTCTGACAGAGGTATTTCATTTTGTACAAAATATTGTACGCGGAGTGTTAGGAGGTTTAAATACCTTGGTTTGTTTTCTTAAATTTTACATTCTTCTCATCTTAGGCAAGCTTACGATTTCATCAAGCTCTCAAAAGGTCCAGGGGTCGTGGCATGCAATACTTTGTAACAGTTTCTTGCTTATACTGCTAACCTGGTGTTTGTGGTGTTTGGATGAGCTGCCGAATCGTGACTGCGGTAATTGGTAATCGGCTGATGGCGGACCTCACTTATCTGGTGCATTCCATCTTTTTGTGTGAATATAGTGCAACCGGTGCGGTGTAACACCGTCAGTTTAAAAGTTTTAGTTTAAATTGTTGAGTAACGGTCTTTATTCTTAGTTTCAATGTAAAGATTGTTAAATGATTTTATAAGTTAGCTCTGCTTCATCTGATTATGTTATAAAATATGGATAGGGTGGCCTCATTACTAAATATTTTTATGCTGATGATATGAGTGTTGTTAATTCACTGATACCTTTTTGATATACACCAACTTATCTGAAAGGAGATAGGTAAATAATAAATAAATAAAATAAATAAATATTCGGGGACATCTTCACACACGGCCATCTGATCCCAAACTAAGCAGAGCTTGTACTATGGGTACCAAACAGCTGATATACATACATAAATAGATAAATACATACTTATATAGATAAACAACAACCAGACACAAGGCAAACATAAGTGCTCATCACACGAATGTTTGCCCTGGGCGGGATTCGAACCCGCAACCCTGTGAGTCGGAGGCAGATACACTACCCCCTGGGCTACGGAGCCGTCGAAAACCTAGACATTTAAATAGACAGCTGGATAGGGCCCGATAATGTAAAATTTTAAACTAGTCGTCACTTTTCACCAATATGTTGGTCAACTTCAGAAACAAAATATATTCTTATGTCAAACACATTTTGCAGAAAAAAATCTAAAATCAAATAATGCAAGCAAATAAATGTGACTTGATTATTTGCAATCACTGACAATAATAATTTTCAAAAGTAAATATTCTACAATGTGAAATCTTCATACAAATAGAAAGAGATGAAAACCCGCCAGACTACCGAATAATAAGCTGGCTCCATCCACCCCACCATACATCTTTGTCTGAAGACATTTAAAGAAGAGCTCAATACAATTCATGCGATGTTTCTACGAAGTTTATCCGGCGTAGATATGTAAAAAGCTGAATGAACACGCAAGGCAATTGATTCAGCGCGTCAACCCACTACCGTGCCTTATAATTAGACGATATCAATTCGAAGCGATAGCGCGCCTTGCGAAACCCGTCCAGCTTCTAAGGGACCATATCGACCTCCAATGAACCCTAAAACGCCCTAAGGCAGCCAGATTTCACAGGAAACTGACCGTACATTACGCAGCAATAAGGCGTGCAATAGTGTATACTCTAGTTACAGTTGAGGCGTGTATTCTCGCACCGAGAGTTAAACTAAAGGCGAAGTTACAGCAAAAAGTAGCTACGATCACGTACAGAACATTCAACTTTTTGTGCTAAGGTTTAAAGGTTCAAGTCGTAATAAAATCGCAGTCGTATATAACTTTTAAAGTGTTACATTATGCTCGCGTTAGAATCAGGATGCTGTAACAGTCCGGACGCGGGTCTAATTACAGGCACTCAATATTGCAAAATGAACGAAGCTTATACTCGGTACCCTTCGGCTATTACCAAGGCATTGTTACACAGAACGCATTTAAAACGTTCAATGGTGGCTTGTAATGACCTGGGTGTGTTCAGCCCGCTACCGGAGCGGACTAATGTTTAAAACAATAAACAATTTAGCTTATCTGATCGTTCGTTCAATTTCTAATTAATCTCCAACACAATCCCAATTAATTGAGGTTATGAAAGTTTAATAGTTAATAGCTAATAGTACGAGGGAGTTTATGATAAATTTTATCAATGACAGCATTGGATGATTAAATTAGTAATAATTGAGTCCTATAACTAATTTAAGTAGGTAACCTATTTTTTATTCATACCTGCCTACTTACGACTCGAATTGTTTTAGTACCTACATCTTTCTAAAAAAAGCTCTTATTTTTAGGCAGTCTAGACACAAACTTTTATCATAGATATTCAAAAGTGGACGAAAAACGCATTTGTTTGAGACATTTACAAACTTTTCTCATTAATTATCACCCTGTACCGATTTCATTAACAACGGCCCGTTATAGTCCACTGCTGGACTATGAGCCTCCTCCAATTAAGTGGAGGGTTTTGCCATAATCCCTTAAAAGGTTACTGTATCAGAGAGCGCACCTGCCCGTTCCCTGTTCAATGTGTAGTCCCTAAGTCGCCTCTTACGACACCCACGGGAAGAGTAGGGGTTGGTGACAAATGTATTCTACTCTGCCTTCACCACACGGCACCGATTTACTACTCTAAAAATTAAAGAAAAATCTCTTCGCTTACATTCTAGTGGCCTTATGGTTTATTCGCACAGAGCTAAAATGGTTTTGTAATATGCTGCAGGAGATCAGAATTTTTTCTATAAATTCTTATCATCGTACTCCTGCCTACAGCAGTAAATTACGAATAACTTGAGTGATTTGTCCAAATCAGGATACTGTCAATTTTATCTATCAAATCTTTGACAAAAAAAATATTGGCTGCAGCCAGATTCAGATAATTCATATCTATAGATTTGTTATCTCTCCACACGTTTGAACGCCTCTCGTAGAAAAATTAAAGTCAACTCGATTTGATAAAATCTATCGCAATTATTTAATTACAGTGTTTTTTAATTACTTACAATCTTCGTTAAATGAGTTACAATTTCTTGAATTAACACGTTTTAATTAACTTTAAATTATTCGTACGATGACAAAAATGTAAAACTGCTCGCGTTGATGTCTTTTATATGAAGTATTGTACCAATATCGACTTGTATTTTAAATTCATCATAAATTAACTATTCCTTGCAAAATCCTGTGAACTAAAATATAGAGGCGCACAAGTGCTCGAATGTAATAATTAGCAATCACAATAATATAATGCAACAGTACTCTAATAAGCTACTGCGATGGTATAATAACAGGAAACTAGGGTCACGTAAAATTGATATGGTAGGCTCGACTCCACTCTAGTAGATGTATGGAGGTCAACTACGAAGTGCACACTTCCTTCAGATGCATAAGTTTATGATGATGCTAATGCCAGTAATAAAAGATGTAACATCCAAAAGTTAATAAACTATTCATTTCATTTCATCTCGAGAAATAAATCAGACGTTCTAGTACCTACATCACCTATGTCAGATAACATTTAAAATAATTTATACTAGTAGGTCAACTGCGTGCGAGTACTTCACTACTAAAATCTTTATTACAAACAGTACAATATCTTACAAAGTTACATCACGCCCTTTTTCCCCATTGGCATTATTTGGCATGCTTTAAAAATTTGTATATCAACGCTAGATACAACACGATTTTGTATCGAATATAACCGTCCATCTGTTTAAAATATTTTCATCATGATCAATTTAATATCACATTTCCATAAATTACATAGCATTATTTCTGTTTCGTCACAGCGAAAATGACAATTACTTGTATAACAGTACGACGACAGTTAAAGTGACACCTCCATATTTCCCTCAGGTAAAGAAACAGCTCTTTCAGAACAGTCCATTGTTCGTCATGTAGCCAATACCTTACTTTAGCTGTAATATTTGAAGCCACCAAATGGTCAGTATCGTCAAATTATCTAAACAATTTTCGTATTAAATCAGTAAGTTTTTAAAATAAATTTTAGTTACTTAAGTTTTTCTGCGGTGCGATGGCTCAGTGACCCAAAGAAAATGTGACTAGTAATATTAGTAGTTTTATTTCACTGCGTCTAGCTCACTCCGAGCTAGTCATCGAGACCTTTTTTACTGTTGAGTCTGTACTGTGCATACTGTGGTATAGAAGCACAATGTTTTTATATTTTTCTTACTTTTTTCTTGTGCTTTCTTTACTTTTTTTACATTTTAGTGTATAATCTGTCACAATAGTGCAAATAAATGTGTTTTTTTTTCTTTCTTTCTTATTGGTTGACCGTTAATATTACTGATATAACCCAACCCATAACAGAACTGCTTTCATAATATATTAAAATAACAACAATATCACTATTGAACAAACTTTCTGCACAGTTATGAAAATAATCGTCCTCTTTACTAAAGCTCGGTGTAATCTTCGTGTAATAAAAATTATGTTCAATATGATTTTCGAAGAAGGCTTTAATGTGTGGAGCGATATCTTATTGAAGATCGGCCATGATTGTATCTGATGATGACCCGGTCAGACAACGACAAAGGACTGTAAATTACTGCATTGTTTATCTCATAATGATTATCGTTTTGTACTGTAAAAACAATGGCAGGTCGTCTTTGCTTGTAGTGCTTTGATCAACTTATTTTTTGTATGGTCACGCGCTTAATTTCGGCGAGAGTTACAGGTTGCAGTCAACGAGATATTTCCGACTCGTCACTCACTTTCTTCTCATTCGTCATATGTTTGGTCTATTCTGCAGGATAATAAAATAAAATAAATAATAAGCGTATAAAATAGTTGTAATTGTTAATTATAATTAGCGATTGGTACGCTGAACAGACGAGTATGACTCCTATATAAATAATATAGAAAATTTAAGTTTGAACAATAGGTTGTAGGCCGTAGGCAAGAAGAGATTTTTGGCAGTTCGTTCCCTAAGGGGAAAAAGGAGAGTAGAAGTTGGTATTAAAATCTGTCATTTACGCAGACAAGGTCGCGGATAGAGTGCTAGTAATAAATATGTGGAGACATCTCACGCATGGTCATCGAATCCGAAAAAAGCAACTATCAATAAAACTAGACTTGTATAATGCCTGTTAATACTGTGCTCTGCTCATCCCATTACTGATGACAATTACTACAGAACAGACATAATGTAATTCATTAATGAGCCCTCAAGTTATCACTTATGTTATATTGTGTTGTCACCAGCAACTTACGAAATTCCTTTTCACAGTGTTCATGAGAAGTTCGCCCTTTTATGTGCAATATTTATTTATCATCAATTTAATATCTTTTGCCTGGTTTATTTTAGTATAGTGTGTCGTTAAAAAATCTTAAAGCGTGTTTTTATAACGTTAGTTAACTAAATCACGCAGTTATTACAAGCAATATTTAATGTCCAACACACCTACGGAACAACGAAAATGAATTTTTGTGATTATTACTAACGGGCTTTTGAAACAAATTATATTTAGGTATCATTGTTCAGGCCAGTTTATACCTTGACAAATACAGTTGCGAGTTGCAAGTACAGTTGTCAAAACACACACACTTTTGTTGCACTTTTGTCATATCTTCCTATTGTCAAAAAACATTATTATTTCCTGTTGCCAAGGAAACACTCTCACTTGCAACTTGCACTTGCAACTCGCACTTGCAATCGGTAACCTGCGAGTTAAGTTGACCGATTAAGTTAACTCGCAACTTGCTACTTGTCGAAATGTAAATCGGCTTTTAAGAAAACCAAATTCAAACCCTACTTTTAATTTTACTCACCTACCAAAGACCGAATCAAAAGAAAGGCCACTACCACTTCTTATTTTACATTATAAGTTACCCATAATAATTTCATAAGTATTAAAATTATCATGTGAATTTTCGGTTCAAGGCAGCGCACGACCGTCAAGATGATGAGACATCATTCTGATCAGGCGCAGCTCCGAAAACATAATTTATAGCTACATTTAAGCGACGATCCTGCCGAACGGGTCTTCCAATATTAATATCTGCATCATTAAGGCATTCCTTTTATTGCACGTTTAAATAAGTCCGTTCCACGATCGTCATTAAAAGAGGCTACCTTTCTCCAAGGTTTTATAACGATGTCCTTCTTTTGAGAATCTGTAACTAAAGTTTTTAAAGCGGTTTCTCTCGCATCTCAAGTTTCAACAGTTTAGACATTGCCATCAATACGAGCCCCCTATTTATGGCAATGTCTAAATTGAGATCCCCTAACGTTGATGCTTAAATTATTATTATAACAATATTACCATTAGCATTATTAGCATTTTCTTTAATAAATAGTCTTGACTTTAAACATTTATTACAAATTAAGTATCCTTTCTTCAACAAAAGGAATTCTTATCATTTTTTATGGTAATTTTAAACACGCTTTTTGTGCTTAATAATCACTTAATCTGCGGTATTTTTGGTTATTTATTGGATGGCTGTATTGGCGAGGAAGGCTGCACTGGCGCATCGGCAAACAATGGTTCTTATACTGACAAGCTACGACGAAAAAATATCACTATAGTTCACTATTCATTGCGCAGTAACTACAGATTTCCCAAAGAACGTAACTCATCCGACAAATAATAATGTCCTCTTTATAATCACTGCTCTACATTTCTGGAAGGAATTTTTCAAATTTTATTCTAGCATAAAAGACACTGATGTAAAACGTGGTTCGTGTTTAGGCTGCGAACCTCACGCAAGAATATACAAAAAAGCGAGAATGTTTGATAACATAAATTATCCTATTAACGCATATTTATTTCTGAAAAAAATATATCGATTTAATGCACTTCAAATACACACTACACACTATTTAAATTTAACCCTAAATAAAACCATCAATGGACACAAAAAACAACCATATTTGTCGTCGTTAAAAACCGTTTTTGTTTCACCCTTCCAATAATGAGACGATATAACCGTGCATGTTTTATCAAAATTGCCGCCTTTGGCTATACCAGAATATTTTATAACCTCGCGTTCGATTTTACCATATTTTAAAATGTTTTACACTACGATCGCTGAATTTCGGGAAATATTTAAGAAGGCGTTACAGGACCTTCACGCGTCGGTAATGATAATGACATTGTATGTGATAGGAGTAAACCATTTCGTAGAACTGTTTTAAAATGTATTAATTTTTATGTAAACTTTCGCAATGAACTTAAGTTTGGTTGAAGTAGCTTATCGCGAAGACATCCATTAAAATAATTCCGTTTACATCGACTTTGTAACGTCGAGTCCGGTGAGTTCGTTTCCGTAGATTCCAGCAGCGTTGATTCTGCGAGATCAAACGGTACGCTCAAATACACAGTGTTGAATTGAATGCAGTGTTTTTTATTGTCTGTCAGCACGAAAACCAGTAAATTAATAAGGAATAATATTAAATAACTTACTATTAATATAATTTTAAAGTATACGCACCATCATTGGCAATGGAAGTACGAATTTATAATAAGATACCAAAAGCTTTTAAAATTTTGAATATGACACAGTTTAAGAAAAACTTTACTTATGGTCGAATGAAAATGTTTTTTTATTTTTTTTTTTATTATCCAATAACAAGCATATACATCTTCACTTAGTCTATGTAGCCGCCACTTAAGATAGTCCACTTATGTGTGGTGGCGAGTCGCATATAAAATAAGAACAATTTTGATAGGCAAAAGAGTAAAAATGAAATGAAATGCATTTCCAGAAATGTTATTAAGCTGATGTTAAATGAAATGTTATTCTATGACATATGAAACGTTATTCTATGACATGCATGATTTTTTTAGAATCTAAATTTTGACTGATGTACCTGTACTAGCTATTTTTTATTATAATGTTTGCATGCTATTATGATTTTAGCAAAACATGAATGCACTTACTACGTAAACATACCAGCCTTATACCATGTTTTACGCAAATAAAATATTTTTATCTTATCTTATCTTATCATTATAAAATAAGCTATAAATGAACACTCGTAAGTCAAGGCAACGATCAGATTTAATAGTATTATAGTAGCTAATTAGTCCAATTTATGTGCGTAGTTCGCAAATAAAGACGTAACTAAATAAAATGTGTATCATAAATATTTGCAGTAGATGGCAAATGATCAAATTTACGACCGAGAGTCATCAGACATGGCGTCTTAAATAAAATTAAATATAAAATACGTGAAAAAAATTAAGAAGTCTGATCGGACAAGTTTGACGGCACGCTGACCTTGTTAGAATCTTAAGACTTCAATATCAAGACATATCTTAAGACTACGTGACACACGCCTTACAACATAACCCTACAAGAATCTCCTTATCGATATACAACATCAGCTTATAAACTTAGACGTAAGTTGTAAAGTTACCCTATAGGAGTAACCTTGAACTACAAACTTATGCGCTGAACTACAAAAATATATTTATTTATTTTTAACGAAAGAACACTTAGACTGGTTTCAAAATCAAGACTAAATTGAACAACTTAATTTTTACAACAAACCTAAAAACCTTCTTCTTTAGTTTCACAAAATAGGTTCTTAACATAGCCATTTATGGCAAAAATCTGTACAAAGCTGATCTGATATGGTTAACTAGATGTACTTCCAGAATACCTTGCTTCCAGAATAATAAAAATTATAAATAGGTACTACCTTATCTACCCAACCATTTTTCAATTAAGAATAAGTTTTTTTTACGATTAATCGATAACTGAACTTTTAAAAATACGGCCTCTACTTCATAAATAACTATGCGCATTCCTACAATCATTTCTTTCTTTCGTCTATAGCAATAATCATGTCAATGAATTAATAAAATTATAATTAGCGATGCGTGATTTTATTTCACAGTTTTACACGGTCAAAGACAAGGCGACCTACACAAAACTTGTATAGATCTTGCATAGTATGTCAGCGTATTATAATAATAAATTGGGGATTGTGTATCTGTGTGTTACCCTCGATTCTGACCCCAACAGTGCATTAATAAAATTAAGTTCGTCATACCCACTTGGTGAGGTAGTCGGATAAAACTGAAAAGGACGTAAAAAAATTTCATCTTGAATCAAATATATACCTTAACTACAAAATAAGAAAACTACGTGCCGCTTTACTTACTTGTACGTTCTTTGTTCTAAAATTGATGCTTTTTTAGGTAAAATCCAAATTCAATGGTATTTTAATGCTCAGATCACCTTCATCTCCTCCCCCTTTCCTTTCCTAGAGGTAAACAAAAAATTTCAAACTTAAACTTAGGTTTTACAGTGCTATATATTTTTAAAAGAATGAAAGAAACGTATCATTCACCGGTTATAAGTAACATGTCGTGCTGTAGACGCGCGTTAATAAATGCAACCATACCTCAACCATGGCTCGAATAAAAAAAAGTAGTTTAAAATATATGTTGTGAAAATCGAGTCCACTGCGTGGTAGTGCACGGCCGGACCGATCGCATTGTTACGCAAAATGCCCAAAATTGCACCGAAACTCGTCCGAATTTATTCCGTTCTCGTCGCGAACAAGTGCACGCTGCATGCAGGTCTAAATCGATCATGCGTCGATGCAGAAGGGCGTAACTGAGAAAACAAAACATTTCAGGAGGATATCTTAAGTCTGAGAAAAAATATGTGGAATCTTACACTAAAATAAATAAGATGAAACACTATTAATCTTATTTTCTTTAATAAATGGTTATATAGATACATGCCATAGTATCATACATTATGTCCCTCTATTTCTGTCTTTTCTTCTATTAAAAAAGCGTAGAAATGTTGATGTGTTTCTTTATCTCAACATTAAATCATCAATGGGACACTTTTAATTTGCTGTATTGTTACTACATAGAATCAAGGCGGATGGTACTCAATAATTCCGACACCAGAGTTTATAAGATCGATCATTGGCTTAAAAAACCACACGACAAGAAGACCACAGAGTAAATTGATTTATAATAAAATTATCACCACAAAATCACAGATACTCCTATTCGTTTCATGCGTAGTGGAAGTAATTGCTATGGAACCAAACTGGGTTGGAGTTATGTAAGCGGACGAAATAATAACTTCTCGGATTATATTCGGGCGCGGAAAGTTTCGCCTCCTCCAAGGTCCAAGGTGCAGGCACACCAGCCACAAGGTACTCCCTCACTTCTTGTTCGTAGTCACTAAATGCATCAAACCATTATAGAGACATTTATCTACGCCTTATGTTTGCGAATCTCAAAAATAATTGAGAAGTCAATTGATCAGACAATAGTTCTATAAATAGAATATAATGGAACCGATTGATGGATTCCATAAAACCGATGAAAATGGGAATCTTTCCTCTTCGTATCCTGTCCACAAAAAAGAAGTACAGGACATTTTTAAATATGATGACAAGAAAACACACAAAGACACAAAAATACGAGTACCCGTGATACCCAGGTCGATTTAATTTCATCGTTCAAATATCTGCACATCCACAAATTAAACCCGAAATTGGTGCGCAGAAAACTACTTTGCATATGATAATTGATAACTTACAGTCCAATTCCCATAAAGGACATAAAATCAGATCAGATTTACATTACAAGTATGAGTGCGAGCCACTTCCTTTCAATTTCTCAACAATTTTTTTTTATTTCATTAAGTTGTCGTTACAAACGGAAATGAGCATCAACAATGACATGTAATGTTCAATATGCAGGTTCGGCTTAATCCGGACACAAAAAGTATTGCCTCAATTATACTTTTAATTTTCTTTGTACGAGCACATCCTTTTTTATGTAAAACAAGTTTAAGGATTTTTGAACTAATTGGCACCTTGTGTTCGCAAAAAAATTCTAGACTGCAAATTGAATTATACTCGTTTATATATTTTCGATTTGTTATAAATTTTAGGTTACAGACAGCACTGTAACACGATTTTAATGAATGCTGTTACTTTTATTTAATTTCTACAACTCGTAAAATTTGTAAGACGAGTTATCATCATAAGAGTTCATCATTCCAAATCAAAATAAGCAAAAAAGCAAAATTGCCTCGGCAAAAGTAGGATCTTCCCACGACACTGGATGGTCCATAAACGCGTAAGATTCTAAAGTCGTCCGGAATGGTCACACAGAATCCAAAGCATTGGGACATTTGGGCTCGTGATCCTCACTCCGCGATAGCCAGCTATTAAAATACTTCGTCTTGACAAATAAAATGCGATGTCTTTGGATAGTCTACTTTACTTTAAAGGTAAAGAATCTAGATACTTTTGATAGAAAAACCTATTAGCAACATGATGCCGTCGACATAACTGTAATAAGTCTAGACAGATTTTTATAGAGTATTTATTTTCTATTGCGTTTTGTCAAACGTACTTTTAAGGTAGACTTCCGTAGGTCGAGGCTGATGGCGACAGATGAAGATAAACGACAGACGGCGACGGTGGCGCGTCAGGTCTTGTTTTAAACTGTCGTTGATCATCTTCATCAGTCATTACCCGTCGACCGTCAGCCACCCTCTGAAACCAACCCTGATAATGTTTGTGATTTTCGCGCTTTGTACACATTTAAAAGACAATTTCACGGGTCATAAGTACGATTCTAGATTATAGGTAGGTACGTAAATAAAAATCTGATAATATTAATATCCCAGGAACCGTATTAATAGCACAGGAACCGTCTACTAAATCTTGATCATCTTACGGTGATTTTTTGTGGTAGGCTCTAGCTAGCACTACTCGGTGTGGACTTAAGCTTTCGTAAGCTGATTTTAGCCTCAAGAGTTATAGGAAGATTTCTAAGAATGAAAAATCCATGATTTCATAACAATTTTCTATCGAAAAAAAGGTAGGTTGCGGCCCCCCCCCCCACACCACCCATACCACCCACATTTATTACCCACATACCCACATTACACCTACATTTATTGTAGGTTGAACGGCTCGAGCCCCTTGGTGGGGACGTATATGAGCTTTTAATAGTAGGTTGAACCAAAAGATACTCTCACATTTAAGATGAACTTGAAACATTTCCCAAAAAAGTCGAATCGTTTTTAATACGTCTGTTTAATGATCTGCTTTTTAATGTATTTATTCTTGGACATATTGAGAATCACTGCTGATCACCTTCTTGGGACCTCGCTCCATTTCTTTGCTACATTTTTCATACTCAATAACGTAAAAAAGAAATTCGGTTAGCAACAACGGAGTCGCAGAATACTTTACTAATTACATTTTCAATTTTAAATGTTATGAGTTCAATAACCGTATGTAGTCTGATGGATATCATTTATAATATACTACTCACTACGGACTTCATCTTTTTATTTTTAAAGCAACCTTACTTGTCAAACATATTACACGAAATCATCCCTCCGTCAGGACTCACGCTGTTAAAACCGATATGGATTTACTCAAAGGATGGTGTCTGGACCTCGAAGGGCCGTCATATCAGATATTGACAGGTCGATCTTACATCGGATCCATTTAAGGAGTTACTTTTATGTTCTCAGGGTTTCTTACAACTGAACCACTTCACGGTCGAACATTAAATTAATACAAAAAGGTGCCAGAGTAAAATAAGAAGTGTCAATCATATTTATTTACTAAAATCTATACATCTGATCGATGTCTTTAGAAGATATCTAAAAAAATATATATGAGGGGTTATAAAAGCAATAAAAGCCAAAACAATGTTTTTTTTTTTAGAATTTTTATCTTTCTATCTGTTTGTCTGTCTGTATGTTTATTCGAGCATCACGCAGAAACTACTGAATAAAATTGGATGGGGTTTCTTTCACAGTTGTATTGCTAGAGGGCTAAATTAATTATTTTTATATTGATACGCCGTTATCTTTTTCATTTTTGTACTGAAAAGTTCACCTCGGGGAGATAAAACTTTGTTCACGCAAGCGAATTTGCGGGCAGAACGCTAGTCTATAATAATTGGAAGACATTAGCTAGGAAAACATTGAAGTTTGAGCTTCCAAAATAAACATATTTTTGCAAAAATGTCGACAAAGTACTGCTACTTCTGTGGACGTAAAAACCAAACGATTACTTATGAACAGGTGGTCAACTTACTTAGTACAGAGTTTTCGGAAAATAAGTAAACAAACATACATCGACGTCAAACTCTTATCAAAATCGGCTTATTAACTTGACAAATTATTCAATTCAAAGATTTGCGAAAATGGAGAGAGCTTAAGAGTTTCCAGGCACAATCAAAATGCCAAGGAGAAAGGTTTTATGCTTTTAAAACTTTAATTAAATAATTAATCCTCTTAATTACTTGCTTACTGGGTGATCAATCACGTATTGTCGTTTGACGAATGTGACTTTAAGCTTTGGTTAATTATTTTGTGATAAAATAAAGATTTCAAGTTTTTGAGCGGACGTAGAGCATAATTAAGATGATAAAAAGGTCTTTATCATGTCAAGTTACATAACATAATATAATATTTCTATCATATGCGTAATATTTGCCATTGAAGCAAATCAGATGAAAAATACCACACCTGTCGTTAAGAAGGTACTGTGGGGCTACTCCACATAGCTCAGTATAATAGAACACTCGCTTAGAATTGCAACTAATACACAGTTTCTTGATGTAACAATATTTTAATCTTTTCACGAAAAAACCTATTTGACAAATCCACGTCTGCTCTTCATTTTCTTGTCTCCCAAACTCAACTAAGCTTTTTCGCCAAAATCAGGCAACTCTCGACTCTCGAGAGCTCTCGAGTGCCAGTAACAACTAAAAAGAATCAATTTAAAAGAAGTAAATATCGCGGAGTTTGCACACAGAGCATACAAACTCCACAGTACCTCGTAATTTTAAGAATTTTTTTTTCATAATAAATAATTAAAGCTCTCTTACTATTTTCCTTAAAAATTATTTTACCTATATAGATTGTAAAATATAAAATAATGCAAAGATTCCCTTCCATAAAAGTGGTACCTAACTTTAGCTTATTTGGAAGCTGATTTCTTTTCAACTTGAGATCTGATAATTATAATGAGAGTGACATAAGCGGCCACCTGATTTCCAATTGGTAGAAATTCGAGCTAAAATTCAGTGCCCTTACCGAAACTGGTGTTACACCTTTCACAGTTTCAGTGACCTTTTGATTCTGCTACTTTACTTTCTTGTAAAATAAAAACAGTAAGTGTGACTCTACATTTTATGTTCTTAATCTACATCGGTGATGTTAATTATGAAGGACGGTTTATGACGAAGATTTCTGACGCACGTCGTCGCCTGGAGCGAAGCGATCTACTTTTGTTCCTCTGAGGTTATGAACACTTTTTAGGGTTCCGTAATAAAAAAGGAACCCTTATAGTTTCGGTCTGTCCATCTGTCTGTCCGTCCGTCTGTCTATCTGTCTGTCCGCGGCTTAGCTCAGAGACTCATAGTACCAGAAGGCTGTAATTTGGCATGGATATACATATGAATCATGCCGACAAAGCTGAATAATAAAATCAATAAAAAAAAATTTTTTTAGGGTTCCTCTGGTACACGTCAAGAGGGGGTTATTTATTGTTTTCACGATTACCTTATAGTGTGAGGTATCGTTGGATAGGTCTTTTAAAAACAATGGGGGTTTGCTAAGATAATTTTTCGATGCTAGTGTAAGTTTTAGAAATATTCCGTTTTAAAGTGCTTATTTTTGTTAGAGTCAAGTTTCCCCCCCCTCTACCAGCGAAACCGTTGTATATGTAAACGTAAAAAAAAACATGGTAGTAGTGTATATGATGAATTGAAAAGGAAAACTATCAACATCAAGTAGGCTTTACAGGTTATCGAATAATAGACCAACTTATAAAAAGTACTAGTACAAGTAAGAAATTTGGTACTACAAATATCATAGAAAAATATTTTAATGAATGTTAGAAGGCTGTAATTTGGCATGGACATACATATGAATCATGCCAACAAAGCTAAAGAATAAAATCTTTAAAAAAAATTTTTTTTAGGGTTCCTCTGGTACACGTGAAGTGGGGGTTATTTTTTAAATTCACGATTACCTTATGATGTGAGGTATCGTTGGATAGAGTTTAAAAAAATAATGGGGGTTTGCTAAAACCATTTTTCGATGCTAGTTTACGTTTCAGAAATATTTTAACTGCTTATTTTTGTTAGAGTCAAGTTTCCCCCCCCCCCCCCCCTACCAGCGAAACCGTTGTATTTGGAAATGTGAATAAATTCACGGTAGTAATGTATATGATGAATTTAAAAGGAAAACTATCAACAGCATGTAGGCTTTACAGGTTAACGAATAATATATCAACTTATGAAATGTACTTGTACTAGTAAGAAATTCGGTACAAATATCATAAAAAAATACTTTGATAAAGTTTAAACTGTCTATGTAGTAAATTTAAGTACGAGAAAAGTAAAAAAAAATGTGATAAAAGTAGGCTTGACAGGTTAACGAATAAAATACCAACTTTAAAATGTACTTGTGCTAAGTAATAAATTCAGTACAAGTATCATAGAAAATGACTTGATGGAGTTCGTCTATGTAGGTAGTAAATTTAAGTAGGTATTAGAACAGTAAAAAGACGAAAGAAGAAGAAGAAAAATCATAACATCATTTACTAAAATAATTTCATAACCTATTTACCTTATTTACCAGTCAGTTTTAAATGTGTAACAATCGCGAGTTGCCAATGGAACATTCGAATAAAACTATTTTGAATTTCGAATAAAGCGCGCCGCCCTGGCCCTATGGCCCTGCGTGGCTTGCGCGCGGGGAGTCGATGTAACAAATAGAGCGGCAGCCGCGCGCGCTCATTAGCGCGAGCGACTGGATGCTGTTCGGATGGCCTCGAAATCCTACCTATTAAATTGCAATTATTAGCACTTTGAATATTCAAATTTTTTGATTATTTTTGTTAGAATTAAGTATACTAACATAATATGAAAGACTTGAAATTACAATACTATTTCTTTTTCAATTCCAGTTAGATATTCCATAAACTATTATAATTTTGTTTAGCAATTTAGTCTAGCCTACTTTTATTTCCAAAAACTTAGTTCTCAGCGGAGCAATTTTCATTCGTAGTACTTACATAATATTGTAGATAAAATTAAATATAGGTACTACCTATATAATAGGTTATAGTATAGGTACGTTTCTTTTTAAGTTTCTCTTTAGCTATTCTTTTGTTAGGCAACTACGGAACCCTACACTTTGCGTGGTCCGACACGTGCTTGGCCAGTTATTATTTGATATGATGCAGAAGTCGTCTAAAAAGGGGTTATGACTATTTAAAGAACCATAAGAATAGATTACTTGAGTTTAAATAACATGTGTTAAAATATGGAATACGATCTTTTTTTTAAAGTATTCTGTGTTAACCCAGGGTACAAAACATCTCCATTCCAAATTCCATCTAATAAATGCTTTCAGTAGTTTAGGCGTGAAAGCACACACACATTTACGTATTTATAGTTTTATAGCGGTTAGGTTAGCGGTCCGATGCTACGCTCGCGTTGTGTAAGATTTTCCTGTGGGAATAAGATTTTTTCCATAGAAATTTCATCCACACCCGTTGAGTACTTTAAGCGTGGAGGCAGAACAAACATTCAAATATATTTTTACATTTATATTATTAGTGTGATTGTGTGAGTGTGATTCTAAAACCACGAAAAATGATGCTACATCATTGTGCTCATTTATTTATGTTTGCACTAACTAGCTAGTAGTAGCTAGATACTAAGGATTTACGAAGATCTTAAAACATTATTATCTGAGCTTTACAATACTTTCTTTACAAGGGTACCCTAAAAACAACAACAGGTTATTTAACAGCCCGTTAATCCCGCATTAAGTCTGCGTAAGCGCACTTGTGTCCAACCACCGAGTGTGGACGTCCTTAATTAAGGCAGAACGTCCAGCCGTACGACGTCTGGACGTCCCCGAACGTCGTACGTCGTCCGGATTAACCGACCCGATTTGATTTTGATTGATATCGCTGCAGAATTTTCACAGAAGTTTGAAAATAAAGAGAACTGCCACTACAAATTTAATATCTGACGTGAAAGAAATGTAAAATTATGAACGCAGACACCACCAAGACACACTTTGGATCGCAGAGCTAGATTAGTAAATAAGTAAGTAAGATCAGTTTCCTCTTTGTATGGGGAGATGAAACATCTTTAATTCCATTTCTCCGGTAACTTTCAAAATATTTTACTCAGACTAAAGTAATCTTCCACATTTCTGTCATGTCATGGCGCCTTACTATTTTGCATGTAACTAAAATTATAATAATAATTAATCTTTATCTTATCTTGCAAGAGATAAACTAATGTTTCCTTTGCATTTTCCGACGTCTGAGAAGCAAAAACTTGTTGCAATCCTTTAGTTCTTTCTTTTTCATGTAAGAAGCCATCTCTGTCAAGATTACTCATTCACAAGAAGCGACAAGGGATTAAGTTTGACATCTGTGATGACTCCTAAAATATAAACGATTGCACAGCCGCTAGCCGATACATGCCGCGTAGGTATTTGTTTCTTTTATTTTTACTCATAATGACAGTGTCTTTGATAAAAACTAACTCTCTTGAATGTCACATGCACATTCATCTAACGATATTTAAATCGATTTTGCAATGACGAAAATATAAGTAGATTTATGTTATTAATATTCTCCAACGTAAACGAATGTAAATAAAACAAACGAAGACCAGAAGTGCTATATGTAACAGATTATACGACTATAAAAGATTACGTTTCAGTACAAAAATTTTTGGTGAACTAATTACATCCGAATAATTTTGGAAAAAAAATCCTTCAATTTTGTCGACCTGCTACTCATCTCTCCACTTAAACAATTCATCGTCATTTTCTACAAAACACTAGATAAATTATCGGGACCTATCATGCTATTACTAAACCGCTCTCCGGCGATGATGTGTGGCAATATGGGCAATGAGCATACTAGCTGAGATACTGTTGTCGAAAGAATCTACTGTCAATTCATCTCGATTTGTCTGCTGCGGGTCGGAGGTGCGTCGTGACTGCGCAGAACACAGGAGTCGGGTGCGCGCGCGCTCTGCACAGTATCAACATAAACGACAGATAATTAAATACAATATTTAATACATGCTTGAATATTTCACGGACGTTCATTCAAAAAGATAAGAATCTAGACAAACTGTTTATTCTAAATTCCTCATATTTCAGTTTTTATCGGGCAACCAACTCCCATTTTCATGGTGATTGCTTCGAAATACTTTGTTGTGTTTTACTATCAAATATAAATAAAGATAATGAATAGTAAAAATGTGTTTATCGTTGGCTATCTTTATAAAGCCCTGTAAATACATTGCCTAAATAATGCAATCAATCAATGATAATCTTATAACATAAAATATGTACAATTTATGAATATCACGAGACCTTAATAAAATATTTGACATATTTATTACAGTAGAATTATGTATGACAATTTATCTTTAAACTATTTAAGTACTACTGTTATAAAACTGAGGAGTGCTCGCAAAATTACTGGCATATTTCTATGGTTAACCATCTATGAGACACATATCGTAACAAAGCAGTTTTACACTACCCTTAATCCTTCGACTTAAGGTTCTGTTTGTAGAGAAATTGAGGGACAAAGAAAATTCTATTGATTTACTGTTCCATATCTGTCAGCTTCGTCCGATTATGCGAGTATCGTGGACAAATGGGTTTATTGGCTACTGGCCGTAATAAAATAGCCTGATTTATGATAAGACGTCCACGAGGAAGCTAGTAAAGGGAAATGATGTCATTGATCCAGTAAAGGTATTGGGTGTCCGTAATTCTGTTGTTATACGACGACATTGTAGGTAGACGGTAGTCCGTTGTGGTCGTTAAACGCAGGAGATCGGATCGGATGTCGTCTGTAGACAGTCGCTATCAAATATTTTATGTCATTGTAACTTTGTATCGGATCACAACCTGCCTTAACGTTAAATCTGTTGAGCTAAGGAAAATTTTAATAATGTTGATTTACGACGTAACGGCCGTTACGTTATATAGGTATACCTATATTCATTTCAAATTAACAGAATATTAATTTTTTATGCATTCAATCGGGGAGTCTGCAAAAAATGTGCAAGTAAGAACTCGGTCACCTTGCTTCGTAATTAATTTAGTTAGACATAGGGTTAAACAAAACGAAACAAAAGTTTAATTATACAAAGAGTATTTATTAAAGCATTTTGATACCTAGGTATCAAATTGTACAAGCAGAAGAGCGCTTTACTGCAAGCTACATTATTATGAAGACATCCTCTATGTAATATTGCAATAGCAATAAAAATATATTTTTCGCTCCAAATTGTACCAAGCAGAAAATTGAGCTTTCCTCGGTGAAAAATTTATTTATTCAGGGTAGGCTTGAGCCCCTCAGTGGGGACGTATATGAGCTGTTGATGAATATTTTAATACAACCCTTATTTTACCAATTCACACAAAAAAATATATATGTGCATTTATTATGCACCGGAGAATAGCCCGGTGTGTCAAAAATAGCGACGTCGTTGTGCAAGTCACATCACCGACAGGATCGATCGACAAGGTCCTGCGCAGCCGTGCGCGACGGTACGTGAATGAACTGTACTAAAATAAAATCCAATTTATTTGGACTTGCCGCAAAATCTTGAAGGTTCTTAGAAGGATTTATCGTTTGTAATTGTTATTCTAATGGCTGATGCTTTATCCGTTTCTTTAATTTTTGTCTGTATCTAATGGCTGTATTAACAGTTACAATTTGCAATATTAAAGTTACCAATAACTAACTGGAGGGCCAGAATGAAAATGAGAATTAAAAGTGAGGATAGGAGTAACTAACTTACTTCAATTATATTTTTAAATAGGTAAGATCTACGATGACCATTTAATGATTCATCGTTTTATTTCACCGCGCCGTATTTATGAAAAATGGGATCCTGAACGTTATTTATATTCTCGTTATCTACCTTTTTGGAGCCACCTGCGTACAGTAATTTCAAAAACCCTCTAGTTAAACAACTTCTCACGAAAATTTTAATGAGATGTTCGTAATGTCAGGAATTTCGAAAAATCGATCTCGCAACCGGCTAGAAAGCTGAATTTCTTGCACTACTTTTTATGGGCCGTCGTGTAATCAGTGCAAAAAATGCATTTAAGAAAGTACAAGCATGTGCATTGGGTGCAAGGCCGCTATGTGGGCGCGGTTTATTTTTCTGACCACGAAACTGACCAGCGAGGGCGATTCTCGCAGTAACACATAATACTGAAATTATATTTTGTCTTGTCGTTTTCATAATATTCATTTTTACATTAAACAGCAAAAAAATCCATTTTGAAACAGCGGTGTCAGACACAAATGCACAACTTTAATAGATTTATGGAATAAAAAGATAACCGTAAAAATAAAATTCGTTCGTCTCTTGTCCATTTTATTAAAAGAAATAAAGAAAATAACATTTATTTACACTGTATAAACTCTCGCGATATCAAAACGTCGCGTCGTCAGGATCATGGTAAATTAGTTTATTTTCCTAATTATGTATTGCAATTAAACCGCTAATAAAATATTTTTAGTATACTACTATGAGAATTGAGCCCAATAAAATTGCGAACATTTTACTATACCTACACTATACCATGGAAACAGATTGAGCGTGTCTTAAAATAACTGCGAGATTCTGATATTGGAGTCGTTTTATTTTAGACCTGTTGCCATGCATCTAGTTGCCGTTAATAATAAAGCAAGACACAGCCTTTTAAATGTTGTTGATGTGTCACCCCAAAATCTCAGGCAGTGTTGTGCAATGCTAGAAATGTGTGTAAAAATACTTGTCTTTTAAAAAAAATAGAACACATCATTACAGATTACGTCTGTTTTAAATATCATTATCTTATGTGACCGATCCACAGTATTTATTTATCTCATTTCCAGTTGGTTCTAATGGCATTGATCTTGTTTGTAATATAAAAAAATATGAATAAGGAGATGATAGATGCCTATTCGCAATCTATATTATTATACACAAAGCGCCTGTACTTTACAATCAATTCGATCACCCGGTCATAGTCTAATTTGTTTGTAATTTCGGCGACAGTTTTTATGTTAGTTTTTTGTTGGATTAAAGTAGTTCAATTGGTAAGATTCTCGAGTGGCGACCTTGAGGACGCGGAAGCGTTGAAGATTGCTTTTGGAGCGGCACTCCTTTATTCGCCTAGACATCAGGCAAATAAAAATGTGGAGTAATTTTATCTAATTAATTGGCACCTTCCAGCTGCTTCATTAACGTCTTTAAGAATCTTCTAAAATGAATTAGTTATTTTCCTGTAGTACGTTTTACGTTTCTTTTAGTGTAAGTAGTTTCCCTCGAGAAGAGGACCCTCTTGATACCGGAAAAACAAAACTTGAAACCAAGCACAAAAATCTTCCTCAAAAAGAAAATCTACAGAATCTCCTTCATGCTTACCATCATCTGCAATTTGATTAAATTATAAAGGACGGTCTATTGACTATCTTCACGTAAATCTAGTATGACCTACGAATTTTTTTTATAGATTGACAGAAAAACTTCACAAATTTGCGGCCGCCCTGCCCCATTCTCATTTAAATCGCATTGTACCTGGAATGAAACCAAAATGAATCAGTTGCTCTTCGGATGACAATGCGTACCAAACCGTATCAGGGTTCACGTTGTCCGTATCATTAAAAAAACCTCGCCAATTTCACGCAACAGAAACCCCGTGATCGGTTTTTGCACGTTATGATGACTGTTTCCTACTTCATCTAATTGTATCGGCCTTGCACGAAAGAAAACATACATTTGGAGCCTGCTCTGAAATATGCCTTGCAATAACGATCGCAAATTAACTAGCTTATGTAAAAAGTGAATTAAGAAAATCAAACGCCAAATTTTAATCGTAGGACAACAATTTAATAATGTTTGTAATGTAAGGCTTGAATACCTGGTTGAATTTTCAAACCAGTTTGCGCGCATGTCCATACATTTTAAGAAGTGCTTTTTCATTGCAGTTCGGCTCGCAAGAAGCGGTATTTTTTCGGTTCTGACCATAGAACATTTTCATTTTAATTCCTGCTCAAATATCAGACTGATTTGCTTCACTCTTTGGTCCTCGATCTGGTTTCGCTGCATTTATTCACAATTTATGCACAAGAAATAAAGAGACAGAGCATCGCGTTTTACTCGTCACGCGCTGCTTGGGATTAACCAGGTTTATCCCAGAAGCGATATCGCTCGTAAGTCGGTTTCGCTTTACGAGTGATTCGCCTGGGATCTGGTTTGAAACCGAAATTCACCAGGTTAAAAAAATACCTGTTTCCAGTCTTGCTGTAATTACTAATTATTATCAATGACATTCATATAAATGTTTGGTTGTCGTGTTTGTTTGTTTGTATATAAAACACGACAACACATCAAACAACACATCTAACATCTTTGTATCAACCATATCTATTGCAAATAAAATATCTTTATCTTTATCTTTATATATATATATATACTGCAATTTTTCTCAGCGAGATCCATTTACGAAAATTCCATCTAGTAAAAGAAAATTATAAATTTTCGCCTAACAACAAATTTTCATAGGACTTGAGACTTTTTTCCCAATGTTTTTTAAAGCTCTATCTTTTAAGTAATTTTCTAGCTCCAGATTCAAGGTCCATTGTAAAGGTATCACAGTGGTCTTACTCATCGATTTTTTCTGTGTGTTTTTTTATTTATTTCGCACATCGGTCCGGTCACCTTGCACTTTCAATTTTGTTGTCGTTATTCGGCCAATCGTGCTGTTGTGGGCACTTCTTTGTGTTTGTATTTCTGAGAAATTAAGTTGTTTTGTGGTCACTGTCGGGTCATATTATTGACGACGGTCATTTTTTTTCCTCAATAATGATATGGCGGTAGCGGGGCGGTAGCGGGGCGGTAGCGGGGCGGTAGCGGGGCGGTAGCGGGGCGGTAGCGGGGCGGTAGCGGGGCGTGGCGAGCGTAGTAGTCTGGCGTAGCACTATTTTCTTGTCTTTATTTATATAATTTAGGCTAATTATTTCATTTTATTTCATTGTCATTGCTTTTTACACCACTTCGTAGGTTAACTAAGAGAGATTCTTTATAGATATAAGCTCGCCTTTTTATAATCAAAATCTCATGTATATTCAAGTGTGCAATAAAGAATATGATATTATTCATTCTAAATACTTAATAATGTGACCAGATTTTAATAGGCAAAGCTTCACAATGCTGTTTGTACATGTCTACATCAGCATGTTTTAGTGACACACTTTTAGCTTTCCATTCAAACAGCCTACTAAGACTTCTCTTAGATATTATCTAATATTGATGATGAATTAAACAGTGGAGAGTACGCTAATTAACTATGTATTTAGATAAATGTAGATAGGCGTATGTTGCGTTGTGTAACTGTCTTGTAAGAAATAGAAAGTGTCCCGATATTGAACTGCCGTGATTGGATCGTCAAATAGTTCTTTTTGGAGTGGTCTAATACATTGTTAAAGTTTTTTGTGCGGGTCTTTAGAATGTGAAGCCAAACGTAAAAGGCGGAAGTATATTTAAAGTCAGGACGACCTATACTAAATAACATTTACCTTACTACCCAACCAGTATAAGAATAAGTCTCGCTGTATCAGCTTATTCTGGAAAAGAGGTAACTGGGGCAGAAATTGAGTGTACTTTATTTCAAAAAATATTCTTGTCAACTTTGGAAAAGGTCTACCTGGTACATAAATTCAATAGGGAATTCATACCATCCGCGAAGTTTCACAAAAATCATATTCATATAATCGAAATATAAAATTAGCCAAGCACGTGTCGGGCCACGCAAAGTGTAGGGTTCCGTAGTAGTCCAATACACACATTCATCAAAATATTTTTCAGTTATATTTGTACCGAATTTCTACTTGTACAAGTACATTTTATAGTACCAAGAGTCTCTGAGCTAAGCCGCGGGTGACGGACAGACAGACGGACAGACATGGTTGGAACTATAAGGGTTCCTTTATAACTACGGAACCCTAAAAAGAAACCAATTGAACAACTATGATATAAAATTATGTTAAATATATAGGTATACCTATGAGGCATTTATAGGAGTGCACTATCTAATTTTTCTAAATGACTTTATATATTATAAAGGATATTTAAACACCGCACGCAGCTCTGATTTAAAAACAATTAATATATTTTATTGCTGCAGATACTATCTGCATAAAAACACCCCTATAACCATTCAACCCTCATAACGTGAAATACTCTATTGAAAACTTAAGTTATTAATACTTCCCCAACTACTTACTACTAACTAACAGCCACAGTCATTCCCAAGCCAACCAACCATGAAACTAATAAACTCACATAGGATACATCGTAAAAACCCATCTACGACACGCGAGCCGCCGCCGCCGCCGCAGTACATCAAATTACCGCACAAGATTAATAAGGGCCGGAACACAGAGGAACATTAATAAATTTGTCCAGGCTATAGATAGCGGAGAGCGAGGACAATGAGAGAGCTGAATTATGGCGCTGATCGACCATTAGTCTGGCTGAAGGCTGGTAATGGAAAGCCGCGAGAGATAGGGTGTTGCTGGAAAAGATAGGTGATGTTGATGGCCTATTGATACGAAATCGGTTACACTTCTAAGACATTCCTCTTGCTGTTGGAGATTGTCGCGATCTGTAATGGATCTATAAAATTGGAAGCGATGTTCAAAGTTTTACGTTTTATTGCCAGTAAAGAAGATGCGTCACTTGCAATGGTGAATAAGTTTAAGAACAGAAACACAGACTGTAGACGCTACTGACTTTATGTATACCATAGGAAATTAAATATTGATAACATTATATTGTGGTCTATTTACACGAAAGCCATTCCATTCCAAATCATTCCAACATGCCGTATTGTCGAAAGACAATCTATTATATAACAGCTTATATACGTCCCCACCGAGGGGCTCGAACCTACCCTGAATTAGGGCGATTAGGCCTTGGTCGACCACGCTGGCCCGATGCGGGTTGGTCAACTTCACACACAACATTTGAATTTCTTCGCAGGAGTGTGCAGGTTTCATCACGATGTTTTCCTTCGCCGTAAGAGCGTCGAATAAACGTACATATGAATTCGAAATTCGAAAACACATTGGTACGTAGTGGGGATTGAACCCGCGTCTCCCGGACGGGATTATATTGTAAATCCGATATATTAAAATATTGTCTTTCAAAAATGACACTTCATTGAATGGCGCTTGATTCAGTGGAATGGCTCTTCAAATTGCCCCGCGTCGTAACAGCAGCAAAGAATAAATTTATTTATTTTTGTTTGTTATATATTTTGTTCAGCGTAAACGCTCTTTAACAAAACTGCATACCGATTGTCTGCGGTTGTCAGTCTTTTTCTTCGTTCGTCTACGAGTATTAATGCAGTAGTCTTCTCCAGTGTCTCTATCCCAGTGTTTGGAGAATCTATGAAATAATGGCACCAGCTCTCTGTGATTCACTAAGCGACGCAATCGGCTGTCGATGCGCTTCATTTTATGATCGGTTTGCATTATTGCTTACTTACTAATGCATAATAAATACTTCAACGATGTTTTACATACAGCAGTGATAAAATAATAAAAAATACTTCAATACAAAGGAAGGAGATTCGTTTAACTCAGTGATAAAACTTAAGTCCCCTAGGGATGAGCAAAATATTCTAAGGTACATTTTGGGAATTCAACTTTTTGCAAATTCAGTAATATTACAAATTCAACATTTTGCAAATTCGATATTATGGTCCGGAACGTTATTAGTTAGTACATAAGGAGCACGTATTAAAAAAATTTTTTTTTTTAATACTAAATGTATCTTTAATTTTTTCGTAAAGGCTTTTTATAATTTAACCTAAAATTTTTAAACGTTACTCGAACCCTATGCAATAACTACATTCCTAATATTTATAATCTTACATCATTGACAAACTATATTGACGTTTTGATTTTTTTACAACCAATCTTCAACCAATAGACACAATTATTGGGCAAATATCTCATTTCAAATGTGCCGATAAGTGAGAAAGATAAGGGCTGTTATTGTTTTGTAATAAGCTCGAGTTAAAATCGAAGTTATTATCAGATCTAAAGGGAGCTATGTTACCTGATCATTAAGAACCCAGTCACGAAGGCATAAAAGAAATAAAAGTAAAAATTATAGAAACGAATGTAGGTATCCAGTAACAATTAACATGAGATAATATGTGCACTTTTAAAACAAATTTGTTCACAAAGCCGCGTAACTAACCAGCTTTCTTTAAATAACATAAATCGGTATATAAAAAAAAACTGGACCAAAACATTGCTATCAGCTGATGTGATTTCTACCACCACCGTCGTAAATAGTCTTACAGATCTATACTTGGCTTAACAAGTCATTTCCTTGGCGATTTAGCTAAGCTACCAGACTGAAAATGCTTTGAAAACTGATCCTACTGATATTCTAACCAACTCGATTTACTTTTCTAGAGAAACTTCCACACCTGTTGGATGGGTCGAATCAAATTGGTCGAGTTGAATGGAAGGTCAGTAGAGTCCATGATTGGGTAGGTAGGTAACGCCATGTTACGAATTAATACCTCGTAGAATCTGCTGTGTAACAAAACTTGTGTCTCTTCTTTCCCAAACCCTAAAATCTGTCTTCCGAAATTGATGGTAACACAAGTGGCCACTTATCTTGAGATACATGAAAAGTGGCTAGTTTTATGCAAGTTCCAACTTCGACACGATTCAATACATCGACACAGTGTCTTTAATTACAAACTACGTCCAAACTAAACATTAACTGGACCATTTGCTTAACTGTTGTGCATTAAACTGCAAGGCAAGTCAGTAATAGCTGTTGTAACGAAATACTAAAATCGTTATTTTAGTAGAATGCCTAGTCTCCAGAAACCGTATAAAAATAATCCTGGAATACCGAGCAACACTCAGGCTCCAGCTATTCGCCTTTATCATAGTTGTTTGTCTACCGTATATATTTTTCCGTTCTTAAATATGTGAAACATCATTTTCGAAAACAGACATCAAATGAAACTATAACCCTGTTTTAGCTAACATTGGAAAAAACTTTCATAGGACACCTGTCAATCTCGATTAGCTGACAAGTGTGAATCACGAATAACCTTTTTTCTGCCATACATATTTTTTGTCTTTTTTCCAATGTTATTTGAAATGAAGCATAGTCAGTTGTTTCTTTATGTGATTACTTTGAATTTTCATATAATATTTCACCTTTAATATAAATTGTCCTATACCAAATCATAAGATTTTTAAGTAGATTCACATTTCCCCGCGACATAGAAACATTTATCCGTTTAGTTAGGTTTACTAGAGCAGTCTATGCACTAGGCTGGAACCTGCCTAGATGACCTATGATATACATTAAACGCGCAGTGGCAGGGCGTGGCGATACGCGTGCGCAACTTGGCAAGGGGGGAGGGGGGAGGCCTAAGGGACAGTGAAGGAAGGCGCTGGTGTAAGTTGGGAGATGGTAGAGTACGAGTATTAACGTGTTGAAAAAGCATAATCTACTAATGCACGCTGCCATTCATAATGCCTTTTTCATCTTTAATCAGTTTAATCAATTCAGTCCTATTCTTTATGTTGTTTGTATTGCTTCTTCTGAATTTATTGGTTTGAGACAGTTGCGATAGGATCAGTCACGCTTCCGCCTCCGCTGCCGCCCATGCTTCCACGTGGCGACAGGAAGGTTGGCCGCCACATGGCAATACCAACAAACGCTTGACAGATAAACCTACACAAAGCTTCAAAAGCTCACGCTACCGCCTCAGCTGTCGCTTATGACTACACGTGGCGACAGGAAGAGTGGCTGTGCGGCCATTGTGCAGCCGCCATCGCGGCCGGCTAGTGATAAATACCATCAAACACCTTGCAGCTTCCTACCTATCGTAGCTTCAACGGCCTCGCTTCCTTCTCCGCTGCCGCTTATGCCTACACGTGACGAGAGGAAGAGTGGCTATGCGGCCATTGTGCAGCCGCCATCGCGGCCGGCTAGTGATAAATACCATCAAACGCCTCGCAGCTTCCTACCTATCGTAGCTTCAACGGCCTCGCTTCCTTCTCCGCTGCCGCTTATGCCTACACGTGACGACAGGAAGAGTGAACGTGCGGCCGTCGTACGACCATCGCGGCTGGCTATTATCAAATACCATTAAACAGCCTCCTACCTATTGCAGCTTTAACGAACCCGCTCACGCTTCCGCTGCCGCCTCTGCCTACACGTGGCGACAGGAAGAGTGGCCGTGCGGCCGTCGTGCAGCCATCGCGGCCGGCTATTGATAAATCATCGACGGGCCACGCGCGCCCCCGGCTAGCGCTGCGCAACCGAAATACAACCGGGGCAGAGGTACGCAACGGTTGACACGTAGTTTTTGATGCGTCTTAGTCTTATAATGAATTTGACCTTAAAAGCAGTTCCTTTTGTGCGTCAAACTTAGATATGGTTTACGGTTTGTCTAGAGGTTTGCCAGCCATTTTGGTGCATTCCTAACAATACATGTAAGCAAGGTAACATTGAAATAAAGTGGCTCTTGTAAAAAAAAATACTATATGGCTACCTTTTACAATAAGTACGAGAACATGTCAAGAATACCTATTTATTTAAATTTATGGTAATACCACCAACTTCCGCAGACAATATATATTATTTTTAATATTGAAGCAGTTAACAACTCGTTGTGTAACTGAAGTAAAGGCCCTCCTTCAAAACTTTCTTTGATATTTATTTAAGTGGATTATGAAGCCAATTTTAATTGTGGTACGTACGTAACGTGGTAGCAAATAAAAGTACTTGCTTCACTCAGCTTTACAGATTTTGGGATAATAAAATAAAAATTTACGTTTATTTTTGGTTGTTCAATCAATTTAAATTTCTCGGTTTTCTCGGTTTCTTGGTTTGGTTTTTAACTTACAAATTATAAAAGATTATGTGAGGCATAATTTTTACACGCGCGTTCGACTTATTTGAAGCGCCCTTATTATTGATTCATAGACTGTGTGCGACCACACTTGTGTTCCTTTAAATAATTTGTATCATTTTCAACAATATTGTACTGGCTTCTATTATAGACTTACGTATTATGTAGCAACTGAAATTATAAATGAAAGTTAAATTCTAGACTTGTTTTTAAGAACAGGAGCCATGACGTTGCGAACTTCTGGTTTTGCATTCAGCCGTCGGCATCGCGCCGGTCGCGGACAATATTTCCAGCAATTTAGAAAAGACATAACGAGCGCGCAACCCATCTCTACGACTAGAAACGATCTCTGTCTCCGCAACGTTCTCAGCTCTTAGACTATATTGCGTCTGTTTCTAGCGCAGTTTCCACCGCTTTGAGCTGTCCGAATTAGTTTACAATGGCATTTTGCGAAATACCTAAGTATGATAGATTACTTTTTTATTATTGAACGATACGTGATTTTCATACATTATTATTTATTTAAAACGGAAACACTCACGTAAAGGTGGAAACTTTGTCTTCCATCCGTCTATGTATAAATAGATTCGACTTGTTCAGTAACTTTATGTTTCATATAAAAACTGAGCATATAAAAGCAACACAGGAAAATATATCCTTACTAGTATTATAAACGCGAATGTATGTATGGATGTTTGTTACTCTTTCACGCAAAAACTACTGAACGGATTGGGATGAAATTTAGAATAGAGCTAGTTTGTACCCTGGATTAACAAATCATTTACTTTTTACGGGAAAAAGTCTTACACAACGCGAGCGTAGCCGCAGGCGGACCGCTAGTTTAATACTTACAAAAACATTACATGAGATTCCAGTTGCGAAAGCTTCTTTTATTTCTTTAACATTCAAGACAAAGTTCTGAATGGAATTTCAGTTAGTTGTGTATGTATTATTCACATAAATTATGTCAGATTATTACAATATTATACTAAAATTGTGTACACAAGATATTATTTTGGTATCAAGATAGATGCAAGATTACTAAGATTACTTGGAAGATTTATTCCGATCGCCTCTAGTTATGTTGTTGTCCTGACCGCAGGAATGCATTTACCTAAGTATTAAGTACTGCCTGCGTAGGCGCCGTCTTACACGTCTTAATTACAGCATTGTGCGTCTTACACCAGACTTGATCAATGCACTAAATCTTAATCCAATCCACTTCGATATCCCACACTTTCAAATCCATTGACGCTTCAAACAAAACAATAATCGTTTGTCATACATCACGGTAGCGTAGTATTGCAAAAAATCTAGCCAAGTGCGAGTCGGTCTCTTACAAGAATGGTTCCGTACCATCGTCCAGGTCGAGCAAAAACGCCGAAATAATCACGGTTTTGGTTTGGAGGGTTAATTTTTAATTTTATTTTTATAATTTGTTGTTATAAAGGCAATAAAAATACTCAACTATCAACCTACCTTATACGTACAGTTCATGAGATACAGCCAGACAGATAAACGGACAGTGGAGGTTTAGTAATAGGGTCCCGTGGAAATCCTTTTGGGAAAATTTTTTTTAGTAAATTATCTGGCTCTCCAGATTATGTATTCTCAATCCATGAAAAAGAACCTCCTTCAAGAATTTCAAAGTAAAGTGTGAACTTGACAACACAAAACAAATACCTGTTCGTTATTGTAATGAAACCAAATGATGTGCCAAAAATACATACAATATTAAACAAGAAGAGAAAGACAATACAGAAAAAAAATAAGATATCTTTAATTGGGGTTTGTGTTATGTATGATGATGTCTTGATTTCACACAATGCAATGGATGATGAAGTTCAAGCATCACAAGGAGTGCGTTCAGTGCTCGGACAGCCAGGAAAGGTCAAAGGTATTTAGTGCACAGTAAAGGAATTTGAGCTTGAATTAATTTAGAGTCGTGCACTTACTACTGATGCCAGCCGATTATCTTTATGAATTGTTAAATGTTAAGATTGTTGTAGGTCCACTTCTAAGAAATGCCGCTAGTAGGTACATTACATTCTTGCCAACGCTGCGTACATTTTCACGATCCCGTTTACAATAATTTAAAACTAATTAATATGTGTAATTCCTAAATAAATCGGTAATTCTAATACTGATATTTTGAAACTCTTCCAAGCAACCTTACTTTTGTCCTCGAAGCTTTTATCAAATCTATTGAATATTCTCTTAAAGCCCAAGAAATAGAAAGAAAAATATTTGAAAAAGCTCTATTATTTTCTCCTTAGCATCCCGTCGTGATTGTTTGCGTTACATAAACGGTAATGAATCGATTATGCGCAGGCGCAGCTTGGAGCAGCGGTCCCACTGCGTGTGATTAGACCAGACGGGAATCAGCTTACGACGACACTGGGAAATACTAGATTACTAAGCCGCAGAAACTACGAAGAAAAAAGGTTGTATGTGAAGTCGATCAACCCGCACTGGGCCAGCATGGTCGACTAAGGCCTGATCGCTATCAGGGTAGGCTCGAGAGTGCAGAGGTGTTTATTTAGTTTTGTTTCAGTGCCTCCAGCTGGCGTTGATAATGAAGTAGGTTCAACTCTTGTTCATTTTACGACTTTAAATTCGATCTTCCACTATTAAATTATAAGATTTTTGAACCACCTACAATTTATATTCATGAAAAAAACCTGTTGAAGTTTTAATTATTTTATTTTATTTTTATTTTATTTTATTTTTTTAGGAGAACCAACAGTTATTAAAAGTGCAATAGGTAGACTGTAACATAGCTACTTAAAAACCAATAAAGGTTCCCACAAGTAGAATTATACTCAGGTATGGTGTACAATGTGTTGAAGTAAATAATACGGGACTTTTGAAGTTTTGAGTATAAGCTTTATAGGTACGTAATATTTTACCGATATGGCTTAATTTTTTGTTGGCTGGGACGTAAATTATCCCAGCCATCAAAAAATTAAGCCATATCGGTAAAATATTACGTACCTATAAAGCTTATAGTCAAAACTTAAACAGAACTGAAATAATAACCGCTCACGAGCCAATTTCATCTTCAAACAGGTCCAAAAATATGACCTGGTTTTAAACTCATAAGTTTCTGATGCAAAAGGCGATGCGGCATTACCTCTATACTTAGCGTGAAGGACCTACTATAATTTACTTAGTCATAATGCTGCATCGCAATTCTGGACCCGTGAATTTCGAGCGAGAAATAATTTTCGAAAATTTACAACGTCAATAAAGTGGCCTGATGGATTGATCGATATCTTGTTTAATCTGATGCTCGACTCTTGCTGGTGTATGTGTTAGAAATTCCGATGTAAGTAATGTTCTTGATGAAGTTTGTTACAAACGATATTCTTCCTTTTGGTTTGAATCTAAGTATTTTATTTACCAAGTATAATTTAATAATTACTACACTCTATTTTCATCTGCTACAACGATATTTATTTAATCAACTTTTTTTCGCTTACGTTATATTGCTGTATTTAATATTTATTTTATTTTGATTCTTAGATATCTATCTATCAATCAATCAGCCTATTGCAGTCCACTGCTGGAAGTAGGCCTCCCCAAGGGTACGCCAAAGCTTGCACGATCACCCGCTTTCCTCATCCAGCCACCACCAGCGACCTTCTTCAGGTCATCAGTCCACCTGGCAGGGGGGCGTCCCACACTACGTTTCCCGAGACGCGGTCTCCATTCGAGAACCCGTCTGCTCCAACGCTCATCGGTTCTGCGACAGACGTGGCCAGCCCACTGCCACTTCAGCTTGCTACATTTCTGGACAATATCCACCACCTTGGTCCTCTGCCGGATGATTTCGTTTCGGATTTTATCCCGATTCTTAGATAAGTAAGTAAATATTGTTATACTAGCGGCCCGCCCGAGGCTACGCTCGCGCAATGTTAGATTTTCCCGTGGGAATAAGACTTTTCCCCGTAAAAAGTATCCTATATGTTAATCCAGGTTACAAACTATCTTTATTCTAGATTTCATCCAAATCCGTAGAGTACTTTAAGCGTGAAGGTGGAACAAACATCCAAACATCGAAACATCTAAACATCCAAATATCCAAACATCCAAATATATTTTCCCATTTATAATATTAGTGTGATTTTTTATGAGGGTACATTTTTCAGGCTCACCCGTAGATAGTGGCTTAAATTACACCTTTAGTTACCTATCACATGTAAAGTTGCACACTGAATTATACACATCGGCTATTGAATGAATGAATATATTATATTGATTTTCTATACAGATCTTCAAATTCGCTAGCACTACATATTTTTCAGTAGGTACTATAACCAGTCTAATCGTTTCTTAATTCTTCAATATTAATCTGGTCGGCATAATCCGCTTCTGCACCCTAAGTTCCAGTAACCCGATACAATCTGTTTATCCATATTTTTATCATATTTATTCATCAACTTATCTACCTCCTTCACTTCAATCAGCCGAATTGGAAAAAGAATTATAAAAAACAAATTAACTTAAGTAATGTCTCCATTGAGGTCCATTAGGGGGTCCGTATGTTTATGGCATCCATTAGGGAGAATAATGCAATCGTACATCTAAATTACAACCAATAACCCAATTTGAGAATTTCACGAAATTAAAGAAGTAATGACAGACATCGCGGACATTCAGAGAAAAGAACATCACGAGCCGAGCGGCCAATCGTCATTGCTCCTCATAAAAGCGTCGAAATTCCGCGTAATGTGAGAGTAAAGACTCATAAATCATGTTTAATTGTTAAACGGGTTGGCAATGACAGAGTTCATTACGACTAACAGCTTCATTTCAAGAAACCACCTACAAATTCGTGTAATTTTTCAATTTTCTTTAATATACGCAAGTTTTAATATACGTAAGTTTCAATTCTCGCATAAAGTATATACTTTGAAAAACGCGTTCAAATTAATTAACCTTAACAAACTATTCAAATGTACAACCAAAACAGTAGAGAAGGTACTAAACATGTTACAAGCTACTTAGCAGATAAAAACATATTAAAGGAATGGCGGCAATGCAGAACAATATCTATTGTAATCTTTCATCTATGTTTTCGCATCTAGTGACCATTATAAGGCAGTTGAATTATTCACGGTCCAACATCAGCGGTTGAAAGGGCAGCGGAATATAAGGCAGTGCTCGATATAGCGGGAAAGACAATACAGACGATGGTGAATAAACGCACTTGCATATTTTCATGTCAGAACAAAAACGGCAGACAAACAAATAAAATGGCAACGGAGTTCCTAGGATACAGATATTACCTCCTCTTCGGCCAGTCGGCCATATTTATATAGAAAAATAATAGTCATATTCATATTGAAAGCATAAATAAACATGTCTAATGCATCATCGTCATCGTCACTAGGTTTATCAAGCAAATTTGATTTCTTCTAGTTTATTTTTTTTCGTAACGGACCTAATCGCTATTTCCACCAAGGTGGTAATATAGCAGACGCTGACTTGAGGTAATGTAGCGAGGGCAGACTAGGTTAATACTACATAATAAATAGCCCAGTAAGTCATTGTAACACACACTACCTATATATTCCTGATGAACCACGGTATACGCTGCGATTCTTCGCTGTCGTGTGTTTCAGCTGTAAGGAGTTGCCGGCTATCTAAGGAATTTGAGCAGTGACTCACAGCCACACCTGATGCTGGCTGGCTCCTGTCGAATTCCTTCCTCAATATAGTCTGGCATACCCTGGCGGCTGGCTTTAAGCCCTTCGGCTATGCGCAGACACTGCTTTAGGACACTTCTTGATTTTTATTTATCGATCTTTGAAAAGATTTTTGTTCCGTAACATTTCAGCTCCATTATTTATTTATTTTCTATTTTACATGGTTACTAAAATAAACAATAAATCTATTGTGGTAGTAAAAGAAGCAACTATCAATAAAAAAACGTATAAATAGTAACTTTTCATCATATTTGAAATAATTAATTTGAACAATTCTATTCTCACTAGCTGTAGCTACATAGAAGACTTTTAATTGAAGCTAAATATAAAGTAATCCAAGATCCATCACAGTTACAGTTAGCCGAACATTGTAATACATTTCCACGAACGTGCAAACCAACACATTTTATTATAATATAAACGTATACAAAAGTATAGAGGTCACTATTGCGTTACCGATGGTTTATTTATATCGAGTAGCAATCAAAATTTCTGTCTGTGTGTTCAAAATGAGTTTTGTGGTCAAACAATTGTTCGAATGAGTGTTGCAGATGTGTAGGTAGCTAAATCCGTCAGTTAGAGAAATGCCTAACCGTTGAATTTTGCTTTTACCAAGTCTAGTTTTCGTCCTCCTCGTTAAGCTCGAGCCAACCCTGAATATGAGCGATCAGACCTTAGAAGACCACGCTGACCCAGTGCGGGTTGGTCGATTTCACACAACCTTAGAATTTTTTCGCAGGGGTACAGGTTTCGAAATGAAATGAATAGTTTATTAACTTTTGGATGATACATCTCTTAGTTCCGTCATTTACATATTTTTTTTAGTCCACTACACGATGTGCGGACTGTGTGAAGAACTCACAAAAAATCCACATGCGTCGCATCTTTTGCGTTTCTTTTTTTGTCAAATAATAATATAGTAATTTACAAAATTCATGCATGTTGAAATCTATTCCCATGGATATCTGTCCTCTGAGTAGTCAGATATTCTATTTTTGCTTAACAATAGCTTTGAACTTATCTAAAGATATATTTTTTAGATCGGTTGGGTTATTATAAATTCGTATGCGTATTTCAGTACCATATTTTGATTCACAGCTTCAAATAAACCTACATATAGTATTTCCTGTTTTGGAAGGCTTAAATTTATAATTAAGTATTTTTAAGGCACTGAAGAAAATCACCGAACACTGTTTGGCAAGTTCTTTCAAGAGCTTTACAGTTTATGAAAGCCAGCTTTTGAGAGAGCAGCCGGACAACAACGTACTAATAATAACAGCCCTGCCAAAAAATATATAGTGTCACTCGGATTAATATGTAAGGATTCTAACGAAAAAACGTCAAACGTCAAACGTCCAAATCTGTTCAGGCATTTAGAAGTTATGGTGGAATAAAAAATCTCCATTACATATACGGCAGTCGTGTAAAAAGTGTCTTTATCTCTGAACATGTAATTTGCTAAATTTTCAGCGGCGCACGGCGACTAAAATCTTCTATGACGCTACTGGTAGTGAGTGCCACACAGTATAATAGGGAACGAAATGCGTTTAAAGCGACTATACCCTGTCTCAGATAACATTGGAAAAGTCTTATATAGGTATATAAGACACATGTCAATCTCGATTAGCTGACAAGTGTGACTCTCGAATAAACTTTTGTTCGTGGTCCACCCAGGTGAACTGACGAGATATATCACAAACTTGGAGCGCTTCTTTATGTCATGCATATTTTTTGCTTTTTTCCATTGTTATTTGAAATAAAGTATAGGTATTTCATCAAATGCTAGATTCTTCATAACGCCTGCAACAGACACACTCCGCCATTTATTCGTAATTTCACACTGGATTATGTGCCGCTGAATAAAGTGAATAAAATCAATCGGTACAGTATTGTAATATACGGCCCGTTGTGTGATCGTGACAATGCAACTCTGTTGGGAACTGGGTTTCTGATTTTGCAAGAACGTTTGGAGGTGATGAGTTTTTGCCGGATAATAGGGCTCAATGTTGTACATTAGAAAATGAAAATGAAAATAGATTTATTTAATAATTTGCACATACAAGATCACATTAACAACGATCCCCGCACTAGGATAAACCTGTATCGCGGGAAATCTTACTTTGGTTAAACAGAAATATTGACAACTAGCTGGTGCCCGCGAACTTCGTTTCGCCAACTTAGAAGAAGAAAATAAGTCTATTCAAGTAATTGTGGCACCTTACACACTAAAATACAATAGGTACTTACCACAAAGCTGTCAAGTGCGGCGCAGCTGGCGCGCGTGGTTTTTCTTTGGTCTGTGGTACTTACGTAATAATAATTATATCAAAAGTAGATAGGGAGAAAAAAACAGAGTATGTAAGTAATTACATTTCAGTGTGCAATGCAACACAACAATGAATAGGTCACGCCTCAGCATATATCTATCACTTTACAGAGATAGACGCTGTTTTTCAGTCCCCAAGAGGAGGAGTACTTACTTACCTAATATCTAACGTTTAATTTTACTTTGGTAGGTTTCTTATGTAAGTAGATACTTTAGATTAGACAAACCATGTACGTATAGTTACTTGAGTTTTAGGTCTGATTTTACTTAAAAAATTTAAGCAAGATCAGAGGAGAAGAGAATTAGGTGAAAAAAGTGAGATCGATTTACAATAAAATTATATTAAATTTTTTTACAGTTATGTTACACATTGTCAATTTTTATATACACCAATTTACAGTATTACATTACATTACATATACAATATTTATGTACAGTTATTTTATTTACAGTTACGTTATACTTACATGTAATTTTTTGTATACATCTATTTACAGTATTACATACAATTATTATTATGTCCAATATTCACATTTATCTACAATATTTGTTTAGAGTTTACTTACCGCCAAGCGTGCATCTGCCGTACGAATCCGCTGTGATCGTAACCGAGCCTCGCGTTGGCTTGCCGTTTCAGCCGAAAGAGAGGCAGCCTGCCTGGCCCGCGCTTGGCTGAGTCTCTCATCGCGACCTTCTTCGGACTCTTGAGACCGCACTAATTGTTTATTTAAAGCATTGCGAGACTTTCTCGATAAGTTTGATTTTTTCTGTGAAGGCATTTTCTTAGAATTTGTTAAACCTTCTACGCGACAAAAAATTATTTGAAAAAAAGTGCTAGGAATTTCCCGCCAAACGTATATTTTTATATAAATTTGTCTTTATTAAGGCAAATGAATTAATTTATATACAGCCATAGTCTTTTTTTATCGTATTGCCAGTTTGAATGACGTTTGACACTTGCTGCGGTGGCATTGCGATATGAAGAAAAAATTAAGTTTCACTTTATTTAATATCTGCACTTTCATGCCAAGCTATACTGAACAGGCAGTTCAAAATTACGTTCCATTTCTAAAAGATTCGTCATGATAATTATTTTAAAAATCATTTTCGTAATATTATTATGGTTTTTTGGATGTTTGTGTGTATTATCATTATTTATCTTAGAAAATTATAGAATTTTTATTATTATTAGATTAGATAAGATATTAGACAGATTAATATTATAATTATGTTGGTACTTTTTCAAATCTCGGTTTCATAGTGTAGTTTGCACATCATACTACCACGCGCCCCTATGAAATTCACGTGCAAACGTATTTCAAGTTTTTGCCAACCCCCCCCCTTTTAGGGGTTGTTTTTTTTTACCCTATAACCTGGTCCATAATTTTCTCTACATAATAGTAAAAGTTTCATCAAAATCCGTCCAGCCGTTTTCGCATGATGCTCAGCCAAATAAACAAACAAACAGATAAACAGATAAACAGACAAAAATTCTAAAAACTATTGGAACGTGTTCTGTTATCAATTTTAAGTATCCCCAATAAAATTTTTTTCGAATATCTTTTATGTACAGACTTTCCATCCTCTTCAGCTTTATTATATGTATAGATTATGTGCTATTTCAAGAAAGATTAAACAATACAGTTTGGAAACTACAAAAAAAGAAGAAATTAAATCTAATTATCGTAATTGCCGACAAGCCTAATTCATAGATAAATAAAACATAATACCTATAAAAAATAACATACATAATATAAGTTATAAAAGACATAATATGAAAAATAAAAATATGTATATGTATATACCAAAGAGTTTTGTTTGATTTATGTATGTATCCGTACGTATCTATGTTCAACTATAAAAAAAATGCAGCGCATGATTTTTTAAGCTTATCTTACTTACATTATATCTATAAAATCATTTAAAAAAACGTGCATTTCTATAATGCACTATCTATCTATCTAGCCCACATGCACTATAATGTTAACTTAATTAAACTTTTTATCTATCTATCTAATTATGCACATGAAAATTTCTGTACTTGTATTTACCTAGTCTAGCATTGCTCCCGAGAGCAGTTGATCTGAGATATCAATAAACACCGAATCGTCCTACTTTAAACTCACCCACCATCAGTGCGGTCGTTTCAGGCTGACGGCAAAAGATCTAGGTAATACATCAAACCAAGAATTACTTAGTTTATCAACCAACACACTCAACACTTATCAATTTCACCGGCGGCAAGTGAACTATTGATTGAATCTGTTGTGCGCCGGCGCAAGGGTCAGGTGTCAGCAGCTCAGCAGTCAGCACCCGTTCAGAAGTTGCGTCAGTAGGGCCGTCCAATGCAAGGCCCAACGTCACGCTTTCTATCCACTGGGCTCATTGGACAACTTAACCTACTACGGCTATATTAGAAGCTTTCATTTCATGTCAGTTTAATGTCCATTTCTTGACAAGAACAAAAGAATATTCTTATTACTCGTTCTTATAAAAAAAATTGGAAAGCGTAAAAACATTGAGTCTGTAGAATAAACCAAAGTTATAATTTTAACAATTCGATGTTGAGATGAACGTAAGTCAAAAAAAGGTTAAGGAAATTAAAAAAAAACTGTGAAAACTAAATCTACCTGAACCTATCTTAAATACCTATCAAATACACCGTACGGTCTATTACATATGTACCTTCAATATGAGTTTCATCGATCATCGACCTACTCGAAGAAGAAAAATAGATCTGGCTTGAGGCAATGAATAAGAAGGGGCTATTCATTTCATTTTTCTTAAATTCTTAAATAAGGAAGTATCAGCTGTGATATCAGCCCAGGTGGGCTTAGCACCTCCAACTTGCTGTACAGCAATGAACAGCAAATTAATGTCACAATGGCCGCCATTTAGATCAGCTGTTTATAAAATAAGGCCTCAGGCCGTCCGCTTACAACCTATTACTCATTTTCGCCTTTCTACTGCGTCCAGATTCTACAGATAAGATTTACTGTCGGCTAGTAAGGTCAGAAGTTTTCTGAAAATTCCTGAGCATTTTTCCTAGACAACAATGTCGGGCGGTTTAAGTTAATTGACTGCACGTTTTCTCAGTCAGTAAAAATATATAAGAAAACGGGTCGCTCAATCGAGAAAATGCCATGAATTGTTTCGCGTAGGTAATTTTACAAATCGTTTCATTTGATAAATAATATATGTTCAGTATTTAGAAAAAGGTACATTTCAAATAAGTACTTAATTTATGAATTAAACCTACATGTTGGTAGAGCACAGGACCTCTTAAAACTCCTAAAGTGACGTCAAATTTATCGTACTAAAATTACCGCCTATCAGCCGTCCCTTGCTTTTAGCCGTCATTAATAATCACTACAAAGAGGTTCCACCGCAGCCATCCATCACGGGATGGACGAGGAAACATGGCCAACGCATCCTTAAATTGGCTGATTTGACAGTGTAATGGTATAGGTTGTCGAGGCACAATTAGGTGATTGAATGAGGATGCTTTATAACGGCGAATCGATTTGTTTGACTGTATTCTACCTTATCTGCTGCTGGGTAAAGGCCTCTCTTTTCTTTCCATTCCTTTGTATGAGACGCGTAGCTAAGCAATTGAACGAAGCGAGCTGTTAATTCCTTCTCGATGCGTTAATTCTAATTATAGGATCGTCCAATCGGCTCGTTAGATAAATTTCCCTGAACGTCCACTTGCCTCATCGTGATATCCGTGCAGCATCGACGATTATTTGGAGATCTCTATAGCTGGCTATAACCGCCTGCCAAGCGTGGAGATTATGGCAAAACGAGGCTCATAGTCCAGCAGTAGACTGTAACGGGCCGTTGATGTTGATGATAGCTGGCTATAACAAATTTCTGTTTTTATAAATAATTTTATTTCCACAGGCACTGACACATCATAGCTATTAACAATAAAAAATAAATAACTAAAATAATATTTATTCAGTAACTTATTCTTAATTACACAACATCTTTGAGGAGCTCCCAGTAAGTAAATAATTTACTTGTGGCGGGAAACTCCGCTCTTCCACTAAAACTAAGTCACTGTAAAAAATAAAAAAGTATACAAAACTAAGGTAGGTAGATATACAAAGCCTAAAAAATTACCTACGATGCTTTAGGATGTGATGTGAGTGTATATGATGTAGTGTGTGTGTGTATGAATGTGTATGTGTATGTATGAAAGTGCGTATACGTGCGTGTGTTTTTGGGTGATACGTGTTTGTATGTGAAATTTGGTACCTATAATGTACGTATATAAGAGATATATGGGTATTGTAGTGGATCAAATAAGAGAAATGTGAATTCCTAAGTAATCCGTTCCAGTAAAGCTTCCGTTTCAATGTACGATTTTTCTTTAAGCCATTTTTTCAGTGCCCTTTTACATTCGTAGGTTGACATAGGGTAGATTTTAAGAGTTCTATTTATAATATTGTATAGATAGCCTGATAGATTTTTGTATTGCCTAGAAGCGAAAAAGGATGAAGTTTGTTTTGTATTGACTACTATGTCCTTCCTGCGCCTTTCTTGAATTTTTGGGTCAAAGCCTAAACTTTTATGTAGTTTTAGTATAACTAGTAAAATATATAATTTCCTTACAGACATTACATCACTAATGGAATATAACAACAAATAAGTATAAATACTTAAATCCTTAAATATTTTTTAATATTTTCATATTATTTTCCTTTTCAACAACCTTACAAGAACTACCATAGTAAAATACACCCCTCAGTCGTATGCTAATAAATCAAAACGGCACATATTTTCGCCATACGACAGGAAGCGGCACTTTTTACCAAAGAAATATATTTATTCAATATTCGCGCCTCTGGTTTATCGCATACATCTCCGCTAATTGGTTATCTTTAATTTATCGATATATAGATAACACTTATCAAGTTAAACCGGTAACTGGAGTTTTACCGAATTATTGATATTATGAACTGATGATGATGATAACAGTAAATTTAAATGCGTATACGAATACTCTGGAAATAGGTCTATAGAAATAAGACTCCTAAGTAACATAACCAAAGGGACAAAGTACTTTTTCTTAAAAATTATCTGTAATTATTATATATAATATGCACCTGCCCTTTTACTGGTCGTGGAACGTGCGATGGGGCCAATGTGTCCACGCAGGTCGCATCCCACACCAAACACCTTCCCTGCCGCCAAGGAACGAGCGTCAAACCGTCGGGTCTCTTGCCATCAGAACGAGCGATACCGTTTGGTTCCAACTTTGCCGGAACGCTCGCTGAGACTAGAGCCCGACGAATAACGTCATTGAGAGCAGCATGGCGCGAGATGCGACCAGCTTCTCTAACACGAAAGCCCATGGTGGCCCAAAACATCCACAGCTGCACCACACCTACATTTGTGCGCCTGATTCGTGGCAAGACCGAGCCTCAGACTGACTGCCAGAGACAAAGTGCAGTTATCCAAGCACGTGCCAATCTTCACACATGGAAGTGTATTTAACCACTGCCCCGACTCTCTCTCGAAAACCGCCAGCAGACGCGCACGGCCAGAAGCATCCGAACAAGAGGCTAAAAGAGAGTTATATATTAGTTTGGCTGAATCAGTTGGATGCGTTATTCCGTCAGTTAAGTATTTACGTTTACAAGTTACAATCAGTATTATGTACCTAATTCAAAACTATTACAGACATGTAACGTACTTCTTCTAGCTTACTTCAATAACATTTGACTTTGACTAAACAAACAATATTGCAAATCAGCTTCATCCAAGTCGTAGCATATGCTACGCTTGCTACGCTATTTGCTACGCCGCGCGCCGTAGCTGTAGATCATAATATTTCATTAATTTATTCATTCATTCATCGGTAGCTTGGTATATATTTCTGATTGAACAAATCTAATTATATGATGTTGAGGAAGTTAAATTGTGTATTGTACTTATATCCATAGTTTACAAATAAAATCAATACTGAGTTTGTGATTTGTTCGTCTTTTCACGGGTACTTTTTAATTGCAACAATCACAAGGTTAATAAATCATATTTTTATATGTACAAAGTTCAGAAAGCATGTCCCAACTGTGCTCGTTGCTGTGTTTGATTTAATAATTAAGTATAAAGTGACTTATGAATTTATGATTGCAAGCAAAATTAACTCGTAATTTGCAATCGACAACAATGTTGCCGATAAAGTCAAAAGTAAGGACTTTTAGGGTTATACACATTGTACTTACAAATTAATTCAATCAATTAATTCTTGGTGCTTGATGTTTTCTAAGTAGTCGTTCCTCAAAGACGTGAACGAAAAGTATGTGTTCTGATTATGTTGTTTACGTATTTTTTATTAAACGCAACAGAAAAATTATCGCAAGCGCGGAAGAACACGTAAAAAAACACTCAAAGTATTCTTTCTCTTTCAGATTATAAACAGTTCTAGTTTTTAGTATACTATGGGACCGACCAAACAAAATTGCATTATCGCTTTAAAAAAATATAAAAACTTGGGTACTGTTTTCGTTGACATGCGTTCGCGCATAATTTCAGCAAAATTAGTTCTCAATCTATTTTGTATAGTCAAGAATTCCACGGAACTTTACCCGCCACACGTGCACCGAATTAATTTATAAATTCTTAATTAACCATCAATAAACCAGTCTTTATTGCGAAAAGAAATGCTATCAAAGTTGCTCAGTCACCGCAATGCAATTTCAACCGTCCGTCGCTTGCCCGACACGCTGATCCATATCTTGACATGTTACGTAAAATTTGAATGAGATATATTTATTGTATACCTATACTTATATGCGAGTATTGTTGTATAGACTGTGGTTATAAGACAACAGGTGTTAAGTAAGGTGGAGTAGAATCCCTCAGGCGATTATCACTTTTATATCTACGACATAACTCGTACAACACAGTACGTGTTGAAGATATTTACGACAGAAAGAAATATTTTACTACTAACTTAACTTAGCTATACAAATCGAGTTAAAGAGTTAAAACTCATTTAATAATAAACAAAAATTATATACTTAGTACATAATCAGGTTCAGCGAAGGAAAAAAAATCTGAAGTCTATTCATAAAAATGCTCTCAAAAAATTTAGCAAAGATTATGTAAGTTTACTGTGTTTAAAAACTGAGTTATATTGTAATAAACTGTAGGTGCGATTCAGAGTAGCGCCGCGTTTTAATGAAGATTATAAAAAGAATTTAAAATAAACTGAGATGTTTACTGTTTACATGCAACTTTTATGTCTTGAATGTAATTAGGGTCCACTACCCATACTATATAGTTAAAAAATATGTCATAAAACTGAAATTTTGTTTTTAAATTTTATTACACAAGGAACTAAATTACAAAACTTTAATTTGGTGATAAAAAGTTTAAAATTATTGGCACTATAACATAAAAGTTCAACTTGTACTTAAAAAGTACACTTTAACATTGCGTCTGTATTAAAATAAATGCAAGATCATTATTGCTTGCATTTTCACCGAGTCTTACAGACCAAGGTGGTTTGAAGGAGGCCTCTTATCACACCGTAATGCAACAAAACCTCACTGTCCGAATGACGAACAATCAAGCACTTTTGTACATCTTCCAATCGATAGCTCTTCTGGTAACAATATTTTTTCAAAAATAGATTTTAAGTGGGATTTAGATTTCACTTTAAACGAGGAAGTATGGATGTTTGTCTGTACCACTTGCTGTTAGTGACGGCTGAACGGATTTGGATTAAAGATAGTAGATAAATCAAGCACTGAATAGGCTACTTTTTTCTTGCAAGGAAATGTTTTATTCCCGCGAAAAAAATCTTAGACAACGCGAACAGCCAGTATCTAAAAAAAAAACATTTTAAAGCAGTATTAGTATTATAGTCTTCTTCCATTTTCAGACATTTTACATTTAAGTACGCTGTAAACTTGTTTTGTTCACACTAATAAGTATTATAAATGTAAAATTTTATAACAAAATACTTCACAAAAGATTTTTTTACCATTTGCAAAAGCCACCACCATTGTATTTAGGCACACTATTTTTTATAAAATGAGTGATTTATTACATAGATGCATAAATGCACACGTCTTCTCTTCTCTACAGGCATTGGTGTAATTTACAATCTTGAATCAGTCTATAACGCAGTAGGCAATAGCTACACAAGCTTTAAATTACTTGATTATATTTTTTGTTCAAAATATTAACAATGCATTTTAATTACCCTTGAATGCAGACAGTTCCGTTTGTGACCAAATTAAAAAGTTATATACTAGCTTACCGCTAGGGTTTCACCCGCGTTAAATTAGTTTTTCCGTGGGAACTAAGTGTTTTCCCGCGGTAAAAAGTAGCCTATGTCGTATTCCAGGACCTAACCTATATGTGTGCCAAGTTTCATCTCGATCCGTCTGAAAGAAGGTCATTCGGTCCTATAAGTTAGCAAACTGTCCGCACGCGGCAGGCATTGCTAAAATAGTTTTCAGATGTATCCGTGAGCAGCAATGTGATATTTTCCCGTGGTATACTATCAATGAAAGTACTATGTCCTACCCCTACAGCCCAGCTATTTATCAATCTACTGTAGTTACATCTGAAAACAGTACTATGTTCTAGTTGTCGAGAAAAAAATCCGGATCCTTAATGAACTAATCGATTTTTTTTCTCATAGAGTGATTAAGCATACTTGACTTCTTTGTTCTCGAGATATATAGGTATATGCAATTTATAGGTATCTGCCCCTATAATAATAACTCAATCACGATACGACGTAATAACCATCCTTGACACTAGCGCCTCCGTCTAAAAGGCACGTCTATCGTGGCCGTCAGGTGCATGATCCAATTTTCGCCAGATTCGATCGCTTTGATTTACAATAAAATGTACGTGATCCTATCGCCGTCCACCGATTGGCCCACTTACCCTGACCTTTTGGATGTGAACTGATAAATGGTGCAAGGACGCGTAACTGTAGTTAATGTTCGCTATACTTAATTATAAGGTAGGTACAATTTCCTTAAAGGCAGTTAAAAGTTATCCAATTAATTCTTGCCACGCTGCCTGCAGTATTTACTTAGGCAGCTATTTTGTAAAAGTTCATAGGTTAACTAAGCATTTAAAAAACGTGAAAGGCCACAAAGGGCGAATATTGTCTTCAATAAAAAAATCTATACGACCTCTACATGAAATACCTCTACATAACAACCACATAATTTTGCGTGGGGAAATATTTTAAAGTTTTTCTTTTTCTATTGTCTTTTTTCTACCTCTAAAAAATAATTCAAGCCATTCAATCAATCTTAATTTTTAATGTCAAGTATGCGGCAGCTTAACACGTTGATAGCGCGTCGCCAACGACGCAAACCAACCAGCCTTCCTGAGAATTCCCTGTAAACAATAACGAGTGTTATAATGGACGCTTTCCACAGCCCATAAACCAAGCCGATCACCCATCGTAAGATCACAATATTACAATATTTTCCCCGCGAACAAGCCTTAACGATACTTTAAACGGCACTCCAACCAATTTCCTCGCCGCCATTTCTTATTTGCGCGCTCCCCGAATTCAATTTAACACTCATCGGTTTTTATGTGTTAAAAATTTAAAAATAAATTATTTATATAACGATCGACCCATGAGCCGCACGATAATTTTGCAGAAATTACACAAATGGTAAGAAAAAACGGGGCGTGCGATCGAATAATTGGCGTTATAAATTTTTCAATGTATACGTGCCAAAGTATCGGACTATATTGGGAGTACAGCAAGTTTATTGATCAAGGAGACCAATCAACACCTCTCTAAAAAGGATTGATCGATGTTCCCTTCCGAGAAAAGTCATTTTCTGATAAGTCTTGTCAACTGCTTGAACCAAGCCCTTTGCCTTAAGAATTGAAATACGGAGTATTATGCCTGCAATTAAACACATGGCATGCACTTACTTGCTACATAGTAAATCTTATACCAAATTGTCGAGGTTGTTTTAGTAAATACATAAACGTAGTAAAATCACAAATCGATTACCATCTACGTTGGACAGTGAAACAATATTTCTTATTAGAAAATATTACTGCTCATTCTATTACTGTTCGTATTGAAATTTTTAGGCAACCTAAAATATTCATTTCGTAAGAGCTATAGCGTGACACTGACAATTTTCTCGATCGACTGTCGTTGTCACGCAATACCTGCGCCCGCGCGTCCGTTCGATTCATTCAATGATACAGTTTGGAAACGTTCTTGTTACGGCATCGCCTCCGATTGGTTTCAGAAACGAAAACTTGGACACGACGACCAACGTCCTTTTGCAACATCGAGATTAAATTAATTATTGAATTATTTGGCAGAGCCCATAAACATTTTTGGTTTAAGTACCTCATTAAAACGAGTAAATAAAAAATTACAGAACTCATCCATTTCCTCCTGTCTATCTACCACCATTATTTTTAGTTAACGTTTGTTATACGATCTTCCATTTCTACTTACTTCTACTGCACATAAGATAAAATTTTACATCGTCGTCTGTGGACGTGGACTTAGGATGATCGGTGAAATAAGTTTATGCTTTATAATAATCAAATGGCATTAATTTTACCTTAACACACCGAACCTACTCAAAACATTCCCACACATCGAGTCATTGTTTATTCTGAAGGAATAATAACATAGTTGTAATGTTGCTGTGGATAGTGCAAAATACTGACCGAGATCGCTGTCATGGCAACAGTCGTGCCGGCATGCAGTAGTCGGGATGTCTTCAATAGATAACGGGCATTTAGATCCAGAGATGATGGCTTACCTGCCCTGCGGACTAAACCTGAGGGATTTCGCAATTTGCCTTATGAAGACACGTTATCTAAATACTAGGGCAGGTACGTTGGCTACTGACTGTTGATATCTACTACATAGATCTACTTCTGTAAAATCCGCGTTCTCAGTACAGATGCTCAAACTATTATACATCCACCGGAGAAAACTATGAGCCTTGTCGGAGGCCTTTTGCGGCTTCATTGCTCCCGACACCAAGGCTTGCGAGGTGGACGATAGAAAGGGAGGAAGATAAAAATATGGGTTGTGAAAAATCCATCCATAAAGATTAGTAATGATGATAGTTGGTTCCTTGGTGGTTGATAAATTGCTTTAAGTTACACTTAAAAATAAACGCTAAATCTGTACGAAATGAAATTATTTATTAGACAGGTGCATTAAGTAAATTAATTTCCACAATAATACATACACTAATCCCTTTATCGGTACCAAATTTGTTTAAAAATGTGAAGATACAGATCAAATTTTATTTATAAGTTAGATAATTATCTATAGTGCGATCAGATTGTATGGATGGACGTATGTAGATGGTTTATCGTCGATCTTCGGCTTAAGTGTTTTTGAGCGTTATAATTTGAGAGCGGCTTTCACTCAAGGGGACCAATTAATTCTTGACCGAAACATTAAGCGGTCGATAAATTTCTTGAAAAACGCGACGAGTCGATACTCTTATCGAAGAACGGGTCCGGGACTCTGCCGTGGTTCAAAGAGGTTTTATTTATCTTGGACAATTTGTTATTGCCACTCTTGTGGCCTTCCGGTAGCCGTGTAATTGAATCTTCTGGTTTTGGGAGATTAATAACAGCCATTTGATTGAGCTACCGTCCTTTGATTAGCGGTTGCCGGTTCAACTCCCGCGCAACGACGAACTTAATTTGTTTGTTTAGCTACGCCGCCGGTAATTAATCCTCAACTTCGGTCTATATTTGAAGATTTACGGCTATCGTATGTTGGATTCATCAATTGATTTATAGCTTCTTATGTTATCGGACAAAGACGTCTGCTTGTTTTTTTTAATGTTCCAGTACATTTATTGGCGGTAAAACTTTAATCATCAAAAATCAATTTAACAGGTTGTTAACAAAAAAATAACGTTTTTTTTATTCTTATCTTTCTTATTCTTGTTCCAGCTACATCAAATGAATAAAATTTTATTGTATTTACCTATCCCAAGTAATAACGATTAATAGGTTATATTTTGTGGTCATTACAAAATCTCGGCTGCCAGTGTTTCCAGCAAAATTGGAGCACAACAAGGGGCAGTGGTGGAATGCGAAATGTCCGCCACTGCAGCTGATAGCATCGGACGGAAGGACGCGATCGCGTGAGATACTCGCGCGCACGTCGGGGCTGCCCTCACGATCCTCCAAACCGTTATTTTAATTTATCTCTTCTTTCCACTGCATGGCACGGGTTTTTAGAGATTGCCAGCCAACAATACAGTTTAGTTTGACGTTTGTAGGAGGCATTTGGATCGTGCTGGCAACATTATGTAGGTGATTTTTTCATGGCAAACACAAAGAAAGTTAATTAGTGCACAAAATTGTGTATAATTTCATAATAAGGATTGGAGCCATGATTTGACTAACATTTACTTCAACGTTCATGATTATTTAGCTATTTTTGCTACTGAAATATTAACATATCTTTAGAATCTCACCTTATCGGTACATAAGGCATACTAAATTCTTAACTAATCTTTAAATTGCATAGAAACCGATAGCGACTAGCATATTTCCGACTGTGTTGACGTTTTTGCAAATTAATTTAAATGCCTTGATTTGCCTATTTTTGCCTTAATTTGTTGTTAATGGGTTTAATACTTGTGTTGCAACAGTTACCTATCCTGGGCACTGAATATTTAACTAATCTTTAAATTGATTAAGGTAGATAGATTTGTCAATCGAATGCAATCAAATGCAATGCGTAGATAACCGCAAATTAAAATTTATTTGCATCCACTTCAGTAGTAATTAAACTATTTATTAATCAATGCAAAATAAATTGAGCAGTTTATTCGACCGACTCGTTTTAAAGGTAATTAATAATTGTCAAAAAAAAATTGTGTTAGGTATTTTATAGTTTATTTTATTAGTCTGCAGACACGCCGTCGTCGGCGACTTTGATGATAAAATCCTCGCGGATGTCTCTTGAAAAATACTTATTTAAACATTTTGAAATGCTTTCAATACGAACAAGGATGGATTTAATTAGAAGCAGTTTGCGGCTGTTTGTCATCGCCCACGCGACACCTGGGTCATTAGTCCACCCCAATTATATCGACTCTTGAATGCGAATTGCATCCGACAACTATAATACGAGCTTTTAAAATGTATGACATAACTTCTCATAAAGAATTCTCTTAACAGATAACCACACTGTAAAACTAGTTCAAAATAAAAAAAAATAGAACACGAGGAAAGCTTGATTGTTTAGATCAGTGATGGGCAAAGTACGGCCCGCGGAAGGATTTAATCTGGCCCGCCTGCGGTCCTTCGAAATCCCTGAATTAGTATGGCCCGCAAAGCCCGCAATGATTATATTTTGACATTCCAATAGTAAAAGAGTATATCAATATTAGTAGTATTACCGACTTACTGATGAACACCTTTTGTCGCTGCTGAATGTTACTTCATCGCAACTCGAACATGCATTTGAAGATATTATGGCAAATCAAAAACAGTTTCATAAGTCTCACACACCTACTATGGCAGGGCCTTCGAATAAAAGTTAAATTATAATAATTTGTAACTTTGCTGTATAAATAAACATTTAAATTTTTCAAAACAAAATGCATTTTAGCTATAATTTCGGCCCTACTCTAAAATTTATTAAAATTTATGACCCCTTTTGAAAAGAGTTTGCCCACCACTGGTTTAGATCGTTAAATGGACGGAACTAATGAGCTTTATTTTCGTACGCTTTGTTCTTCCTTTTTCCTGTACACTTGGAGCAATCTTTGACCGAATGCTAAAGAACTTGTTCTATATATGTTCAGGACCAATTATATTTTATTGATTATGATAATTTAAAAATTCAATATACTTAGGTACTTATTTCAAATTGTATTTGTATTGTACTTCATCGGAATGTATTTAAACTGAGAAGAAATAATGGGTAAAGAAAAAATAAATATTCTTATTCTACACATTCTAATCCTAGAGTTTATTTTTCTGTTTTATATCAAAATAGTAGCGGTTACGATTCGGTACTTAGTGAATCTCATTTAACAATTAAATATTGATGAGATGCTCGTTATTCGTAAGTTGAGAAAACTGTTGCCTCACCCACCATTAACGACAACCTAATGATAAACAAAATATTTTATTTACATTTATAATTTGCAGTAGGATTATAATGTAATGAGTTAGCACGTCAAACGCTTAATCATACGAGTTCCAAGGTATTATGTTTGCTCAGTAATCGTGATTTTCCAATAAGCTGAGGAACCGTACTTGATATCCAGCATGTGCCAAGAAATTAATGGAGTACTCTGTTTTGGTTCAGACGATAGACGGTACTACAAACATTTTATTTTCGTCCTATACTCGAGCGTGTGTGTCTAGTGGCTACGTCTACGAAAATTTATACTTATACATCTTATTACAGAAAATTTACCTTTGTTTTCCATTTGAACGTCAAAATAATTTACGGTCAACTAGATAACGTGGCCTTTTTGAAAGATAAAAACCATTCCAGTGAAGATTAGTGTGATAAACATAGTGCTGGTAGATTAACGCCTGTTGTGCTCGCGTTCATTTAGTGTTTCAATTAAAGAAAAATGCTAATTTTCGTCGTGGGTGTTACTGCTTTATTATCCTCTGGTAAGCTTTTAATTTTATTTTTTATAGATCTAATAGATTTCACATTAATTTGATAACTTACTTTAACGTGTGTAAATAAATATTTTAAAAATGTTTATCTGCAATCAGTAAAATGTAATAACGGCAATAATAGAGGTACTTACCAATTCTTAATTGCCTTATTTTATTTACAAAGAATCAAAACATGTTTTCCAGAACCTACGTTATAAAATATGATAGGTTATCGTTACATGCTGTTATATTTATTTATAATCCTCTTGGGATTCATTGGCTGCCAGTAAAAAACTAACTCGTTATGTCACAAGCAGTGGTATTTAATTCGAAATTCGAATTGTCTACAAATGAGCGCTCCGGGTGCGCCCGCGCATCTACTGACAATGGTTTTCCGACTCATCTTGCTTCTAGATCAGCTATAGATAAATATTTATTTATTCTGTTGACAATCGTATTTACATTGTCAGCGAAGAAGCAAAGTAAATAGATGTATTCGTATGACCGACAACAACAACTTTATGAGTAAATACTGATTTTAGATGTAAACAAAGACAAAAGAAGTTAGGGATTTACGAGTATAAACACTTTAAAAAAAGTGGCCAAGTGCGAGTCGGACTCGCCCATGAAGGGTTCCGTAGCAGCAAGTAACATAAAAGTTCTTGTAGTTCGTTGTAAAGTCGACAACCGACCTCACAAACCCCAGTGTCAGTGTTATAGAACCGCCAAAGGCCACTGACTTGGCTCGTGTAACGACTAGATAGTAGCCGCGGTTTACGATTTACGATTGATGACGTATTAAAAAAAACTACTTACTGGATCTCGTTCAAACCAATTTTCGTTGGAAGTTTCCATGGTAATGTACATCATATATTTTTTTTTAGTTTTATCATTCTCTTATTTTAGAAGTTACAGGGGGGGACACACATTTTACCACTTTGGAAGTGTCTCTCGCGCAAACTATTCAGTTTAGAAAAAAATAGTATTAGAAACCTCAATATCATTTTTGAAGACCTATCCATAGACAGCCCACACGTATGGGTTTGATGAAAAAAAATATTTTGAGTTTCAGTTCTATGTATGGGGAACCCCCAAAATTTATTGTTTTTTTTTTCTATTTTTGTATGAAAATCTTAATGCGGTTCACAGAATACATCTAGGTACTTGCCAAGTTTCAACAGTATAGTTCTTATAAATTCCGAAAAAAGTGGCTGTGACATACGGACGGACAGACAGACAGACAGACATGACGAATCCATAGGGTTCCGTTTTTTGCCATTTGGTTACGGAACCCAAAAAAGTAAGTAGGTAGTGTTTTAAAGGGATCGATGGGTGTTTCCGTTCAAATTGCAATGAATAAATCCTTTCCTTTAATTATAAAATAGATACCTATAATAGAGTAAAAATTCCAACTCCAAATATTTCAGCCTTTATAAAAAAAACTTCAAGGAACAAAAGAAGGCCGCTTTCGAAGCAACATGCGACAACGCGCGTTCAAAAGCTTTTTTAAAAACATAATTTTAGACAGTAACGAATCCTTAACAACGCTTACAGATAGAAGATAGTAAAAATTAAGAAGGTGCGACGTGGTAAAATCTTTTTACCCTGATAGAGGCATGTCGCCAGCCATCACAAGTCGCGGGCTAAACGAGCGTAGGCGCAGGATTGTGTAGATCATCACTCGTTACGTTTTTGGGTCAGCAAGAGATAAGTGGCGATATTATCACTGCACAGATATAGAACCGCTTGTAGGCTGGTTTTCACGTTTTACTATAGTAGGTACTGTTTCGCAAGTAACCCCTTAGGAATATGTAGGGTTGAAGCATGTTACTTGAATACAACATCTTCTGAAGGGTCAAGGTTCACATTCACACCCCACTCTTCAACAATATGACACTCCTAACGGTGAAAGAAACCATCATGTTGGATAGTTTTTAAATTTGCCTATTCCGCATAGTTCGATGTGGTTTACTAAAGTCCGATTACCCCAATTAAGAAAGTCAAAAGCATCGCTTAACTACACATTCATTCTATTCCTTTTCGTATTCGTTAGCTAGACTGTCGCTTATTGCCGAAATCTGTCACATAAAGGAGTTTTGAAGGAGAAAAGATAAGTAGAGTTTTAGTGTCAAAAAAATTCTAATGCTTCCGGTTACATCGGCATCCTGTGCTATCCTGTCAGTATCAGTTTTTAAGCAATCACCAGTGCAAATATCCGTATTGCCAAGCTTGATTTGTTCCACCACCAATAGTAGCGTTACAATAGAGGCGCGTATTTACCAAGTACGCTGCGGCCGAGCAATTATGTCAGACGCCTATCAACCACTTTCTCGCGCCAGATCTTTACGCGTCGATAGGCTAAGCAACTATTGCCTTACATGGGCTTGCCGGTATTTGCAACTGCGCGACAGAACTCGCTCGGATGAACCAGAACGGAGACATCTCGTAACGGTTCTCCGGTCATGCTCGGACGATGCGTGAATAAATTTTAGAGACGTGAGTTGTGCCTAAGTACTGCTCGTTTATGGTCTAACTGGGGAAATCACGTAGGATAATATTCTGTGTGAAATAAAATTTGGATTTGAAATGACGCTACGATCTTGTCGCTTGTATCTCTTACGGCTCTGATTAGAACTTCGACTACTTTCCAAGGAGTGATAAAGATCAACCTATACACGATACACAGGTACTACATATTTCAAGGGAGAGTGGCACCAAGTTATATGATAAACTCTATCTTCGTTTAAAAGCGAAAGAAAACCCGATCCATATAAGTGGCCATTGGACGCGGCATACCCGAGCATCAAGAGCGGATTCTCGCTTTCAATAATTACGTGCGTACGCGCACTGGATCGGTACGACGACGTCTGATGGCCGACAAAATGGCGAGAAACGCGAGAAAATGACATATGATTGCAGCAGTTAAAACAAACGTAAACTGCGATCCAGAGCACCCATTACATGTGCGGTCGATAGCTCGCAATAAGAGAGAGAAATATTTCCAACCACATGAGAAAGACGCAATGGAGAGAACACATTTATGATGAGGAGAAATCCTTACATTGTGATTTTATTGTTCGATGTTTAAAGGGATAGCCTGTAGCAGTAAAGCAGATACCTGGAGAATATAGAATTAGAGGCAGTTATACCGTTGCACATAGAAAACTTGGCATTAAGGCAGATAGAGACATTTGAACTACCGCTTACCCTACGTAAGCCCTATGGTAAAGTTAAGTATAGTATACTTACTTCCGTAATTTCCGTGCCCTCGAACATTCAAAGTCATCTAACATCTTAGAAAGATACATCCTATTGTCTCTTTCTAGTCTACAGATACCCTGCTCTGCTAAACGGCTATCCAGCCGGTAAACGAAAAGAAACTCCCTTATGACTTCCCGACTCCATGTCCTAAACTAACTATCAATACGATTAGGCACGCATTGCACTCATAGATGCAATAAGTCAAGAATAACATGACAAGTAGGAGTCCTTCACCGCAACCGGTGCTTTTGCGATGCAATAGATAACCTGCAGATCCAGTTATGAGGATGTAAGGATGACTTACATACATACGAACAAATCTGTCATGATTACAGATCATATATTGATCTGAAGAATTTGATATGAGGAATCCATCACTAATATCGCAACATCGTGACATGATACATAAGCAAGCTCGAATATAAAGATATATAGGATAGATCAAGACTAGGTTTTTAAGCTTAGCATTTCAAGCATCAGCACGGCAAGGGGTAGATATTTTTTCGAAAAGGTTTTTTTTCATATCTGCAAGTGCCGGATTTAAACATTTGCCGCCAGTAGGCTATCAAAATTTTGCCGCCCCTACATCAACAATCCGATACCCTATTTTATTTACAATCATTAATGATAAAAAATACAATGAAATTAACTTTGTGATATTTTGTGCACTATCAGTCATTCTTTCCGTAATTAATTATTGTGAACTAAGGAATCAGTTGATGTGTCCATTCCTACATTCTAGATAGTTTTTACAGCCCAACGATTTAGATAAAATAGTTTAGGGTGTATTTATGAGCTAATAAAAGTTCAATCAATTACTAAAACTGACCGAGCGAGTGCGAAGCGCGAGCGAAGCGTCTCCATTTCAGCTTGGCCAAAATTGCTTTTGTATGTCCATCTGTTTGTTTTGTTCTCCTCTATCCACAGGTCATGTTCCTCAACTGATTCTCGTGAAATTTTGTGAGCAGGTTCGATAAATATATAGAATTTATTGTCAAGTCAGTTTTTGGAAATTTTAAAAAATGACGGAGTTGAGATGGTTGGAAACTTAAACAAAATCTCGCTCGATCAATTATTTTATAAGTAGTACCTACTTTAAGTCATACCTTACCTTGCAGTGGCTCTATGAGCTACATACTTCGCAAGTATATATTTTTTTTCGAAATGGCTGATTTATAATTTTTTTAAGTTTTCAACCCTCATAACTCCATCATTTTTTTAAAAATCCTTAAACCGACTCAACAAAAAAACAATCTATATATTTATCGAACCTGCTCACGAAATTTCACGAGAATCAGTTGAGAAATACTACCTGTAGAGGAGAACAAACAAACAGATGGACATACAAAAGCAATTTTGGTCAAGCTGAAACGGAGGCGCTTTGCGCTCGCTTGGTCGGTCAATAAATATGAGTCTCTTTAATTTCTGTGAGACATAAAACAAAATATCTGGCCCCAAATTTGCCGCCCCTAAAATCTGCTGCTATAGGCTCCAGCCTACTCAGCCTACTGGTAAATCCGCCACTGTGCAACCGAATAACATATTCTCCAGATGGCGTTTTTTTACTCAATTTTAAATTAGGCAATTATTGTTCGAATAGTGGTAGGTTTCTTGTATTTTCTTTGCTTACTTATTTGATAAACCATTTACAAGATAATGTCATTTTTATGTTGTTGGCAAAAAAGATAAAAACACGCAGAAATTACTTTAAACAAGTAACATCGAATTTCCAAATACATACCTACTGCTTACCTTTATAAATTTATAACTCCAGACGTAGTAATTTGATTTCGACTCCAATACATGCCACTTAAAACCAGATCGGTAACTCAATATTTTTTTCATCTGAAACATCGATACAGACCCGGGGTATCTGTGAAAAGATTAGTACGGAAATGTCAACAACTGTTACGATTGGTTGAAATGCAATTTTGTATTACTACTAGCGCCGCCTTTCATTTCGCAGATAAGTTGGTAGATCCAAAGGTAGGTCTGAACTCATAATTTAAATGCAGAAATAAACAAGCAATCATAAATAAATAGATAAAATGTGAAAGATTCGACACACACAGCGGCGGATGAACCTAAAGCAAATTAAGCACGTGCCTAGCTAGGTTACAAAGGCGCAAAAGTAAACAAAATTGAAGAATTGACATCTAAAAGTGTATAATTACACGGTATTTTGTTACAGCCGCCTCAGAGAGCTGTTTCTACCAAAGATGCCTCGGCTGCCACCCGGAGGAAGTAGTCTGGACGGGCTCCATGAAGGAATGTCAGCCAGCGAACTGGGTGTCAGCAGAGTGGGTGCACAACCTCGGACACCCCCCACCTTCCACAGATTCAAAGATCCCTATAGAATACAGGTGCTTGAAGATGGTAGCGACGCCGGATGATAAATCTTGTAAGTGTATTTTCATAATTTGAATTATAAATTTATAAATAATAAATAGATAAACTAAAATGAAAGCCGTTCATGAAAGCAGTTCATCATTCACATTTATGACCCGTCTTGACCTATAATATTAGCCGAGAAACCTACGATATTAGAAAATCTTCTTTTCTTTTTCGCTTTGTGTCACTTTTAAATAAAATAAATAAAAATAAAATATTTAAATAAAATATCGGTTTTGGTTTCGGATTTATTTGTTATATTAAACAGTGCTTTTTTAGACAACGTATTCAAATGAAGAGCAGTGCCTCCAAACACAGGCTCATTCAGCCTAAATGGAGACACTAGCCCCTACTATGTTTTGTAACTGTTTGAAAGTAATAAAATATTTAAATAAAATAAAATGTTTTATTACTTTCAAACAGTTACAAAACATAGTAGGTGAAAGTAATAAAATATTTAAATAAAATAAAATATTTTATTACTTTCAAACAGTTACAAAACATAGTAGGGGCTAGTGTCTCCATTTAGGCTGAATGAGCCTGTGTTTGGAGGCACTGCTCTTCATTTGAATACGTTGTCTAAAAAAGCACTGTTTAATATAACAAACAAATCCGAAACATAAGCCATAAAAAGAAAAACCAAAACATTTTTTTTTAATAAAAACATGTTTGAATGATTGCACATCATACTGCACATGTGGGTCTGAATGATTCACACGAGCGAAATATTTGCATACCGAATTACAAACAAAGTCTTCGCAGCGATTTTCTCTTATATTTTTAAATAGCTCGCGAAGTTAGTCTGCGCAACAGTGCGCACGGCGACGGCGGTGAACACAGCGCCTGTCTACTGCAGCATAGCAAAAACTGTTTGCGAAAAATGAGGGCGTTAGCTCCTATCTGTAGTCAAATAGCATAGGAAATCGTTGCACAAAAAGCAAGCAATAGCAAGCAAGCAGGCTTGAATAGCTTCAAACTATTTGTCCTACCTGTCACCGTCTTTACCAATACAGCGCTTACAATTACAAGTCGCTGCGTTACCCTGTAAAAAAGACTTTACTCGTAACTATTGTTTTATTTTGCAGTTGGCAACACAGTAGACGTGATTCGCGGCTGTGTGCCCCGCGCCCAAGTAGACTCGGTCTGTTTGGGCCTGGTCGCAGTAGAACGCGCCAGGAGCCACAGCGACGCGCGCTGCTCCATCTGCAGAGGCAACAACTGCAACTCATCGGCGCGCGCGCATTTACAAATAGTCACACCTATAATAGCCTTGATACTGTATTTTGTTTTTAGGTGAAATTGAGCTGAGGTGTGTTGGTCTTCTTATTTATAGCGCGTCCTGAAAGTTAACTAGGTGTTATTTTTAAATGCACCGCAATAAATCTGAAACCCTGTCCCCGCGGCAAATTCCAGCAATCATAGGTTTTGTCCAGTGTGCTGCAAGGAACTGAATTGAACTGCAATACACTATTTGCAGCGCAGTGGACATGAAAACTCCTATTAATATCGCTGCAAATCATGTCCCTAAATTAAATATTAACTGCAGTCCTTTATCTAAATCGATTACTTTAAAATTAACTTTTTCTAATCATGTAAATGTAAAATAGATAGGTTATGTAGTATTTAAGTATTTTGTAGAAAAAAGGACGCGTTGAGTCGCATTTATGCTATTGCGATAGCTATCTACAACGTGTTACAAAAAATACCAAAAAAAAGAATATTTTTATCAAAGCCATTTAATTAAAATTTTCCCATCTCTAGTGATCAGCTGTGTCAAAGAATATTCGGACCAGATATGTAATAGGTCAATGTGCCTATTTTTACCGCTATGGTTAAAAATGTTTACGTACTACCTTGTACCATAACATTCACATTAGAACAATTAATTTCTAAATGAAAAATCTACAAATAAATAAAGAAAGCTTTGTTAAATATTTGTTATGAAATAATAAATTAATGAAATAATGAACTAAATATTTCAAAATTATATTTATGTTTGTAAATACGTAAACAAGATAATTAAGGCAAAAAAGAAAATGTTTTCTAACATAAATTGATTTAAGTACATCTCTTTTAAAAATGTAGGCACAAATGGTGTACAAATACTTTTCTGTTCTGAGAATCGATAGTCTATATTTTAGGTGTCAAATGACACTAGAGATGGGAAAATTTTGATTAAATGCCTATGATGAAGAATATTCTTTTTTTTTAGTATTTTTTGTAACACGTTGTATAATCATAAGGAAAAATAAAATTAGTTCTTTTTATATTTTGTACTTTTTATTGTTATATTTTAATCCAACTCATAAAATAAATGCAAATTAACATATTTTAGATTTTCATTTAAAGCATTAAAAAAAATACTTAAAATAATATCAATCATCTTTTTTTTACCGTGCGGGTTTTTGTAAGATGTACAACCGAGCTTACTCACATACCCTCACAAAATGAAAAAACACATAAATCCATAATTCAAAATTATGTACGTTAAAATTGCTAGAGAAATTACTAAAAAATTATAATCACAACATCATGGTCTTTACTTAAATTTATATCATACATACTAGGTATAAATCACAGGTACTACGTGTTATAAATGCGTAATAGTTATTTGTACAGTGCTTATCATTATTCAGATCTTAATATTCGAATTATCGATCATATCAATCTTCCAAGTCTTGCAACCAATAACCACTATTATTAAAAAAACAAAAAACCCGACTGCATGAAATTTTTGAAACTTTTGGCGCCAAAAATAGGCCATCTTGGTTTTTTTATAAACTTTATGTACCCAGTGTCACTCTCGCCAGTAAGACGAATCTAACGATACCTCTTTAGCTAAAATCCATCAAGCCGTTTAGGCTGTAGAGCGTGCCAAATAAATATACATACATACATACACTCGAAAAACATAACCCTCCTTCTAAAGCAGTCGGGTAAAAATCTATCTAAATTCGCTAAAATACTACTGGCGGCGGCGATGGAAGATTTCGACAACAAAAAGAGAAGTTTATATTTCATTGGGTATGTATTGTACCAGTTTATGGGGTTTCGAAGAGTTTCCGTCTCGGTATGGAAAAATATCTATCGGCGAAATCTGTCCCAACTTTGTAAAAATATTGGAATTGACTATATCGAATTATTCTAAAATACTGACGATGGAACGAAATTCGTTACCAATGGTGCAACGATACACAAACTAGCAGCAGCAATTGGTTGGTTGGCTAAAAATGTAACAGTGTTACCAGTAAACTACTTTTCATTGCTTTCATTTTTTGTCTATTTTTTGTGTCCAACTATGGTCCAAGTCTAACTTACTCTTTGAATCATACAAACAAACTAATTGTTTAAATGTACCTACTAAAGTTGCAATGTAAAAAAGCTAGTCTAATATTTAATACTGGCCACACTGAAAGGCCATAAATATTTATAAAAAATGTCGTCAAACAGGTGTATTATTATAACTCCCTGTCTCAAGTAAAATTAAGTCTTGTATATCACAGACCCAATGTACGGCATTTATGTTTATAATTACAATACAATATGTGGACAACAGAGTATAACTATAATGCAGTGTTGAGTGAGACAATGGCAGTCTTATACGGCAGTATTGTGATAAGTAACAAAAATAAAGCTTCGACCCGTGTCCATTTTGTCCAGTCACTAGAATAAGAAAATAAAACTGACTTGGACTGCGTGCTTACCTCACGCCAAAGAGTCGGAACACGCTCTTACCTTAGGACCCTGTATATCACTATCGCCAAGGCACACGTTCAAAATGCCAAATCTGTCCCGTATCTTCTTCCCTACACCGTTCACCAGTTATTGGATCACCCACGCCAGGCGTATGAGGAGTCTTTAACACTAAAGTTAAACACAAACCAGTAGAAGACCTTAACCTGGGCCCTTCTTGCAACCAGATTTGACTCTCATCGTCTTTACATCTCTTCCAAACGGCTCGGCCGTTTCCTTGTTCCAAACATTGGCCTTCATCAGCCATTATTCGGCCTTCGGGAGTAAAGATGACCAATCTATCCAAGTCTGTGTCGCTCCCACAGTGCGCTCCGGCAGCCGGGCCGCCTAAGCCGGGCGTTCCCCAGGTAATCCCAATACACGAACCCTTATCGTTCTTTATACGACCGAACCATCTCTGGTCAGTGGGAAAGTAATGGTTATGCCATATGTTTTCTAAGTACCATTTAAAGCTTTTGCAGTTTAAGTTTCGTCTTAGATAGACTCTGTCCGCGACGGCTTGTAAGTCTCTGATGTCTGCGGCTTGAGGATGGAATTTAAAGTAGAAGTCTGCCCATTCATCCATCCAGACCGTGGCGGCTCTAGCTAGATTGGTATTGAGAACTTTTGATATGCCTCCGGGGTATTTGTAAGGGCTGACCGAGCGGAAGATGTGGCCGACTCTGGAGCAGGATGTGATCTCGACTCGCGCGCCGCACTGCCAGGCTCGCCACGACAACTCTAAGTTTTCCCCTCCCCAAATGTGCATGCCTTCGTCGTAACCACCTAACCTCCAAAACAAACTTTTCCGAACTGCAAATAAGCCCCCGGCCATGGCTGGAGTGGGGTATGGTTTGGAAGGGTCTTTGTTCCTTTGCTCTATGATTTGCTTGCTGGGCATTATCCAGCGGAAATGGAGCCGCCAGCTGAAGGCACCCCAGTGGGCGTCGATGCTTTTAGAGTACGCTAACGTGTCTTGTTGGAGGATGTCTATGTGTGGGCATATGTACACGTCGTCACTACCGGCTCGTTCTAAAAGCGGTTCAATCCAACCGGGTGTAACCTGAAATAGAAAATAGAAGTTGATTCAGTGATATATATTTGCTTATTTAAATAACCTTGAATGGTAAATTTCAAACCTTATAACGTGTTAGCATAATAGCGTAAAACCTCGCGGGTAGTAGGTTAGCCCATAAAACTAAACAACCTTTGTTCCACCACTTTTGTTCAACAACACTGCAAAACACCTATTTATGTAATTATATTGGTCATCTACATATCTTATATGTTATGTTATACATAATGCAAGTACCACTACACAAACACACTCTCACACACACACAAACGCAATGCCTTGGAGGTTCTTACTGTACAAATAATTGTTATCTTATCCTAAATATACTTTGTTCTAAGTGTACTTTATTCAATAAGAAGACCATTGTTATGGGAAGACGCTGGAGCCTGTAGCACAGTTTTTAGTACCACAGGCTCCAGAGTTACAATATAAAACGCATTGTAATTAATTATTATTATTTTCATAATTCGCAAAAAAAAAAGAACTTTTATACTGATTGAGTAAAGTATGAAAGTTAAAAAAATTGCGAATTTTAAAAAGTTGTTCAGTTTCAAGGGCTGACCTACCACCCGAGAGGTTTTGTGTAATTTTACTAACATGTTGCATAATCTACCTACCTCGCAATGAGCGTCTAGGAATATCAGCACGTCTCCTTCTGCCTTCCTAGCGCCCTTTAGTCTTGCTGCAACAAGCCCTGAACGTTCCTTACTTCGCAATATCCGTACTTTTTCTAGTCCTGCCACTGCGTCGTCTAACTCCTTGCCGAGGTACCTTCTTTCACTGGCATCGTCTACTAGAATAATCTGAAAATTATAAGAAAAGAATTTATATGGAGTATTTTTATGACATTGATTGACATTGGAAATAATCTGCCAAGTTCCTATTGAAAATGTAGGTATTCCCTCTTAAAAATGTTGTACCTAATACTATAAATAACAGTCGTTACATGAAACTAATATCCTGACAGCAGGTTTATAGGGTCGGTCACACACTTTACACACCCCACGATTTTAATAAGACTTTGATTTTGCAGTCTTCAATTCAGGTAAGGTCAAAACTTAAAACTGCAAATAGACGCGACTTTGATTTAAAATACAACAGTCTCTGTGAAGTCGTAGAGCAACAGAATGTTTTTTTAAACTTACCTCTTTCAGCAACATATCAGGAGATCTCAATAATACAGACATGATAGTCCTCATGAGGGCGGACCAAGCCTCGTTGTGGAAAACTATGATGATGCTCGCTGTTGGTAAATTTTCCAGGTCATATTCTACTTGTTTACAGCTGAAATAAAAAGAAATACTTTAATAATTCCGTTAAAATCCGAAACTATGGGCAAGAGTCGTCACCCAGTGGAGACCTCATGACGGGAACAGGGGTCTAGGTAGGCCCCGTAAAAGATGGCGGAACAAAAGATGGCGGAACGACTGAAATGCCTATCGACAGGGCTGGTGGTGGGAGATTGATCGGAATCGTGACGAGTGGACAAAAATGTGGAGGCCTTTGCCCGGCAGCGGGACCTTTTATTAATATTAGGTCCTTACATATGAAATTGGCGTTTTGTCGTACTGGCCACTTTGATCACAAATTTCTCCTATTTGGTTAGGAATTCGAAATTCAAATTTATACAGCTATTTCCACATGTAGTTGTGTTTCGTAAACCGTCATTAACGAAACGGCTCGAAGGGTTAATGATGTGTATGGCGGTTGTGTCGCAAAAGAAAACACAGTGCGTTTTTGGTTCCAACGTTTTCGTTCTGAAAATTTCGACCTGCAAAACAAGCCCCGTGGACGGCCGGAGACCCAAGTTGATAAAGCATTGAAGGCTATTGTGGAAGCGGATCCATCGCAAACCACGTCCGAGTTAGCTGCAGGCTTCGGTGTTAGTGATAAAACTGTTTTAATCCACTTGAAGCAAATTGGGAAGATTAAAAAACTTGAAAGGTGGGTTCCTCACGAATTGAGTGAAGCAAACCGGCAAACGCGCGTCAACTGCTGCGTTACATTACTTGACCGGCACAATAACGAAGGGATTTTAAATCGAATCATTACCTGTGATGAAAAGTGGATTCTCTACGATAATCGGAAGCGCTCATCGCAATGGCTGGACCCTGGCAAGCCAGCCAAAGCCTGCTCCAAGCGAAAATTGACCAATAAAAAGTTACTTGTAAGCGTTTGGTGGACTAGCGCCGGTGTCGTTCATTACAGTTTTCTCAAATCTGGCCAGACGATTACGGCAGATGACTATTGTCAGCAATTGCAAACCATGATGGAAAAGCTAGCTGGTAAACAACCGAGGCTGGTCAATCGCTCTACGCCACTGCTGCTTCACGACAACGCTAGACCACACACTGCACAACAGACGGCTAGCAAATTAGAAGAGCTTCAATTGGAATGTCTAAGGCATCCACCGTACTCCCCGGACCTTGCTCCAACAGATTACCATATTTTTCGAAATTTGGATAACTTCTTGCAAGGGAAAAAATTCAACTCAGATGGGGCAGTCCAAATCGCCTTCAAAGATTTTATTGATTCCCGTCCGAATGGTTTTTTTAGTAAAGGGATCAATGAACTACCTATGAGATGGCAAAAGTGCATAGATTACAATGGCTCATACTTTGATTAAATAAATATACTATATAAAAATTTTTCGACTTTTTGTTCCTCCCATACAAAACGCCAATTTCATATGTAAGGACCTAATATAATAATTCCGTAAAAAGACAGATCGTATTGCGAAAAATAAAACTGTCATCGAATAATGTCATTAACGTGGAAAATGCGTGAAAACCAATAATACAATCTGCTATACTCGTATATATGCCAAAAAAGTGCTATGAATCTTGAAAAACCTGCATAAAGTAAACTTAAGAAATAGTACGCAAATCATCTTCACCATCATTATCATGATAATTTCTGCTAAAAGACGGCCACTGCTGGACCTAGTGCTCCCCTAAGTGCTAGTGCTTCACAACGACCAGGTCATGCTTGGCCCGCAACTAGCGGTGTCCGATATAGTGAAGGTCTGTCTACTTTGACCTAACTACTACGCAGGGATTTCCGATCTGCGGTCGGCACCCTTGGATGATGATTATGATTTAATAGGAAGGGATCGTGCAACCGGAAAAGGCAGCGCGGGCGAGCTACCCCACAAAGTGGCCTGCCTATGATTTGGAAAAGGTTGCGGGCAGAGCACATAGATCCTTAAAATTCTTAAATGATGACCTAATATCGAGCATATCTAACCTTTCACTCCTCATATCAGGTAGACTTCTGTTAACAGAGATCTTATCGCTAACGAGTAAGTTGTAAGAGTGCAAGAAGTACAGGTCCCTCGCCCGCACTAAGTCCCTCTGTGACATTTGCACCGGCCTGCCCCACTCGCCCGCGCCCGGCTCGGGTGAATAGAGGTTGCTGTGTATGTCTTCTGTGAAGTAGTAAACAAATGCAACAAATAACATTAAAAACTTTGAAACATTATGTAGCATCTAAACGTAGGTACGCCGCCGCCGGCCTTTATGTTTCAGTCTAGTTTTACGAACCAAGATAAGGTAAGTGTCCCCATTGCCCTATCACTGGGAAGCAACCCCAAGCATTTCACTCCAACTTTTTCAAGCCAAAACTTATTGCGAGAAAATACCTTAATCACAAGTTCACCCTTCAGAGCAAGCAACCTACACAAACCAATTACACTAATTTGATAAAAAGTTAGTATTTGATAAGGGCAAATTAAATGCCTACTGGTCAAGCAATTGTTTTATTGACTTCAGATTTGACCATGTAACTAACTATTTAAGTATTCTTATTCAACCCAAATGGTGGCTGAGCATTGATAAATAAGTTCTTAATAAAATTATAATCTTTGGTGATTTATTATTCCATGTTCATTATTTCACCTAAAAACCTAAGACCATTTGTTCTGGTAAAAAAAGCATTTATTATCTATGTAATATTATTTTGTATCATAGTTTCTTATAATAATGTTTAGTTTAATTTTATATAATACATTTAGATGGGTCAGTATGGGTAACTCTGAAATTATAAGAAAAAAAAACTTACATTATTCTATGATGATTTTGATTGTGTAGGTCATACATAACATAAGCATTAAATAAATGATTAATACATACATACATTGTATTTTACTTTCTTATTAGTTCTGATTTTATATTCATTACAACCGGGTTAAGAGATTTTTTTATATCTATCAATGCTTTACTTGTCACTAAAATCAATGACATGGTTCTTTAGAATAGATCTTTCTGTCTTATAGTTTCAGAGTTACCCATACTGATTCATGTAAATGGGCCACCCTGTATATTTTAAGCTATTTGTCTGGTGTCAGAGATTGAGCCCACTTACCTGGGTACGTGAGGAGACAGGACCTTCATCAATATTAAAACCCAATATTATGTTTAGGGTTCTCTACATAGCCTAAGAAGTTTTATAGAGTAGTCATACCTTGAGATAATTGTCCTCCATTGCTGCCTCCAACATAATGTCCAACAATAACTTTCATTCCTTCTTTATCTTGACTTGAATTCTTTTTGTAATGTAAGCTGAAATTAAAAAAATTGGTAATTAATTGGTATCGGTATTTTGTTGGTATTTTCATTGACTTTGAACTTGATTATTATAATTATAATGAATGGCTTTTTATTATAAATTCATATCCAATCCTATTTTTATATTAATACTACCTAGCATCACTTCTTAGCAAAACACTTGATACTGGCGAAATCCACAGTAGTGGTACCATAAGATTAATATTATTTAAAAATAATTTGAATACATGTTTGAATTGCATTGTATTTAATTCTTGATCAACATTCTGTTATTGGTCTCTAAGAAACAAATACATCATAAAACCTTACCTCCGAAACCAAGGTCTGTTGGGGTTTTTGCTTACAGTGTTGTACAATTCTAAGCTGACGTAAAACATAGCATTTATCAACAGTATCAGAATTATTATTAAACTGACTATCTTCTTTTTTCTGCCTCTGCATAATGACGACATAAAATCCTAAAAGAAAAAATAAGCTGAATATAATATAGTTAGGAAACTTTATTTAGCACAACTTTGAATACTCTAAAAAAATTACAAGGTTTTAAATTCTTCTTCATTATTCGTCAACATTTGGTGTAGCCCCAATGTCTTAGGTTGGTCAAAGGGTCGGATGTTATCTCACAAAATCTTATTATCAGGTCAAGGACTCCACACTAGCTACCTATTTCAATCAGTAAGTTACCTAAATTATCTCCCTAAACAAATATGATTCTGATGTCCATGGAGAATAGGTACACTGGACACTGTAACAACCTCTTCCCATTCATTATATACCTATATCCCTTTTGAATGAGCACTATACACAAGGTGATTGTGATGATACAAATCTTCATTAGGTAGGTCACTATTGTGAAAAACTGGTGTGACTGGCCACTGCCATGATGATGATGAAATAGTACCTCAAAAGTAAAATGACGAGATTACTTACGAATTTAAATAACATTTTGCCACAGTTTTAACTTTTACAACAGTTTGAGTATGTATTCTTTCATTTCAATTTTTGTTTTTTTTTTTCCAATGGCTTCACGTCTAAACTCTGATTTTTTTAAAGACGTACTAAAGTGACATTTAGAGTGTTGCCACTTTTGCGCAAATTAAAAATAGTGTTGTGCCTGAGTGATCCATAGTTCAATTTTGTGTTTGAATCAATTTGCTCATTGAACTTGATTGTTGTTGAACAATTGGTTTTGAGTGTTATAATCACTAGAGTTTCGATTACTTATTGAAGTTTGATATTTAAACATAAAGTTCTTATTTGCATGCTTAGTTAATTTCAATTTTTATTGTTGTTATAGATTGCAGTTTTATTAGTGTAAAATCGTCGTCCACGTATCTTCCATGGCGTTTTAACAACAATAACAACAAGAAGGCACAAACTTAACAAACAAATGAATAAAGTAACAAGGAAGAAACAACGGAAACTTAACAGAAAATAACAACAGAAACAAGCGTGGGCAAAACTGAGAAAATATTCGTGCAACCGATCGCGAGCGAAGTAGGGAGACGAATGACGCGCGCGACTCTGGTTGCGATGACGTATAGGTAGCGGCACGTATCTTAAGCGCTGAGCGAGCGGTGGCTCTCTTTCTCGCATAGGGTAAGGGTGGGGTGAATGAGAGAGAGGTACCGCTCTAATAGATATCGCAACAAACATTCAAACTTTTTCAAATAATTGACCTGAGTAATTTTGATTTATTAAGATATAATATGTACGCCCAACAATAAATGAAATGAAAGCATTTATTTCAGACATAGTAAACTAAAATTAAAATTAACCCGACTTATTTTTTTCGTATACGCGATAATAGTTTCCTTACCTTTTATAACTCTACACTGGCACAAAGTACAATTAGTGCTATTAAAAAAAAACAATGACTTAAGTCATATCGATACAATGAATAACTTGAATTGAATCATTAACAACACAATTTTTCTATAGGTGGCAACATTAAAAGAAAAATAATCCGTTGGGTTGACTTTTTGGCGGGCTTTCAAAGTGAATACAGCGAAAATTTTGAAAGTTTTGTAAAACAGTTAATTTTGTATATAATTCGTTGTAAAAAGTTGTTATTTTTTAGTTCTACGAGTTAATGATTTGTATTTATCATATAATATAGTAAAAACAGACAATGCCCGGGGGGGACGGGGTCCCTCCAGGCTCGGAGTCGGACAAAAGAAAACAGCCGAAAATATCGTCGGCCGCTAGTGCTTCGGCGCTTGATGAAGCTTTTTACAAGCCATTTACCAAACCAGGCTACAAACGAGTATTTCCTGAAAATGCTCCAGATTCTGATTTCACCGTTTTTGTTGAGAGTACCAAGCAGGAAAAGTTGGGAAATCGCAATCCACTTGTTATGGCGAACCTATTTAAAAACGATATCAAGGGCGTGGGTAATATAAAGCGTCTTAACGCTAACAAGATAGGCGTTACCTTTAAACAGGCAATTAATGCCAACCACTTTTTAAAGAACGAGGAGTGGTTACAGGAAAAAGAAATGAAGGCATATATTCCAGCAGGCGCTGTCGAAACGATTGGCGTAATAAGGTATGTTCCGATTAGCATTTCTAATGAGGAACTATTCAAGAAACTATCGACGACTTCTGAAATAATAAGCGTGAGAAGATTTACTCGCAAAGTTAATGGAGAAGTAAAACCATTCACCACGGTGAGTGTGACTTTTCTATCTAAATCACTTCCTGAATGTGTCTATTTAGACATATATCGTTTTCGAGTATCGGAGTACGTAGCACCCTTGTTGCAGTGCTACAAGTGCTTCAAATTTAATCATGGAGCTAAAATTTGTGGTGCTGCACAAAGATGCTCCGTATGCAATGAGGATCATCATTACTCGAAATGTCCTACTGACGCCATTGTTAAATGTGTTAATTGCCAAGGGCCTCATTTAGCAATTTCAAAAGACTGTCCAGTTAAAAAAGCCACATTGGAAGAGAAACGTTTTCGCGGCACTTACGCCAATGTTCTTGCAAAGACTCCCAATTTAACTAGCAATAAGGATTTCCCATCTTTATCAGCACCAACATACAAAAATACTTTTATTGTTCCATCACTACCATCCAGTAATAATCTATACATATAATAAAGCTGAAGAGGATGGAAAGTCTGTACATAAAAGATATTCGAAAAAAAAATTATTGGGGATACTTAAAATTGATAACAGAACACGTTCCAATAGTTTTTAGAATTTTTGTCTGTTTATCTGTTTGTTTGTTTATTTGGCTGAGCATCACGCGAAAACGGCTGGACAGATTTTGATGAAACTTTTACTATTATGTAGAGAAAATTATGGACCAGGTTATAGGGTAAAAAAAAACAACCCCTAAAAGGGGGGGGTTGGCAAAAACTTGAAATACGTTTGCACGTGAATTTCATAGGGGCGCGTGGTAGTATGATGTGCAAACTACACTATGAAACCGAGATTTGAAAAAGTACCAACATAATTATAATATTAATCTGTCTAATATCTTATCTAATCTAATAATAATAAAAATTCTATAATTTTCTAAGATAAATAATGATAATACACACAAACATCCAAAAAACCATAATAATATTACGAAAAATGAAAGGAATAAAACATGCGCATTCCTTCCGTCCTTCTTGCTTCCATCTTGCTTCATCTCCATCCATTGCGCATGCGTAGACAAAGTTATTTCGTTATACGCTAAACCAACATACCTATTTTGATTTTTTAAATAATTATCATGACGAATCTTTTAGAAATGGAACGTAATTTTGAACTGCCTGTTCAGTATAGCTTGGCATGAAAGTGCAGATATTAAATAAAGTGAAACTTAATTTTTTCTTCATATCGCAATACCACCGCAGCAAGTGTCAAACGTCATTCAAACTGGCAATACGATAAAAAAAGACTATGGCTGTATATAAATTAATTCATTTGCCTTAATAAAGACAAATTTATATAAAAATATACGTTTGGCGGGAAATTCCTAGCACTTTTTTCAAATAATTTTTTGTCGCGTAGAAGGTTTAACAAATTCTAAGAAAATGCCTTCACAGAAAAAATCAAACTTATCGAGAAAGTCTCGCAATGCTTTAAATAAACAATTAGTGCGGTCTCAAGAGTCCGAAGAAGGTCGCGATGAGAGACTCAGCCAAGCGCGGGCCAGGCAGGCTGTCTCTCTTTCGGCTGAAACGGCAAGCCAACGCACAGGGGCAGACGCTACGTGCTGCAGGCGTGGACCTGCGCACAAGCTGCTTCTCCCACGGCCAGCTGTACGTGGCGTGCTCGCGCGTCACCTGCAGCACGCAGCTGTTTATGCTTATGCCTGATGGAACTACTTATAATGTTGTGTATAAAGAAATACTGTAAATATGTTTTTATATTGTAGGTTAATGAGGCATAAGCATAACTGTAAATAAATAATAAAGTAACTGTATATATATATATATATATTGTACATACTACATGTAAAACTATAGATAAACTCTAAACAAATATTGTAGATAAATGTGAATATTGGACATAATAATAATTGTATGTAATACTGTAAATAGATGTATACAAAAAATTACATGTAAGTATAACGTAACTGTAAATAAAATAACTGTACATAAATATTGTATATGTAATGTAATGTAATACTGTAAATTGGTGTATATAAAAATTGACAATGTGTAACATAACTGTAAAAAATGTAATATAATTTTATTGTAAATCGATCTCACTTTTTTCACCTAATTCTCTTCTCTGATCTTGCTTAAATTTTTTAAGTAAAATCAGACCTAAAACTCAAGTAACTATACGTACATGGTTTGTCTAATCTAAAGTATCTACTTACATAAGAAACCTACCAAAGTAAAATTAAACGTTAGATATTAGGTAAGTAAGTACTCCTCCTCTTGGGGACTGAAAAACAGCGTCTATCTCTGTAAAGTGATAGATATATGCTGAGGCGTGACCTATTCATTGTTGTGTTGCATTACACACTGAAATGTAATTACTTACATACTCTGTTTTTTTCTCCCTATCTACTTTTGATATAATTATTATTACGTAAGTACCACAGACCAAAGAAAAACCACGCGCGCCAGCTGCGCCGCACTTGACAGCTTTGTGGTAAGTACCTATTGTATTTTAGTGTGTAAGGTGCCACAATTACTTGAATAGACTTATTTTCTTCTTCTAAGTTGGCGAAACGAAGTTCGCGGGCACCAGCTAGTAATAATAATAACATTGTTCCGTCAATTCCTATGCCAACAAACCCAAAACAAAACACAAAAAACAACGAATCTTTAAAAGCAGAGTCAACAAAAATCAGTAAGGAAAGTTTAATGAATGAATTGATCAAAAATGATTCTTTAATCCAAACTTTGGTTGGAGCGTTGGTAAAGATTGGAAATAGTAACAGACCAATCACTACTGCATACATAAAGTCAGTATTATCTAAATCGCTAAAAAATGGATAAAAACTTTATGACTATTTCTCAGTTTAATGTAGAAGGTCTTACGAGTATCAATAAAAAACCGCTACTTATTGATTTTTTAAATACTAATGTTGTAGATGTATGTCTATTGAATGAAATTTGGTTGAAAGATAAGAGCTCGTTTTCTGTACCAGGATACAATTGAATTTTTCAATGTGCAATTAATGGTCGAGGAGGTGCTGGGATACTCATCAAAAATAATTTTAAATATTCTGTTATACCGACACCTTACTATGATTTTTTACAATCTGTTGTTTGTGTTGTACACACCTCTGTAGGTAAGATCTCCATTCTTTGCTCCTATGCTCCCCCAAATAACGAAGGTCGTCACTTTAGAGGTCATAGACTTAAACAGATCTTAAGTAGCTTACCAAAACCTATCTTATTTTCTGGTGACTTGAATGCACATCATGTTGCTTTTGGCTGCATGAACAATAATAATAGAGGCAACGATATCTATGATATTTTAGACCAATGTGACCTATGTATTTTAAATACAGGTGATCCAACCACAGTAGGTAGACCAAATTGTAATCAATCTGCTATAGACATAACATGTGTAAGTCCTGTTCTTGCTCCTTTATGTGTTTGGAAAGTCCACAATGACCCAATGGGAAGTTATCACTATCCAACAATTACTTATTTATACACAGCTGTGGAAAAATACACAGTAGGAAATCCTCAAGAGAAATATTTATATGACAAGGCTGATTGGAACAGTTTTAGCAATGAATCTGAACAAATATTTAGTAACTTTAATCTAATTGCATCTGAACCTTTAGAAATGTATAATATTTTTTGTGAAAATATAGAAAAACTTAAAGATAAGTGTATACCTAAGCTTAAAAGAATGAGTCAGTGTACTATTAGAAATCCGGTTCCATGGTGGGATGATGAATGTAAGAAAGCAGTAGAGAAAAGTAAATCAGCCCTTAATTTGTATAAATATTCTTCATTAATTGAACATTACATAGAATACAAAAAACTAGATGCCCAGAAAAAGAAATTGATATGTGAAAAAAAGAAAAGTGATTGGAGAAAGCTTTGTGAATCATTTAATAGATATACACCAATAAGTATTATTTGGAATCATATTCGTAAATTTAAACGTATCAGAATTCAAAGAGTGATGAGTGGATTCCGGAATTCTTTGACAAATACGCCCCACTGTCTCCAACTGAAAAAGAAGTAAATATCACACAATTAAATAAATATTTCAACCAAGCAGGAAATGAAAGTGGCAATTTTTTGACTAGACCTTTTACCTGGAATGAATTTATGTTAGCTTTAAGTTCTAGAAAAGATACTACCCCTGGTTTAGATGATATTCCATACAGACTAATTAGAAATTTACATATCACAGCCAAAGAGTGTTTATTAAAAATTTTCAATTTACTTTGGGACACACAGACAATACCTGCATCCTGGAAGACACAATGTGTCATACCAATACTTAAGCCTGAAAAACCTTCTGATGATTACAAATCGTACAGACCCATTTCTTTATCTTCTTGTGTGGGAAAAATATTTGAATGCATGATTAAAAGCAGACTGGATTACTATATTGAATCAAATCATATTTTACCTTGTGAGCAATATGGTTTTCGCAGAGGACGTAGTGCTGTCGAAAGTTTTGTATCTCTGATATCTGTTATCAAGAAGGCATTTTATGGCCATTCTTCAGTGGTATGCGCCTTTCTGGATGTGGCAGGTGCTTTTGATAATGTAGATCCTTCCACACTGGTTGCAGTGTTGGCTGAAACTGGTGTCCCAGGTAAGATCTGTAAATGGGTATTCAATTTTTTGTATGGAAGATCAATGTACATAAAATTTAATAATATCCTACATGGTCCAAGAACAGTATATAAAGGCACGATGCAAGGTGCAACTATATCTCCTTTACTTTATAATATATACACTTCTCAAATTAAAACTTACTTGAATACTCAAAATGTAAATTTTTTGCAATTTGCAGATGACCTGCTTATATATACTGTACATAAAGATGTAAATATAGGTATAAGTAGAATTAACAGGGCATTAAAAGAATTGAATACATTTTACAGTAATAAATTACACCTAAAAATTAGTGCTAACAAAAGTGCTGCTATGGTCTTTTCCAAAAAAAGCTATGTCTGTAATAGTGATGTAGTTTACAATGATGCTCCTCTACCTTGGACAGATAATCATAAATTTTTGGGCATATGCTTAGACACAAAACTGACTTTCCAGACTCATATTAACAAAATTATTCAAAGTGCAGCAAGGGGACTTAATATATTAAGATCTTTAGCTGGTGTCCACTGGGGCTCAGATCCTCGAACTCTTTCTATACTTTATAAAAGTATCGTGAGAAGTCACTTTGATTATAGTTCTTTGGCTTATATGACAGCAAATATCACAGTTCTTAAAAAAATAGACACTATGCAAAAGCACTTAGAATTATCTCTGGAGCTATGTGCTCAACACCCATTATAGCCATGGAGGCCGAAACTTGTATTTTACCCCTTAAATTAAGGCGCTTACAATTGGCAGAAAAATTTTGTTTGAAAATGTTTGCATTTAATAATGACCATATACTAGAAAATATTTTACCTCAGCAAGCACTCCAATTACCAACAGGTTCTTATGTGGAGGTGGCACAGCTAAAGTCTGGACATATGCCTGAAATGTTGAGAATTGCCATTCATATTAAAAACTTGTCTGATAATATGTACAAAAACAGTCTTCCTATATACAAATTTGATTATAATGCATGTATAAATAGTTCTGTAAATATTATAAAAGAAAATGTAAATAATCAGATTGAGCTTTCTTGTTTTATAGATGGTAAAAATATTTATAAATTGTACACAGATGGTTCCAAGTCTGACAATAGTGTAACTCCAGCATTCTATGACCCTAAATGTAAAATTACAAAATGTTTTAAATTAAATATGCAATGTTCCATATTTACAGCTGAAAGTTATGCTATAGTCAGAACACTTCATTATATAGACACAATTGAAATTAATAGTTTCTTAATAATAACAGACTCAAAAAGTGTATTAACTTCATTAGAAAATCACAAATTAAGAGCTAATGTTAACTACTTATTGTTTATAATTAGAAACATGTTATCAGACTTACAAGGTAAAAACAAGCATGTAGCCTTCATGTGGGTGCCATCCCACTCTGGAATTACTGGAAATGAAGTAGTTGATCAGGCCACTAGATCAGACATTGATGAAGACCACTCCTCTGTGTTATTGGTGCCGTACACTGATTTCCACCACAAATTAACCAAGATCTGAAACATTTGTGGAAGGATTACTTTGCTGAAATCACAAAGGAAAAAGGAAAATGGTACGCCGATATCCAACGTACCCCGCCCGCCCAACCTTGGTACAACAAGTGTAAACTGAATAATAGAAAGTCGATAACCCATATAAATCGCATGCGTTTTGGACACACTAAAACTGGCACTCACCTCAAGAGACTAAAGATTATTTCTGATCAGAAATGCACTGAATGCGACGAAGATGAAGACCTGATACATATAATTTTCAAATGCAGGCGTTATGGATTGCAGCGACTCTCTCTCGTTGCTCAACTGAATGATATAAGTAACAACGATTTACCCACTGATAACCGTATGTGCCTGAAAGAACTTTTACGAAATCCCATTTATCACAGAAGCTTGGTAAATTATATTAATTCAACAACCGATGTGTAAAGTGTTGTAAATAGTGCAGTTCAACTGACTTTTGTAAACTTTGTTATGAGTGAAACCAACCATAGACATAATAACTCAGAGTGGAACCTTTTACGATCGGTTCAAAAGGCATCGTAGCCAGAACCGTAAAACCAAATATAAAAAAAAAAAACGTTTGCATCTGTCACTTTGGTACATATTTATGAGTCCATATATTGTACATCCAATAAAGTACAGCCAATAATGCACAGCCCGATAATTCGAAGCCATAAATGGATTCCAAATATCGGGCTGTACATTCCTGCCCGTGCTTTATTGGCCGGTCTTTATCAATGCGGTCCGATTTTGTCCGCCCAGGATTGTACAGCCAGTAATGTACAGCCAATAATTCGAATCCATGTACACGAAATATCGGGCTGTGCATTACTGGACGTACAATATTGGCTGTGCATTATCGCCTGTACCGAGAATGTCCATCCAGTAATGTACAGCCAGATAAAACGAAGCCATCCATAGACAAAAGAAATGCTCGGGGCTGTCAAATGATGCCTCGTTTTCGTAGATGTCATGACATGACAGTGATTCTACCTACAATGTGTTCGCCGCACCGCACGACAAGACACCGCGCGGTATTTTCCGCGTACTGATTTCTCAAATTCTCACTGTGGCAGAAAGAAAATGGATTTATACCCTAATAAAACTTATTTTTTTAAATGAATCTGCGATGACAGAATATCTACGACGATCGGAGTTTTCCCTGAATTTTATTCTGCTGAGCTTAGAAAAATGAAAACTGCAATGTAAGTAGATCTATTTAACTAAAGATAAGATTCTATCTAATAACTTAGTTGGTTACTTTTTATAGCATAATTCTAAATTATGTGGATATTAAATATCGTTAGGTTAGGGCATTATTTACTTCTATACTTTTCCTTTGCAGGGCTGCAAGAGTATCATAAGGAGACGACGCCCGTTATAGGTTAATAACAGTGAGTTGTAATTACTAGTTCAATGGTTATTTATGACTAATTATATGTAGTCTGACCTTTGTCCTAAACATAAAGTGACAGCTAGTTCTTGCAATGTTACTCTTGTGCTGGATCTCAAACTACTTAAAGAACCTGCTGCTGGTTGAAAATGAGAGTGGAATTGGATCCAGATGGAATTTCTAGTGATGCTGTTATTGAAATGAAATGCCCAACTAGTGAGACAACAAGATTTGTCCAGCTCAATTCGCTCACTCAGCTCTTAAAAATTCGACATTGTGTTTGTTTTGGTTTAGTCCTTGTTTATATTTGTTTTTTTTTTTAAGTGTTAAAATGGTTCATTTATAATTACTGATAAGTTTATCAGTGTGTAAATCTTTGTAAACCTCAGCGAAGCTCCGCTGGCCTATTTTACAATGGCTTCTTTAATTGTGTAATAAAGAGATTGTTTTCTTATTAAAAAGGGTGTTTAATTAAAAATGCTTCAATTTTTGTATAATTTATATTTATTATAATCAAGGGGGTGTGTGTGGGTGGAGGTAATGAGATTATGCGCCACTACTCATCTGCCACCACGGTGGCAGCTGCAAAATTATAAAATTGAAAATTCCTATTTGAGAAGACTTAGACATTTATCAAAAAAATTTAAACACCTTGCAAATTTTTGTAAGGAATAACAGAAAAATGAGTATATTTAGGAATATAATGTGAAATGTTGTTTAATAGTGAGTAATATGAGGATTTCCCTATGTAATCATTAATTTAATTATGTATTTACTATTAAACAACATTTTACATATATTCCTAAATAAACACATTTTTCTGTTATTCCTTACATCTCGCTTCACTCGCCTAGCTCCCTCCGCCATCCCTTTCTAACCTAATGTTGGGGTGCCCCGACTCCCGTGCCCGCCCTGGCCCCTGATTAGTCTCTGTCACAGCAAGAGCGACTTTTTAGCAGCTTTTTATGTTCGAAAATAATAATTCTTTTGATTAGGTATTTAATAAATATATAGTAGCTAGTCCAATAAGATATATTCTACTTGGCTGTATGAACATAGTGGAACTTACTGTCCACAAAAAAAATATGCTCTATAAAAAATAAAATTAATTTATTTTCAATAATTTATTTCTTGAAAACTATGTTTCCTAAACTTGAAACTTTGCACAAATGTTCCATAAATATAGATCTCTTTACCAAAAATTACGAACCCCCAAAGCGTGGGCTAATAAAGTACAGTTTAGCCGTTTTCACTTCACAACTTCTTCCACAGTGATGCTGTTGTCCGAGTTTTCTCACATTCATGAATGAGTTGGGTTTTAGTCATTTGACAAATGCAGGTCGGGAAGGCTTAAGCCCCTCGGTGGGGACGTATATGAGCTGTTGATGATGAGGTCGGGAAGTACTATAGCATTACAGCCAGCCGCCGCCGACCAATGTATGGAGACTTAGGACATACCTACTTGGGACTCTATCGGTGTTAACCTTAGAAGGAAAAACAATACCATTTTTTTTTGCTGTGGTAACATCTAACTAATTGTCAAACATATAAACATCAACATTGCCAGATATAAATAACAACAAAAAACATAGATTTTTCGATAATTATTAGTTCCTAGTAATAAAAATATTCGTAATGCTCTTCCAGGAAAATATGACTGTCATATTTATTTCCAGAGTAAATAAAATAAATCTCTTATCCACTCAAACGTCCAGCATATTATCTTTTGATATGATAATATTATAATTATGATATCATTAATCATATCATGTCAATGAATGCGCTCTCTCTCTATTTATAATATCATATCATATGATATTGTGATTTCATATCACAGTGATGGGGCACTATAGTGCCCCGGGACGTACGAGTGTTTGTGTAAAAATGATTTTTGTATTATTTATTAGATAAGTTTTCGTCACAATTTAGCCCATTGATAAAGAGACTTTTTACTCTGTGATTTAGCCAAAAGTACGAGAAAACAAGATATTAAGCAATGATGACATTGAAAGATACTAGAAATGACAATAGATTTGATCATGAATCATAAACAAAAGGGTGCTAAAAAGGATCATTTCTGTGGTAACATAAAATTACAATGGCAGGAATACATATTAACCTTTTTAAGAATGTCTTTTTGGAGAAAGCAACAAACTTGACTTGAATCAATTTGAACTTTGTTATCATAATTTTCTATGCAACAGATTGTGCTGTGTAAAACTTTCAAAAAGCATTACTTGCAGAACGATAAACCAATTTGTCAGCTGACGAACCTTTTCGTACCGGCACGATATACATACAACTGATAACAGATATAATGCAATATATAGGTACATACAATATTTTATCCATAGCTTTCAAGCGTCTGACTGGTTTAAAAAGGTTTTAAACTGGTTTAAAACGAAAACGAAAAAAAAAGCCTAAAGTTCCTTTTGTAAAAATTACGTACTTACTGTTTTAGTGATACTGGCAACACACAAAGAAAATAAACTTCACAAAAACAAATATGGCGTTCGGTGCCGGCCGTTCATCTTTTGTTTGTTTCGTTTAATTAATCTGCCTTTACCATTTAATAATGTGTTACAGGTTGAAATATTAATTGTGTTTTGTTTTATGACCCATGAGCGTTGAGTTGAGCTTACTCCTCCGCCAAAAACATTCGTTTTATTTGTGAGAAATTGACTCTTTGAGATAGTGACTCTTTATGTGTTTTTATTAAGATAAAAGCCAATATGAAAGAGAATAGGAAGTGCTTGATTTGTGGGAGCAGTCCTTCTACTGAACCCGATGTGGTTTTGTACCGATTTCCTAACCCTGGAACGAAGAACACACTACGGTAAATTGAAAACATAAATCATAATCTACTATGTAATTTAGATTATAAATATGGTATTAAATACACTTTTCGTGGTACCAGATCTACTGTCGACTATAAGCTATGTAAATTGCAAAGTTAGGTCTTCAATCAAACCGCTTACTTTGCTGGTTACAATGGATAAAAGAAGTATTATTTGCTTTAGGTTTATAGACAGACAAACAAAACCATTATTCGAAGAGCAGCGTAAAGCTGATCTCGACGCTAAGCGTGATGAGTTTAAAGCCCATGTACCCGGTGCCATTAACCATAAATTATGTTAGCCATGTACCGGCTACATAAGCCATCTTCGGGTATACCCAGCGCTAAACATACGAGGAGTCAAAGTGGTCGCAATGGCCGAAAACGGTCCGAAATTCATTATCATCGTCATCATCGAATTATTAATTAATTTCAGATGTGAAAAGTGGGCGCAGTATTGTTTTCCTAATAAGCAGTGGTCATCAACGCAGTTTCAGAAAAAACTTTACTCCGAGCACCGGATGTTATGCCACAAGCATTTTAAACAAACATCGTTTATCGACTTTGAACGCAAGAAGCTACATAGACATGCTGCTCCTGAGGAAGAGTGTGAACAGGTAATTTATTAAAAATTAAGTCTGGAATAAGTTCTTAGATGAGTCAACATGCCGTCTTCAGCAACATAGCTTGTGAGTTTGGGAGAGGTAAATTTTGGAATTTTTAATACAAGCGCTGGCCATTGTACTGAGCGAGTTGAGCGTTTACGCGCTTGCATTGTCGTGGAATAAAACAAGTACCTACTTAAACACTAGAACAATAAGAGCTTAAATTAGTACCATTACATTCATCATCATTACATTATTGTAGTTCAATTCAAAGACGAAAATACAATCTTTATTAGGTACCCACGAAATATATTTTTTACAGTTTAACGTTTTATAATTTTTTTCATAGCTTTTATTTGTTTGTATGTATTTTGTCTTAGTGAGTACATTAATTTACAGGCTTAGCGAAATGGAGTGACATTCGAGAATTTCACCGTATAGACAACTCGAACCCAAATTTTGTCTTCGCACCATCACTTAAAAAAGAACATCTGGATCCGAATACTAAACAAAAAATGAAGGTTAAGCTTGCAGCACAAGTTCTGAGTCACACAGTAGCTTGTGGTATATACTCAAAAGTGGCAACAGGTATGATATTTTTCTCATTATTACTTATAAAATGATGTCAAGATCAAGAACATGAATGAATTATAGTTGTTCTTTTTTTCCTGTAATATAAATTCTTTCTTATCGTAAAGGTGTGATGGGATGGAAGAGTTGCATCATAATAATCGCGTGGTTTGCAAATCGACAACCAACCTCACAAACCCTGGTGTCAGTGTTATAGAGCTACCAAAGGCTACTGGCTCATAACGACTACAGTAATACAATACCTACTTGTACGCTCAAAACTTAAAGAATAGCATTAATTTAATTACATGTTTTTACTATTTTCAGGTGAGCTACCAGCTGCCGCTACAGTCACAGCAAATGTTGTATCCAAAATGGATAAGCTGTTTGATCTTCTAAACAGCGAAAATCCAGATTTGCGCAGAGGCAAACCATATGCTACAAATTTTTCAACGACATCTCCACACAAAAACTTTTTTAGAGAAATGAAATCATTTTTTCAAGATATGAAATTTGTAGGCTGCACACGCCCCCCACCGTCGCAATCTGGATGGATTTGGACATTGACAGCAATGGATATGTTATATGAAAACATAAAGAAAAAACATACAGATGTACGTACATTAGCGACAAGGCGTCTTCAGCAGGATCCCCTAGAAAATTTATTTGGATGTATTAGGGGAAACTGTGGATCAAACACGAACCCCACCGTTGTGCAGTTTGTGGCTGGTTTAAAAACGGCAATGTTGTCAAATATGACAAAAATATCAGCAGGCAACTGTGAAGACGACAAAAACACCGCAGTTATAGAAAATTTCAAAATTCTTTTAGAACCGTCTACACACATGCGCACAGGAGGCGAATCGCCTGTAATACCACTGTCACTTCCATCATCAATCACCCTTCCAATGATAGAAGACGAGATTATTGACGATGGAAGTGGAGAAATGCAAGCATGTGCGTATGTGTGTGGATTTTTACTAAAAAATAGTGAACTGTACAAACGCTGTACAACGTGTAAGACACTATATTTGACGGATGAAGTAAGTGACTTACACAATTTCATACAAAATAAAGAATATAGAGACGAAAAAACAAGTTTAAACTACGCATCAAAAAAGTTTGTAAGTTGTGTAGAAAAGTGTGCAACAATAGTAAACGCACATTTAGAGGCAGATGCCTCAAAAGAGGCTTTGAAAAATGAAGTCACCAAAGAAATTAATGAAGAAATCTTCATTTTCCTAAAAAAATGTTTAAATCATTATGAACAAAATAAGGCGTACGTTATAAACAGCGTTTTTTATATTTGTGTTAACAGATTTTGCACACTAAAAAATCGAAAGTTTTCCGATGAGGCATCTGCTGCAGCTTTAAGGAAAAAAATTGATATTTTACAGCATCGATAAAATAATGCATTGAGCCAAGCCGTCGATATTATGGCGTATTTGTGCAGATATTACTAAGAACAGGCACATTTTGTAACAAATAACTAAGGATATATTTACTTATTTGTGTACTTTCCTATGTTCAGCAGTGGACGTTTTCCGGCTGAGATGATGATTATGTAATTTTAGAATTATTGTATCTCGTTTTGTTATCATTTCTGATATTAGTGGGCAATCTATCAAGTTTTTCTTATATTTTATAGTTAACTATAATAGTTTTTTATTCTGGTAGATTTCTGATATTTACCCGCTTGCTGATACTGATCTGGTTCCATGGTAAGATCTAAAGATGTTGTTGATGTTTACAAGAGAGGAATGTCTTATTGTATGTGTGATAGCAAGTGTTTTGCAGATTTTAGATTTTGTAATAATTAACTTTACAGCGATTTGTTTTTTTCTAGCATTGTTATAAATCTCAATGGCTTATTAGATAAAGGACCTATTCGCTAAACGCTTTACTTATAAGAACTTTATCACAAGACTTTAAAATATGATTACTACAATGATACTTGCAATATTATTTATAATTAACAATATATTGAAATAGATTGTTAGATTGCTGTATTGCAATCTCTCTGCAGCAGACGGACAGATATAAGTTATTTCACGAAGGTGTCTAAGAATAATAAGTAATACGGTGAATAGGTCCTTTTGTCTTCGAAGCATATTTAGACACGTACCTATTTTTGTTCTTGCAGTCATAGTAAATAATATGATGTACAATGTATATTCAATACTATATACATACCTACAAAAAATACATTTCATATTGTTATTATAGTATAACAATAAATAATACACCATGATTGTTAAATTGCTAAACTGTAATATAAATATTTTTGTGTTCTAAACAGTTCTGTTTTATTTTATAAGTAAAGCTCTGATACTTCTTCTTTTTTTGTACTTTCGTCGTGTCTGTAGAAGAGTTTATCAGAGTTTTACTTAGATAGTAGGTACCTTTAAGAAATACCATAATATTATATAATGGAGCTACCATTCGAATTCCCGCCTACAAATGTTTACCCTGGTATTGGAAAAGATGGCAGCAGTAGTCTTAAATTTGTCGCATTATTTTTTCTATGAACTTATCATTCTTCTCCGCCAGGAGTAATAGTGTTCTGTGATTACAGCACACATTTGTTTTCTTTAATCTTGCTGGCAAAAATTTAGAGCTCTGCTTTATTAATCTGCGGCGTGGTTCTGACGTCAACATTGCTTTTGATCGAAAGCTAAAGATCCCCTGATATCCCTATTGAAAGAATTTTATGCCAAAAACGCATAGTTTTTGAGAAATATGCAATTGAAATTTCTTAATTTTTTTACGTCTTTTTGTTTACTGTCATTAAAAACAATAAGAAATATGTTAGAATGAGACGGATTCTATGGCGAAATGTTAGTGATTTCTCTTTCTTACATATTTATTATGTTAATCTATGGTTGAAAACTATCTGATTTTTTTTTTCGTTTCGCTCCTTTTTGAGCAGGCAAAGGCAAATGCTGCAAAACTATCTGAACGAAGAAGAATGGAAAAAAAACACTGTTTAAGCTGCGTTCACCGAAAATTGTGTTTTTATTTCATAAAGGCATTGCTGAAAGGTAATTATGCAAAAAAAGACAGGGCAGCATTCAAAGGGGGGAGGGGGGCGCAGTCAGGGCGAGTGCGAGCGTAGCGAGCACGGGAGTTCGGGGCACCCCAGCTTGTGTATTTATAATGGGCCCCGTAAACGGTCAAACGGTTTGATTCAAACACGTAAAGTTTGGTTTGACTCAAACCATTTTGATCGTTTACAAAGGTGGTTTGAACGGTTTATCAAACATTTACGTGTTTGAAGCATGTTTGATGCAATTTCATATTTTTCGTTTGATGCAATTTCATATTTGGCATCATCGTATTGGGAGCAATCCTGTAATGATAACGTCTTTTGTAATTATTAGTTTTTAATAAATAAATAAAGCATAAGAAGTGTAATTACGACAGCGTACAGAATCAGACTGCGCAGAGCCGTTTGACAAACTGTTCAAACCAACCTCAAACGGTTTGATCAAACACGTAAGGTTTGAGTCAGATCGTTTGACCGTCTCCAGGGCCCTTAATAAGTATTATTTTTTGCATATCACCTCCTCAGCCTCAATTATTATTCCAAATTTAACTCTCCTTTTCCTTTCCTATCCCTGTCCTGTATCCTCTCCAACCAAATCTCCGACACGTGACATTGGCGGAATTGTGATACACAAAAGCCACAATTTAAAAAAAAAAGCTACCTGCAGATCATAGACGCATTCCGATCCAGACTTTCAGCGCTGTCAGCGATCAGAAAAGCAAAACAATGTATTGGCCGACAGTGATTCGGAACGCGATTACGGGTACTTTAATCAGCGCGTCTCAGAACGCAGGGCATATTCGATTTTTTTTTTTTCTTCTTCTTATAGCAACCGTCTACCCATTTTTGGGGACAATTATTTTTGTAAAGGTTTCCGACGCGCGTCGTCGCCTCAGCCTTTTATTCCTCTGAGGTGTAGCGATCAAAAATTTTCAGACTTTGCCCATATTCCATTATTTATTTATTTATATTCTGAAAAAAAGGATGAATATAGGATTGATCTTGGTTGGATCATCCCTTTGCCTGCCCAGAATGATTTGTTCTCCGCAAGCAAACCCTGCGTAAAATAATCCCTGCGTTCCGAGACGCGCTGAAATTGATTAAAGCACCCGTAATCGCGCATACCGAATCACTGTCAGCCATACATTTTTTTGCTTTTTTGATCGCTGACAACACTGAAAGTTTGGTTCGGAATGCACCCTATATCGAAACAAAATACTTTTTTTCAAATTAACGGTTTTTTCTACAAACGGTTATTATCCCTGCATTCCGAGACGCGCTGAAAACGATTAAAGTACACGTAATCGCGTTCCGAATCACTGTCAGCCATACATTTTTTTTCTTTTCTGATCGCTGACAGCGCTGAAAGTCTGATGCAGAATGCGCCCTGTTTGTAACGGAATTGCCAGACGTAAAAAAATATCGAACTTAATCTCAAACTGTCACCCTGTTGAGTGAGATACATTAATGGCGCATTCCGAATCAGACTTTCAGCGCCATCAGCGATCAGAAAAGCAAAAAAAACGTATGTTTTGACAGCTAACAGTAATTCGGAACGCGACTACGGGTGCTTTAATCGATTTCAGCGCGTCTCGGAACGCAGGGTATACTTGGGTTACTATAATTACGTATAGATAATAAATCAAATGTATTCAATATACTTACAGGTACAGACAAACAAACTTAAAAAATAAAGGTATTGTATTCAGCTTTTTATACTATACTTGGGTTACTATTGGATGAGCTCTGACAAATTAAAATTTTAAAAACTTATTAATATTATATCGTTTATTTATTTATTTATTAAGTAAAATTACATACTGTTTAATGATAAAATTAGAGGTGAAGTTACTTTTTTTTTAATATTTTAGCTACTATGGTTTTAAAACTTTTGGCTAGGCTTTGCGGTAGAGGGTTCGGTGCGCCGTGCGCGTGAAGAAAACAGGCGTTTGGTCCTAATTATTAGTTTATTGGCGATTTGCCTATACTCTTTACAATTGTGCAAGATGCTAGCTAACAAAGAATTATAACGAATTATTGATAACTTTTACTGGTAACACAGGCAGTGAATACACACAATCACCAAAGAGAACATAAAAAGTATCGAAAGTATTTAATCTTTGTAACGCGCCGGAAGGCGCACGGGCCTCCGGCCAGTAGGCGTACGCGACGGGCTATCCTCGTCCTGATTGGTGGGACGAAAGGAGTGTCTATGAGCCGGTGGTGATGGACTTCGGATACGCGCTACATACTCCTCCTCCAAGTCACTACATCGTCCCGATGGTGAGTTGGCCTTATCTGGTGGCGCGTGTTTGCTGGTGGGTGGAGTGTGAGTGATAAGGGTGTGTTGGTCCCTAACTCGAATACGAGGTCGTCCTCGCAACCTGCGAGGTTGGACGGGTTTTTCTTGTCCCGTTTGACTGACGAATGGGGTAAGGTCAGTACTATGAAAACGACCTAACAACAGACCCTTCGAATCAGTTACCTCAAAAGTGGTAGGACTTACCACACGCTGAATGACATAAGGGCCGTCACGTTGCGGCATAAACTTGCGGGTCAAGCCTTTCGAAGCATTACTCAGAGCATGAGTGGTGAGCAATACAAGGTCGCCTTCTTGAAAGTTAGGAGAGGGACGACGGGAGGCATCTGCGTAATCTTTACGCGTGTCCTGCTGTTTTTCGACCCTTTCTTGGATTTCTCGCAAAGATGTCACGAATCTTTGTAGATATGGCGTCACCTGCGGTACAAAGTTGTCGTTTTCAAGGACAACCCTAAGGTCGTGTTGAACGTCAAAAGGCGTCCTCATCTCACGGGCGAACGTCATAAAAGCTGGGGTCTTGCCAGTCGTTTGGCAGGTGGCGGAGTTCAGAGAAAAACGTACCTGAGCCAGATACTTTGGCCAGGTTCGGTGCTCCGTTTTGACCAGCATGGCTAATTGGGTTTTGATATCCCGATTTTTCCTCTCTGCCGGGTTGGCTTCGGGGTGGTACAGAGGAATAAGGTTCTGCTTGATTCCCAGGAGAAACATGCATTGTTGCATCGCTGCCGACACGAACTGTACTCCATTATCGGAGGTGATACGTCGGGGAAAACCGTAGCGCATGAAATATTCCTCTATCATGAGGGGAGCACAAGCTTCAGCAGTGGCTTCCTTCATTGCAAAGAGCTCGATCCAGCGAGTCGAGGTGTCCTCCATAAGCAAAACCCACTTTTCACCATTCTCACCCTCGGGCAGGGGACCAAAAAAATCTATGGCCAGCACTTCGCCTCTGCGGTTGAGTACAGGCGTCTGCAGAAGGCCAGGCGGCTTTTGGTTGGTATATTTGTACCTCTGACAATCGGCACAACCTTTCAGGTATTGGGTGACGCGGTTCCGCATTCCGGTAAAATAACATCGCTGGCGGATGCGGTCTAGAGTTCGCTCGATGCCTTGATGACCGGCTGTGGCCGCATCATGAAATTCCTTCAAGACATCCGGTATCATCGAGTCAGGGATGACCAGCTGTGGCTCCTCTGAATCGGACTCGGGACCATGACGATAAAGAACACCTTGTTCTATCAGGTATCCACGCTCAAGCCAGCGCATAGAAATTAACGCGTCAGTGTGCTCGATATCCTTTATAATCTTATGGATTTCGGGGTCGTCCATTTGAGCAGCTCTGAGTTCTCCAGCTTTCTTCCGAGGCACGTCAATGGTGACTGAGCAAATACCAGTCTTCTTGGGAGCTCTCATCACAAATTGGACGACTCAGACCATCAGCGATGACGTTAGCCTTGCCAGGCGTGTACTCGTACTTGATGTCAAACGCTTGCAGTTTGAGTGCCCATCGCGTCAATCGTCCACTGGGTGATTTTAGGGAAAGCAGCCACCTTAGGGGCTGATGGTCACTCCTAACGATCACCGGGTGTCCGTCGATGTAGGGTCGGTATTTCTCCACAGCCCAGACTACGGCAAGTGCCTCGCGTTCGGTAGTGCTGTACTTCCTTTCTGCGGCGGTAAGTAAGCGACTCGAGTACTCCATGGGGTGCTCGTCAGGACCTTCTCCTTGTAGGAGGACGGCACCTAAAGCGTAACTGCTGGCATCGGTACGTACGATGAATGGCTTGCTGTGGTCTGGCTGGACTAAAATTGGAGCAGAGGTAAGTTTCCTTTTCAATTCCTCAAAAGCATTGCTTTGTTCTTCTTTCCAGGTCCAGGGTGCGTCTTTCTTAGTTAGCTTCGTGAGCGGCTGAGCGATTGCCGAAAAATTTGGCACGAACTTCCTGAACCAGGAACAAGTTTGCAGGAACGTTCTCAAATGCTTGAGATTCGTAGGCTCGTTCATTTGAAGTATGGCTTCAACCTTTGAGTCATCAGGCTTAATTCCCTCTGGCGTGATAAGGTGTCCAAGATATTTGACCTCTTTGGAGGCAAAGACACACTTATCTCGGTTGGCGCGTAATCCAAAGACGCGCAGGCGATCGAAAACACGTTCCAGGTCTTGGAGGTGCTGATCATACCCATCTGACAGCACAAGCAGGTCATCCAAGTAGGCTAGTAGTGTGATCTCCTTTACGGTACTTCCAGAACGAAACCGATCCATTAGCCTCTGGAAGGTGGCGGGTGCGTTCTTCAGTCCGAATGGCATGCGGCAGAACCTGTAAGTACCGAACGGCGTGACAAACGCGGTTTTGTCCCTATCTGCGGGTGCAACACTTACTTGCCAATAACTGGAGCGTAAATCTATGGCACTTATGTAGCCTTCCCTTTTCGTTGCATGTAGCAGGTCGTCGATCACCGGTAGAGGATAAGTGTCAGTCTTTGTTACAGCATTAAGACGGCGGTAATCAACACAGAACCTGAAAGTGTTGTTCTTCTTGGGAACAAGAAGAGCCGGAGCTGCCCATGCAGCCTCACACTCTTCGACGACACCTTCATCTAACATGTTCTGGAGCTCAGCTTCCATGATAGCCTTCTTAGCAGGCGTTAAGCGGTAAGGAGGTACGGCTATGGGTGCGTGATCACCCGTATCTATCCGGTGCTCTGCATAAGGAGTAGCTTCTCCTCCTAGACGGAAAATATCTTCGTGACGCTGCAGAAGTTCGGTCAGTTGCTGACGTTGGTCGCTGGTGAGCATAGATCCTTCGTCCTCCCTCAATACTATAGAGGAAACCATTACAGGTGTTGGCATCACCTCATCCCCTTCATACTCAAGAGGATAAAACTGCTGGCTACCTGAGAAGTGCCAGCTCGAAGAAGCGAAATCTATGACCATACCTGCGGCATTAATGAAATCTATCCCTAAAAGGGTATCGTTATTGTTGGCGTCAGGAAAAATAATAAAGTCGGTTGTAACAGCTCTATCTACCGATATAGTGACGTCTAATCGAGCTACCAAAACATCCTGTGGGCGTACTACGCCGTCAGCCAACTTCACGTCTACCTGTCGAGTGGTGAACTTCTGCTTCATTTCCCGCAGTAATTTAAAAAGCTTATGACCAGCGACGCAGCATTTTGCTGCGGTGTCAATAAGGGCAATGCCACGCTTACCACATATCTGGATACTAAGAGTGGGTCTCCTTGTCGGCTTGGAAACAGCAAACGGGGCCACGGTGGCAGATACCTTATTAACGTTGGGGTCACCAATTGGGTCACTTACCCTATCTGAGTTGGTATCAACAACTGCGCAATCTACCCTAACGAAGCCGGAGTCAACAGTGATCTCACCTACCATATTATCAGTGATGGGGTTCTCAACTGCGCATTTTACCCTATCCGGATCGGGGTCAACAGTCGACTCAAATACTCTATCATAAATGGGTTCAACAACTGTGCAATCTACCCTATCCAAATCGGGGTCAACAATTGGCTCAACTACCCTATCATAAATGGAATCCAAAACTGTGCAAAATACCCTTTTGCGATCGGGGTCAACAGTTGACTCATTTACCACATCGTATAAATCAGTATCGTTACCTAAATCTGAGTATTCATACTCATCGTCCGAAATATCATCATAAAAATACGCCGGGTAGTGATCGTCACTGGGCGAGTGCGTCCTACACGGCAAGTCATCGTATAGAAAATTTGAAATTTCTCGGTTATAAATAGGATCCTTTACCCTAGATTCGGACGCAAAGTTACCGTTTAACGTCAAATAGGGGTCACTATTTATTTGCATATCACTCACAGAATTAAAATTTATAGGTGTGGCAACCCTAACAGGCGAGTCATCAAGAAACATCGAGTCGGAACAACAGTGACAGAAAACAGTTGTGTCGTTACAGGGGTCACAGTACTCATCGCAAGAAAAACCGGTAAAACCCTGTACGATTGACAAGTGTGTATGCTCCCTGTTAAAATCCGGGTTGTGAATGGGCACCTTTATTAATGATTGATTGAGTGAATGAGTTTTCTCTATGGCCTCTTGGCCGTGTATCCAAGTTGTAGTGACAGGTGTGAGATTGACAGATGTTTGCATGTGTGCGTGTGCGGGGACAATGTTATGATTTGGATGAGGAGAATATGCAAAATTACTGTTTTCATGCTCATTACAGTATTCAAAGCTTTGAAAAGGATACGAGGGCTCGGCGTCGACAGTGGAGAACGACAGTTGACTGTTTCGACACGTCGTGCATTGCGATCTGATGACTCCTTTCGTCCCACAACCATAACAGCTGATTTGCGGCATATTTACATTATTTACATTATTACCTAGCACACTATTTCTGCTACTTATCTTACTACAGTTCTCACGGTGATGTCCGTACACTTTGCAGTAGGCACAGAAACGAGTTTTACTGTTCAACGGGGTGGCCGAGTCAGTAGGCGGCGGCTGCGCCGGCGCTGCAGTGGAGCGCCGCGTAGCCGTGGCCAGGTACTCTGGCGCTGCATAGGACCTACGCGACCCTGGAGGCACCGTAGCTCTCTGTGTCATCGGGGGTGGAGTGGACTGCGTCGGCGTTCCCACTCGACGCGGCGGCTGCAAGGGCGCGGCTCCCGTCACCAAGGTCGCGCGGCCGGGGCGGCTCGCGACGGCCGTCTGCACCGCGGGGGCGTCCTCCAGCTCCTCCTCGACGTTGCGTGCTCGTTGCAGAAGTCCTTTGAATGATGTTACGTCGTCTCGACGAATTCTTTTTCGGATCCGTGAGTTAAGAAGACCGTACACCATGTCTACTTGGGCTGTGTCAGATATGTCATCCTTGGGCAGCTTCGCAAGCAGAGCTCGTGCCTTCGCGACGAATACATCTGTGCTCTCGTTTGTTTGTGTCATACTGAACAGTTCTCTGTATATTTTATGAGGCGGCCGACGATCTCCAAAAGCGCTGCGCAGGCGCTCGAGCGCTTCAGTCCAGGTCTTTACTTCGGCCTTGGCGCTCTGCCACCATACCGCTGCACTGTCGGTCAGCAACATGGATAAACCTCGGATAGCGTTTTCTTGTGTTATGTTTGTACAATCTTTGTAGCTTTCTACTGCGTCGATGAAAGTTTCAAGTAGGTCGCAATCGTTTTCTCCTGCAAAACGTGCGGAACACTTTGAAAAGTTCCCAGTAATAACCGGAGAGGGCACAGGCGTGGGCGGCGTCAACGACTGTCGCTCCAACACGCGGTCCAGTAGCATCTCGAACGCGGCTGTTTGTGAGCGCTGTGAGGCGGCCATCATGCTCGCCACACTCGAAGCCGTGAAAGTAGCCTCTCCACGCTGCTGTTGCTCATGATCACTCTCGGGGTCGGACTGATGCCGTTGGGATTGTCTCGTACGCGGCATCTTGTTGCACGTAACCAATATAGGAACCCAATTAATCTTCACGCCCTGAGTTGGGCAGCCATTTTTGGCTAGGCTTTGCGGTAGAGGGTTCGGTGCGCCGTGCGCGTGAAGAAAACAGGCGTTTGGTCCTAATTATTAGTTTATTGGCGATTTGCCTATACTCTTTACAATTGTGCAAGATGCTAGCTAACAAAGAATTATAACGAATTATTGATAACTTTTACTGGTAAGATTACACAGGCAGTGAATACACACAATCACCAAAGAGAACATAAAAAGTATCGAAAGTATTTAATCTTTGTAACGCGCCGGAAGGCGCACGGGCCTCCGGCCAATAGGCGTACGCGACGGGCTATCCTCGTCCTGATTGGTGGGACGAGAGGAGTGTCTATGAGCCGGTGGTGATGGACTTCGGATACGCGCTACAAACTGAATATTATTCAAAAAAGTTGTTAACGTCGTATGAAAATTTTTGAAGCTGTCAGAACCCATCCTATAATAACCCAACTATATAATCTAATATTATTATTTGACAAAAAGAAGAAAGCAAAAGATGCGAATGATCCGATGCGATGCACGTGGAGTTTCTTTAGTGAGTTCTTCTCCACAGAGTCCGCACATTGTGTATTGAACTCACCCAAAAAATGTAATGATGAAACTGAGATGCATAAAGATGAGATGCAAAATTTTAACAATATAATGTTAAAATAAGAACGTAATGTTAAAATTTATAAAAATTCAAGATGGCGGCCAACTTTCATGTTTATCGACCGATTTTGGTAAAACTTTAGCATACTATTTTAGCATAAAAACAACAACGCAATGTTAATATTTATAAAATTCAAGATGGCGGCCAACTTTCATGTTTATCGACCGATTTTGGTAAAACTTTGGCATACTATTTTAGCATAAAAACAACAAAGCAATGTTAATATTTATAAAATTCAAGATGGCGGTCAACTTTTTTGTTTATGGACCGCGTTTGATAAAACTTGGTTTGACATACTATTTTAGCATAAAAACAACAACGGAATGTTAAAATTTATAAAAATTCAAGATGGCGGCATACTTTTTTTGGACCAATTTTGATAAAACTTGGTTTGACACACTATTTTAAAATAAAAACAACAACGTAATGTAAAAATTTATAAAAATTCAACATGGCGTCCAACTTAATTTGCTTATCGACCGATTTTGATAAGACTTGGTTTGACATGCTATTTTGGCATAAAAACAGCAACGCAATGTTAAAATTTATTAACACTCAAGATGGCGGCCAACTTTCATGTTTATCGACCGATTTTTGATAAAACTTGGTTTAAAATACTATTTTGCCATAAAAACAACAACACAACGTTAAAAATTATAAAAATTCAAGATGGCGGCCAACTTTGTTGTTTATAGACCGATTTTAATAAAACTAGGTTTAACATGTTATTTTGGCAAAAATACAACAACTCAATGTAAAAATTTATAAAAATTCAAGATGGCGGCCAACTTTTTTGTTTATGGACTGATTTTGATTAAACTTTGACATGTTATTTTAGCATAAAAACAACAACGTAATGTTAAAATTTAAAAAAATCTAGATATATTATTTTAGCATAAAAACAACAACGCAATGTTAAAATTTATAAACTTGAAAGACTATCGTCGACACTAATCAGTCTGACGTCCACCACGCATGGATGTGGACAAGTCCCCCTCCACGACGATGTATTCAAGTCGTTGTATGCGTCTCGGTCAATCAGCGGTTCAGAGCTAGCCATGAGTTAGCGGCATTCATAGCAGCCCAATGGTTACTCCACATCTTCATAGGTCAGATACGGAAATCTCTCCACAGACTGGCGTCTTGAAGGTAGCCACTAAGATATTGTTAACTCCACTATCAGGGGTAATGCTTAGTGTACTGTAACGACTCTCCTGCAGAGAGCCGCCACTTAAAATATAAAAGACACTTCTTTAGAACAGAAACTATATTCAAATCACATCACAATCACAGAGCTTGTACTGAGGGACATACAATCGTCCGCACACGACGGCGGACGGCAGGTCAGAACGTAAAATCTCTACGGCCCAGCCCGTATGAAGTTTCTATCGCTCTCTTTCTAAACTGAATAGTTAAAAAGAGAACGAATATATTATAAAAAGAATATTAGCACTCAGACCAACGAGGCCCGATGCTACAGTACTTATCACGCCTACGATGCGACCCATACACCAGCTCAGAGCTAGACATGCAGTGCCAACAATATCTAAGGGTCCTCTATTAGATGGTCAAATATAGTGCATTCTGTGATAAGTTTGATCCAGCGGCCGTGTCCGCTTTCATTAGGTCATCCAGGAGCGTCAACCCTATGATTCCCTTGATTTTAATTTTTGACCATCTCGGATGGGATATGTCATCCATAGAGGAATAATTAACCGTTCCCATATCAAAGGCGTGCTGTCTGCACGCCAGTCTTCAGGGACCGAAATCCCGTCGAAAGGCAGTGAGAGGCTGTGCAGCGCCTGCGACTTTAGGTTCGGCAATTATTTCACTTGGTTTTCCAAGTATAGACTTCTACTAGTCTATTTTTGCACTTTGACAATAATGTCAATTTTCATGAACTTAACGTTCCGCCAGGTATTTGTTTTACTTTCTTTCCGTGGGTGATAGTTACAATACTGTATTGAACAGCTTGGTATACTTACTTCACATTAAATTGATAAAAATGTTTTTAGCAAAAACAATCCATGTAACTTAGTACATGTGTAAATGAAACAAAACCTATTTTGCAAAAATGTACTAAATGACTTGGTACATTTTTTTCGCAATGTGAGTTACGCATTAACAATTTAAGCGGTTTAACTGTTGTAGTTTTAGCTCTAGATCAATTTGGGCACCTTAAATATGTAGCAGAGAACATAATGAACCAATAGACACACAGATGTTTAAGATCCGTTAGTACCAACAAGAGTTACATCATAAAGTTTGCCCAAAACACCAAGGCGCGGATATCTTGGAATCAATCGTGTGAACATGGTACATAAATGCTTAACAGGGTCCATATATACCTACTATTTTCCTTCCTTATGAATAAATTCCTATCAACTTCTGTTTATCTATCTAAATCTTATGTATAATATTTCATTTTTTACCTACTGTTTATTTTCCTATAATAAACCAATCCTATTCCTTTTCCGAATTCCGCTTTTCCTAATACTTCATTAGGACAAAACGAGAAAAAAAAAAGTAGTTCCGTTTCCTCAGTTTGTATGTGGCAATGTGCAAATAGCATTATGCCAAAACGAAAATGGAAATTACAATCTTTTTTTTTATTGGTTTTCTGATCGCTGACGGTGCTGACAGTTTGATTCGGAAACACACCCTTTTACACTTACACCATTAAAAAAAAACTGTTTTTGTTTTGTGGAACCCTTATACATACATATATCCTATAAAATCCTCTTTGTTTTGTGGTTACATGTGCGTGGGTGAAACGCCAGTATTATAATTATCGTCTGTGCGTGCGTATGTATTATTTAAATAAATTGTGGAATCTAGATAATCTTTCCAAAGCAAACCAACCAGTAAAAGATAATCGCCTACGATGCTGTCTGATCTGAAGGCAGGATCGGAAGATCTCTGCAAAGGATGCTACTTACTAGTAAACAGTGATTTTATACTTGCATACACTAAAACAACATCTCTGCTTCAAGAGGCTATGATTACTAGTCAACTAACTACGAACGATTACGAGTTGAATATATGTCATTACTATTCATTACAATTACAAACCAACTTATTTTTCTTGCAGCTTGGAAAAGATTTAGAAAATTATCAGTATTGGAAGCTAATGACGGGAGATTAAATAAAACCTAATGCTGAACTACATACCAACAACGAAATCATCAAGTGGTGAAGAAACAAGTAGGTACTCATTGAGCAAATAGATTAGTCTTTATTATATTATTTTGATAAACATAAACCATGATTTTTCTTTTACATACTAGCACCTACCTGTTTTCAAAGAACTAATACCGGAACAGAGAATCTGATTAGAAGTTGTTGTGTAATAAAGAAACTCGCATACATACATACATGAACCCTTAACATAATATCACACTTTGGTTGGATGATCATATTACTTATACATTAAAAGGGTGAATAATTAATACCAGTCTCGCGTCCGGCGTCATTGCGTGTAGACGACTATACGTTTTTATCAATTTTTTTTTTATTGATCTACCCGTAAGTTTTTGTGTGTGAAATTGTTAAATACTATGAGTGATCTTGGTGATGAGGAGCAGGAGGCTAGTGTTGAAACAAATCATTTGAGTGCTAGTGATGTGCAGAGAGTAATTTTTGGTTCTTCACCTGCTCATGACACCATCCAAGATCATAGTTTGGAGGTTATGTATGAGGAAAGTCCTGTGTTTCTAGAGTATTCTAAGAGAATGCGAGAAGAATCAAGTGCAGCTGAAGATGATGAAGGGTTTGTTATGGTTACTAGTAGAAAAAAGCTTAATTTGAGACGTTCACCATCACATGAAAACCAAAAATTAACTGCCGTAAGTCAGGAAGTAACTGCTTTTTATGAAGTTGCAGTTTCGTCTCAAACCCCTCTTCCTAAACAGTTGGCTATAGCTAAACTTTTAAAGGCAGAAAATATACAAGATATTGTAAAAGTGACATACAAAAATCCATGTAAGATTCTCATTAGATTCAAATCTAGCAGTGCCGCAGATGCTTTTATGTGCAATGGAAATATTGATAAAAAAGGTTGGACATGCAGAAAAACTAATGATGTTATTTATTCTTATGGTGTTGTGAGAGATGTAGATATTGAGTTGGAGGAGAAAGAAATAAAGGAAATTTTGGAAAGTGAAGTGGATATACTAGCTGTTAAGCGCCTCTTGAAAAGAAACCAGAAAGGTGAATGGGTGAAAAGTGAGACAATTCGGATCGCTTTTCAAGGAGCCACCCTGCCAACATATGTCAAAGCATATGGCTGCCGTTTGAGGGTGGAACCGTACATTTTTCCTGTTACACAGTGTTCCAAATGCTGGAAATTTGGTCATGTTAAAAATTTTTGTCCCGCTAAGTCACAGCTTTGTCCAAAATGTGGTGGTGAACATGAAAACTGCATGACCAACCTGTTTAAGTGTGTGAATTGTACTGGAGCACACATGTCGCTATTTAAAAGTTTATGTCCAGCATTCTTACGAGAGAAGAAAATACGTTTGCATATGGCACAGCACAACTGCACATATAAAGTTGCTTTGCACTCTATGAATATAGAAAAGAAAAATAGAGATTTAAATGACAGAGCGCGTTATATGAACCCAGATATTGACAATGACAATTTGTTGGCACCAGGCGGTAGTTTGAGTGTTCCTTCTTATGCAGTTGTAGCCAGTCAAGGTATTGATAAAAGCCAAGTTGAAGAAGTCATGGAGATCCAAGAGACAGTTCAAATTCATAGCAAGCCTAACTCTTCTAGAAAAAACATATGTGAAATAAATAATAAAATGAAGGCAAGTCAAAAAACACATAAAAAGAAGATGGAATCTGGTGAGTACTTTAATCATACTAGTACTGATGGAGATGAAAGTAGTGAGTCAGAAGAAGAAAGCAATAAAGTTAAAAACAAAACCAGGAAGATACCTTTATTTACAAAATTTTTAGAACGTATGAGTGAAATCATTTTGTCAAAGAATGATATTGGGACAAAAATAGATATGACAATTACCCTTATTAAGATAGTATTAAAGAAGTATTTAGTTAAATATATAAACGCAGAAACTATCTTTAACTTAATTAAAGAATTTTATAATGGATCATCATAGAAATAATAATAGAAGACATGCTGTTATGAATATTTTTCAATGGAATGCGAATAGTTTGTGTCCAAAATTGCGTAGCTTGGAACCTATATTATGTCAAGAAAAAATACACTTGGCTCTTATCAGCGAAACTTGGCTTTCAGAAGAGGATTCTATAAACATTAGCAATTACAATATATTTAGAGTTGATCGGGACGATTCATATGGAGGAGTCTGTGCATTAACCCATAAATCTGTCAAAACAAGTCAAAAATTTTACAAAATCTCAAATTCGGATATACAGATTTTAATACTCGATATTTACAATGTTCCGGGTCTCAAACATATTATTTCAATTTATTGTCCGGGCCCACCTTCTGCCAATACTTCCCTGGATGATTGGAATAGGATATTTCAACTTTTTAATTCTGAAACTATTATTGTTGGAGACATGAATGCACATCACACTTTATGGTCGGTGAAAAATGATAGAAGAGGAGAACAGATTTATCAGGCCATGTTTGAAAACGACTATGTATGCCTTAATGATGGTAGCCATACACGCATTAGAATGGTAAATGGGGTATTACAGCAAACGTCTCCTGATGTCTCATTTGCTTCTGTAGATGTGGCTATCAATTTCGCATGGAAAACTATCAATGAAACGCTGGGAAGCGACCATGTTTTTATTAAAATGAAATTTGGTTTTGAGAAGACAGGATTAAATATAAAAAAGAGGAATTTTAAAGAGGCTAAGTGGGACAAGTTTAAAGAAAAAGTAGAAGGAGACCTGGAGGGTTGGGTATGTGGAAACAATGTTCAATCTTGTTATGATTCTGTCATTAACATCATACAATCTGCAGCCGACGTTTCTATTCCATGGATCAAGATCAGCCAGGACCTGGACTCTAAATTCAGGCCTAAACCATATTGGAATTCTTCTCTGTCCAAGGCAGTGGCTGAAAGGCGACTTGCTTTAGCAAAGGTCAGGCGTAATCCAATTCCTGATAATTACAGCAACTTCCAAGAAAAAGTCTCTCAAGCACATATATTAACAAAAAAAGCGAGATTTGAGGGATGGTCTGACTTTTGCTCTAGCATTGATCATGAAACGTCTTCGCCTGACATGTGGCGTAAGATGAGATGGATGAAAGGTGGAGGAAGTAAATTTGCTCCTGTTAATCCTTTAAAAGCCAAAGACTTATTATATTCTCTTACTCCAGATACTGTTGAGGATCCTCAACCACTTTTGTCGAAGGTTCAGTCTTCAATTTTAGAGGTGAAAATAACTTTGGCTGAACTGAACAACTGTCTCAAGCGAAAGGACACATCTCCAGGCGCAGATAATATATCTTATTCTATGTTGTACAATTTACCATTGAAAGCCAAAAAGGTTCTTGTCGAGTTATTCAACCTCATTTTGAGTACTGGTGAGGTTCCCGTCCAGTGGAGAGATGTTTTGGTGGTCCCTATACCCAAACCTGGACGTGAACCCAACTCATCATCTGCATTAAGGCCAATTTCACTAATGTCGTGTCCATGTAAACTTTTTCATCTTATCTTACTCAAGAGAATGGAATGGCTCATTGAACATAGGAATTTATTACCTGCGTCCACGATTGGGTTTAGGCGTGCTAAATCAAGTTTAGATAACCTTACTGGTTTGGTTACTGATGTTCAGAATGGTTTCGCTAATAACAAGGCAACTGTAGCCTGTTTCGTTGACATCACCAATGCTTACAATAATGTCAATATTGCTCCACTTATTATTGCTTTAGAAAAGATTGGTGTTGGTCGTAAAATATGTATTTATATATGGAACTTTCTCTCTAATAGAAATTGCACTATGTTGATTGACAATCAATATATTAGTAGACATACATGTAGAGGCTTAGCTCAAGGAGACCCTATGTCGCCACTTTTATTTAACATTGTAACAATGGATATCAGTAATACTATCTCAGATGTAAATGTGTCGCAGTATGCTGATGATTTTGTTCTGTACAAGACTTTAGATTACGGGAATATTATGTTAGCAGAATGTGTAATTAACGAGGCTATTTCGGTATTGATAAGTTTGTTAAGTAAGATTGGTCTAAGTTTATCTGAAAATAAAAGCAATGTATGTATTTTTAGTAAAACAAGGAAAAAATTCAATATTGATGTTAGTATGAATGATAGTATACTTCAAAATTTGAAAAAAGTTAAATATCTTGGAATGTGGCTGGACCCCTCATTGAAATGGAGTGCACACATTAAGGAGGTCAGTGAAAAATGCTACAAACTTCTCAATGTTTTGAAAGTATTAGCGGGGAGTTCGTGGGGTGTTCATCCCAAACACCTACGTAGATTATACATTTCTCTTATTAGAAGTCGTATTGATTATGGTAGCTTTTTATATGCAAATTCGGCTAAGACTCATTTAAATAGACTCAATATAATTCAAAACAGAGCATTGAGAGTTTGTGGTAGTTTTATACGTAGTACCCCAATTCACGTCATGGAGAGTGAACTGAGCATTCCTCCTTTATCTATTCGACGTTTTTGGCTTGGAAGCAGATATTGGCTGAGGGTCGCTTCACTCTCTAATGATAATTTTAGCAAGATTGAACATCTGACGCATGTCAGCAATTACTGGAGAAATAAGAATGTTCCTTTATTAATTGAAATACATAATATTTTTAAAGACAAAGTACTGCATAAAAGTCCTGGCTTGGAGATGTTCCTTTTAGATATATGGTTATCCTACATAGATATTAGTAGTCTTGTTAGATTGCAAGTTGAGGGATTATCATCTGCTAAACGCAATTATGAAACATCAGTTCTTAAATCACTCACCTTACAAGATTTAGATGACGCATATTCTGGCTATCACAGGGTGTACACTGATGGATCTAAAAGTGATCAAGGTGTTGGTGCTGCATTTATTGATCCCCAGAGGGAGTATACATTCAAAATGAAACTTCGCGATGATATGTCTATCATGAGAGCTGAGCTATTCGCAATATTTGAAGCACTTCGCTATATACAATCTGGTCGATTTGACAGAGTTGTTGTCTTGACTGATTCCAGGAGCGCACTTCAACATCTGATTCGTTGTGTGTCGGGTGCGCGAGGGATTCCCATTGCATACCAAATTCTTAAATTATTAATTGATTTGGAACAGATTATTTGTGTTAGATTGCAATGGATTCCTTCGCACATCGGGTTAAGGGGCAACGAAATCGCGGATCGACTAGCTCGTGAAGCAGTTTGTGATGGTCAGGATGTGACGTGTAAACCATACCTTACAGAGGTCTTTCAAATAGCAAAAAGCATTTGTATGGATAGGTGGAAGCATTATGTTATTGAGTGTTCAACTACGAAGGGCATGTGGTATCAAACCATAAATAGTAGGCCAAACTTATTGCCTTGGTTTGACGATGCCAGTCTCTCTAGAGCCAGTTTAGTTGCTGCAATGAGGTTACGTTCCGGTCATGTTCCACTCAACAAGTTTTACCACATGATTGGAAGGAGAGAGTCTCCTCTGTGCGCTCATTGTGGCGTTACAGAGGACATACTTCACTTGTTGGTGGAATGTGAACGGAATTGTGACCTCAGAGACAGAATGTTTCCTAAGGGTTTGCATGGGGGGCAAATAAATGTAATATTGGCATCGCCTTTATCCAAAGACGCGGCATTACTTTATAAATTGTACAACTCATCTATAAAGGGTCGATGATAAATTATATGGATAAATAACTTGTCTAAAACTATGAGGCTGGCATAGTCGCCAAGAGCGATTAAAGCCTCGTCAAAAATTAGATTTAAAAAAAAAAAAAAAAAAAAAAAATAATTAATACTTTTTTTTTACAGGTTGAAGTTGCTACGTAATTAATACAAACTTGTTTGGCAGTAGATGGTATTATCTCCTACGCCCTCCCACTCCCAGTGTGTATGCGTCAAATAAACCAACAAAGGGTTAAGTGGTTCAAACGTAATAGCAAGTTTGTGAGTTCACATAGAGCAAAATCAAGAAAAATACACATTTTTATTTATATCAAATTTTTAACGAGGCTTTAATCACTCTTGGTGACTATGCCAGCCTCATAGTTTTAGACAAGTTATAAAATTGTGTATAATAAAATTAAAAATTACAATTAATTAATTTTTTGACTAAGCAAGATATTAAATTTAGACGTATGGTTTTGTGGAATGATAAATCTGGAGAGTCAAATAATAAAATAAGATAAAAAATATTTTAATGTTAAGTACTTATTTTCATGTTCTTGCAATAGAAAATTGTTTTTAAAAATAAATTTCTCCTAAAAGTAAGTGACTTTAGTTATTAATTCCGTGACATACTCTTCATTATTGGAATGGCCCAAATCTCATACATTAAAAACCCAGAATCTACAGCAATGATATGTGTACCAATGGGTTGACTATAATAGACATTTGAAGGTACCAAAAGGACAACCCTGAAATCCATGGGATATAGGAGCTATATCTAAATAAAAAATAAACATTTAAAATAATGTCATAATAGTTTGTAATTGTTGGTTATTGTTGTTGTATATACATTAAAAATAATGTCGTAATTGTGTGTAATTGTTGTTTCGTTTTAATGCTACGAGTTTGGTGGAAAAAAAAAAGAAATTGTATGTATATCTTTCATTTATTTTTAATATGATTCTAAATCAATACACACCGCGTCTAAAAGTCCTGCAGGTTGAATCAAGTTGCCTTCATATCTGGCCCAGGACAAGTAATATATTATCAAAATAATGTGGGCACAACTGCCTAATGTGCGGCGGCCATGAATGCAACTACAACAATATTCGGAGATTGCATGGCGACTAGAGTATGTAGCAATAATAAGTTGTTGATTGAACGTGTCTCAATTGAATTCTGCACCTTATTAACATGTTTCCCTCTTTGTCATTGAAGTTGGGATGTATGTATGTATAAGGGGATGCCTGCGAGGAGCGCAGATGGGTGACCTGCTCTATATTTAAGAACCATTTCACCCTTAATCCCAGTATTGATGGATGCTCCTTTCATGATAGCGCCGCATCAGCTCAGCCGTACCGCGTGATACTCTCGATAGGTGAGCTGTGTTAGGTCTATCCCTTGTTCTCTCTGCTTCTGGCACGGAAGTTTGAAGCATTTGAAGTTGGGATAGGGATGTCTATAGACTTCCATAGAATATACGCCAGTTTCTCTTACATGTTCGAAGCAGTACAATCTTGCCAGCTTCACATGGTACATTCCAATAGCAAAAATAAGCATCTCATCGTAGGTCATTCTAGGAAAATCTTCAAGTACTGTTGCCTCCATTCTCTGAAACGCAATGTTTCTTTGTGCGTTTAGACGTCGTTCATCAACATAATCAGCTAGTAGGTTTAGCATATTTACATTTCGATCTAAATCAGTGGATTATCACTGTAGCTCTCTTGGGTTGTGTTGATCAACGCTGCAGCTATTTTAAAATCTGTCAGAATAGCTTAGAGTTCTGTTTCATTTTCCCATTGATGGTGTCTACCACCCATCTGACCATAGTGGACCATATTTGGATCTGCCACATGAAATAAATCTATTATTTTCTGCTGCATACATACATATGCAAGTCCTTTCTGCGAGCCCTATGTCCCTGATGAGGCATAGAAGGACATCATCATCATCTTTGAATGAGTTTGTCGTAACAGCAAAGGCCTCCCCTGACCATTGTTCTCTATCTTGTGCTGTTCTTGTCCATGTCCTGCCGACCATTTTAACTAACACATCCTTCCATCTTCTTCTTTGCCTTCCTTTTGCTCTCTTTCCTTCTCTGGGGCACCACCGCAATTTCTTCAGCTACAGCAAAGGCCTCCCCTGACCATTGTTCTCTATCTTGTGCTGTTCTTGTCCATGTCCTGCCGACCATTTTAACTAACACATCCTTCCATCTTCTTCTTTGCCTTCCTTTTGCTCTCTTTCCTTCTCTGGGGCACCACCGCAATTTCTTCAGCTACAGCAAAGGCCTCCCCTGACCATTGTTCTCTATCTTGTGCTGTTCTTGTCCATGTCCTGCCGACCATTTTAACTAACACATCCTTCCATCTTCTTCTTTGCCTTCCTTTTGCTCTCTTTCCTTCTCTGGGGCACCACCGCAATTTCTTCAGCTGGTCTTCAGTTCTAGTTTGCGATAGGTACTATTTTGTTTGTTCATTTGTTGTAGCACTGAGACACTGAGCAAGTAATCACTACGTTGTTGTAGTGGTTTTGACATTCGCACTTTTTATTCTATATTATAAATATTTGTGAAATTCGTGAAAGAGATAGCGTTATACAGTTTTGTTCTTTCTAATATTACAGTTAAAGCAACACTGTCATGACATGTATAAGATCTGAGATGAGAACGAGGCATCACTTTGACAGTCCCAATTTTTTTTTTGTCTGTGGATTGGCTTCGTTTTATCTGGCTGTACATTATTGGCTGTACATTATCGGTACAGGCGATAATTCGTGTACATGGACTCGAATTATTGGCTGTACATTCACGGTTCTGAAATATCAGCCCGTACATGGATTCGAATTATTGGCTGTACATTATCGGCTGTGAAATATCAGCCCGTACAGATTTTGTACAGCCGATATTGCACATCCAGGAAAGCACGGACGATAATTCAAGTACAATGTACTCGAATTATTGGGCTGTACAAGTTTGGCTTCGAAAGATCGGGCCGGCCTTTATCTGGTCGTACATTATCGGCTCCCCATATTTATAAAAATCGTAGTTTAGTGCAAGTTTTACACAACAATAAAACTTGCAGTGCAGAGACGATGCACAGCATCTAAAATAGTGAGAAAGCGCCACTTACTTCGTCCAGCAGTTGGCCCATTTTGGGCCAATCGTTCTTGCAAATATTGATAGTTGATTTGACTTACTCTGATTTCCCGCCAATTTTAGTCACCTGGGGTTGAGCCCGTTCAATGTTTCCTCATGAGTCTCTCACCAGGAGACCTTAAAGGGATGCTGTGCATCGTCTCTGCTTAATAATACAAGTTTTATTGTTGTGTAAAACTTGCACTATTATTCGGCATGTGACGATGCACAGCATCTAGTGAGAGACGTGTTTATTAGCTCCTGGTGACTACAAGTACGACGCTATGTGATTGATATTGTGCTGTGATTTCCTGCAAAATATACTCGTACACAATTTATATAACGAAGAAATCAAAATGTTGAAAAACCATCAACAATTCTAAGGTCTACAAGTATAATATCTCACTTTTCAATAGAGTTGAATAAAAGTATTGTCGAGTTTCTCCACCGATTCCACCATTAATCCAAAGTGATGTAAAAACATTCTATTTATACCTATATATATATTGCTTGTGAGATAAACGACGTGACGTGCCGCGTGAACATCTTAAACGGCGTGCTGCGAACTTTACCTGGCTACCAATAGCATATGCGACCGAAAGGCGCATCGCAAAAGGTTCGCTTCGCGTCCCTCTGCTCGTCTCTGCTTCCACTGTAACCAAAATATCGTTGTAAACCTGTTTGGATTCAATTAATAATTATATTATTTCAAACTAGACTGCCTGTAAATCGTTATCCTTTTCTGAGCTGAGCACACCCCATTATGTGGTTCTAAAACATTCTGGCCCTTGAAACTAACGCTGCTTCTGGGCAAGATAGAGGAGGACTTAATGAGTAAGGGATCCTTAACTTCGTCAAGTCGTGCAATCCACAACTTGATGTTAAGAGCAGAACTATCCAGTTATTATTATTATTTAGAATAGTACTCTTTGCTAAGATACAACTATCCTGACAGTTCTCTTAAGAGACATACACTGGTAGGGCATCAAAACTTGGTTATGTAACAAGCAATAGACAGAGGTTCTTGACAAAAATATCCCCAAAAGATTGGCCATTAGCAATTTTTCTCCCAGAAAAAGACGAGTTAAATATTCTACCAGACTATGACGAGAGACAAAAATAAATAGTGGAATGACTATAGTTTACCATACCTGTTTAGTGTGTTCTCTTGCTTTTCAACGACCGACCAGCTCGTCATTCCTCCCCCCCCCCACCTTGAACTATCTAACAATAAGAATTATACGAACTTATTTGAGGAGGAGGGCGGCTCGCTGTTGTTTGATAGCGAACGTGGCAAGTATAGACTTTTTAACCTCAACTGCCGGTCTAATGCGGGGACTGGGGAGCTGCAGATTCAGTAGCTCGGCTCTCTTTCACAAAGGCGTGTAAAAATATACGGTTGGTCATAATTAATGCACTGAATAATAATGTAGGTGTTGGTCACCCTCATCCATGAACGCGAAAGCCCATTACTGATACACTGTGCACGTGTGCGTTACCTTTGCACTATTTAATGTAAAAAGATCCTTATTCAGGCTTCATAACGCAAAAAAGTTATTACTCACAGTTGGTTAATTTAAGAAGATACCATTCCGGACAATATTTGCCTAGACAGATATTGTCTGCCATGCTACTGAAGTCGATGTTGCTAGTAGATCAACATTGGTTGGGGTTCTGTCCAACCGATTTCCACATTCGTTCGTTCAGAATTTACAACAATAATGGTGCGCTGGCCAATTGAACTATCTGGCCAAATTGCTATGTTTACTAAGCGATTAATGTCAGCCACTCTTTAAATAAAAAAAATAGCTAACAAACAAAATCAGACAATTCTAAACAGCTTTCCTGGATAGAAAACCATTTCGACAATTCTGGGTGCCACATACTTGTGTCCCACTGTAGTTGACTACCAGAAAGTGCCGCGTTAAGATTGCATACAAGGTTATCGTTACGTGAATTAGCAGAACTCCCGGAGTGCCGCGTTAAGATTGCATACAAGGTTATCGTTACGTGAATTAGCAGAACTCCCGGGTTAGACCTCGAGTACCTAGAACAGAATATCTCACACACGGCTACCTGATACCCAATCAGACAGAGCCCGTCCCTATGGGTAACAGACAGTTTATCATCAGGTACAGGTATTATGTACATATAGGTAGGACATAATTATGTAAAACAGATTTAATAAATTAGTACCATCCTAAAAAAGCTGACACAAGTAGGTACTACTTAATACCTACCTACTCATCACACAAAAAGCTTGTCCCGGGCGGGGCTCGAACCCGTGACCCGGTGCTTTGAAGGCAAAGCCACCTTGCATGAGTGCCAAGAAGTTATGATAGGTTAAGGTAAAGACTTTCGGAACTTTTAATCTTGGTATTGTATCATTAGCCAGCTTTGGTGTGGAAAAATAAAAAATATTTTGCGAGATTCAACTTTGAAAAAAGGTTTAGAAATTTTAACCAGTCATCTCATTGTATCATTTTAGCTTAGTATAACTTTTTATAAAAGAACCTGACGAAACCTGCAGTCGAAACAAAAAAGCCTGCCGATGCATGGCGGACATACCTGCGGAAATATCCGTCGAACACTCCAATCAGGTTCAGTTTGTCGAGTCACTTCAGGTGGAACATAAAGTTCAGTTTGAGCCGTTGTTCTTCTTGCGTTATGTTCCATACATTGTGCATAGAACACAAATTCGCCCTGCGTGTAGGGCAGATTGCACAGTGTTGACAAGCAAGCACCGGCTAGAAGGTAAATGTTGGCCGCATTCGCGACATAAGTTTGCACAGTGTTGACAAGGCAAGCACCGGCTAGAAGTTAGTTGGCCGCATTCGCGACATAGTTTGCACAGTGTTGACAAGGCAAGCACTGGCTAGAAGGTAAATGTTGGCCGCATTCGTGACATAGTTTGCACAGTGTTGACAAGGCAAATGGCGGCCGCATTTCCAAGATTGTCGACAGGTTGGTCTTCCGAGACGAGCGTGGCTGCCACTGCTACTCTTGCTCAACAGTTAAGGTAGTCATACCCATCCCAGTATTCGGAGACTCTTTGATAGTGATGTAAATGTGACATATACTGTACAGTGTTGCCTGACAAGGCAGACACTGTCAGAGGTAAATGACAGACCCATCCCTGAGATGATTCACAGGTTGGCCTTCGGAGCCTGACGAGCCTGCCACTGCCCCGATTCGCTCGGAGGCAGCCCCTGTAAAACGTCAATCATTCTGCGAAGCTTCTTGGCGATACTTCTACGATGAATCAGTGTTAAAATCACTCAGGCTGTACTTTAGATACGAGTTGTCTATGTCTAGATATCAAGTATTTTCGAACAAAAAACTTTTTTTATTCATCGTAGGCTCGAGCCCCTCGGTGGGGACGTATTTGAGCTGTTGATGAATTCATCGTAACCATCGCAAGCTTTCAAGTAGATTTCAAAGGTATCACCGCTTATTATGCGTATTGAATTGACGTGGTATTTACGCATCATCGTCCCGGAAAAATTGATGTGCTTGTAATAGAAAATACTGTGTAACATCTTTGTCCACCTGCAAGCCTAAATCAAACACAAAAGACACACCAACAAAGACAAATATCAAATGTATATTAAATATTTATAGGAAGAGTTTCGCGTAGCCGCTATTATTTGTTCTGTGGCTAGGTTTAGGGACTACTGAGATTCTTGTGTAGATTGCCACCGATCTCTTGCGAAACTGTTTAAGGTGATCTTGTCTTGTTAAGCATAAATAACTAAAGATAAAAAGATAAATAAAAACTAAGAAGAGCTTAATGAACATAGAACATACCTTCCATGAGTACTGTCCCATTTTATTATAAATATATCTTATTATACCCAATAGGCGGCCACCCATATGGGATGTTACTGTTTCAAATTTGAAGTTCAAGTAACATATTTCCCACCCATGTGGACTTCCCTTTTCTTTTTTAGCCTTCCCACACAAGTATCTGAGCGTGGGAAATTAGTACCTTGCGGTAATTATCTATTCCGGCTTAAAAATCCTGAGAAATAGTAGGTAAGCGAACAAAAGATAAAAGCGTCAGCCTGTGGAGACGTTGACGCGGTCGATATAGCACCTGACATGAGCCGTTATGGTCACGGAGACAAATACAAAGAGGAGCTGCTGCCCTAAGACGTTTTCTATATGATAGCGGGGGTCGCCATTGGGAGGGGGTGCGGGGAGATGAAGTTCTGCTAACCATCTAGCGGTCAATAGCAAAACTAGCTTTGCAGCTAGACACTAATGAACCGTACTTAATTTTGCTATTACACACAAGATGGTTCTGTTCGTTAGTTCGTTACGCTGTATAATGTTGCCAGGCAAGTGAAAAAACAAAAAAATCGGTCGTTTTTATTGTAGGATTACCTTATACGAGCAATTGTGATATACAGGTGGCCCATTTAGATGGGTCAGTATGGGTAACTCTGAAACTATAAGACATAAAAAGATCTGATAAGAAGATCTCTTAATTATCCTGTAAATTTAAGTGTGCAATAAAGAATATATATATATATCGCACCTTCGGTAAGACAAGGGCACAACTGTAATTTTTTCGAAAAATGAGTTAAGTATGCCAAAGTGTTTACGAAATATCATTTTATTTGGTGGAACAAAGACACCCATTAGATTTCTACAACATACGCCAGAGGGAGATAGTGGGCTTTGTCTTATTGGTGCATTTTCGAACCGTCTTGGCGCGACAAAATCTCATTGGTCAGTTGCGCTGCGCCCGTGAGTTAAGTAGGTTGTCTTCTGGAGCACCAAGGACATTAAGATAAATATGCCTTTTATTTTTTATTGATTCTGGAAGAACAAAGTCACATTTACTACACTTATGCCTAAATCATGATTATACATTCGGAGGAACAAAGCCGTTTAAACAGTTGTGACTTTGTCTCTCCATTTTGCTTACAATTTAGTGGAGATATAATTACAATCAGGACGTTGTCTCTCCAGTACGGTTAAAATTTTGTGGTCTTAAAAGCTTGTGTGATTTTGTTACTTCATTTGTTATCAGATATAATGACAATTAGGACTTTGTTATTCCAAATTATTAGAAACAAAAGGCTTGCTAAACGTGGAGCAAATGAAATTGGGACGTGTGTTTACAAATTTTTAGAAGAACTGTCATTTAGCCAACCTGACAAAGACGTGATCTTCTCTTCTTCGTCCTAGCGTTTTCCCGGCCTAGTGCTGGGGTCCGCTTTCCTACTTAATCTTCTCCACTTTGCCCGGTCTTCGGCATCCTTAGGTGTGAGATTGTTCTCTTCCATATCCGCTTTCACGACGTCCAGCCAGCGCTTTTTAGGCCTACCACGTGATCTAGGGCCCCTGGAAAGTGAGGTCGAGGCATTTTTTTCCTACATAGTCTGCGGTTTATATGATCATACCATCGGAGGCGACTTTCCTGAAGCTTATCCGCTACGTTACGGACTCCGAGACTGCCACGGATGTGCTCGTTACGAATTTGATCTAATCGCGTAACGCCACACATCCATCGCAACATCTTCATTTCCGTGATGTGTAGCTGCTGGACATGTCTTCCGAGGACAGGCCAAGTCTCGCTGCCGTATAATAGGACTGGTCGGATGATGCTCTTGTACACAAGGCCCTTGAGCTTCACCGGTATCCTGGGGTCGCAGAGGACACCGGTTACTTCTTGCCATTTTGCCCAAGCAGCGCTTATTCGGGCTTGGACGTCGTGATCGATTTCACCAGACTCGTGCAGCACGGACCCAAGGTATTTGAATTTATTAGTTTTCACGACAAATTCGTCTCCTACCTTTATGGGGTCAGAGCCCGTGCTGCCACATGCAATGTATTCGGTCTTCGCAACATTTAGTTTCAGACCGCCGTTCTCTAGCGCACCCTTCCATTGATTCACCTTATGCTCCAGTTTTTGTTTGTCCTCGTCGGTCAGTGTAATGTCATCAGCGTACATCATAAGCCACGGAGATGGTTCGTGAACTCGTGCCGAAACTACGTCTAGCACTACGCTGAACAGAAACGGACTCAGGGCCGAGCCTTGGTGAACTCCAACTGTGATCGGGAATGGGTGAGTATCGCCAACGGCGGTCCTCACTATTGATTCCGAGTTGTGGTACATGTCTCGTATAATGTCAATATAGGTCTGCGGCACATTCTTCTCCTTCAAAGCCCACCAGATGACTCGGCGCGGTACGCAGTCGAAAGCTTTCTGTAGATCAAGAAAAGCCATATGCCATAAAAGACAAAGACGTGATACTAAAAAAATAATGTAATAATAAAAATTGTTTTTTATAAATTCAAACCTTTGTCTTTTGAATTAAAATTCAAGATATTATGTTTTAAGATTTTCGTGATAAAAAAGATATTAATTCAAAAGACAAAGATTTTAACAAAATTTTGTTTCTTGTTTATGAGTAAATTCTAAAGACTTGTATTAGCTATTTTTAGACGTATGCAACTTAAAGTTCCTGAATAATGTATTCTTAAAATAAAATGGAAATGAAGAAAAATTATAAGACAATAAAAAAGAATAATAACGATAGTTATTTATAAAATATTAATTACCAAGACAAAGATGTTAACCGTATTTTTGTGTCTAATTTGAGAGCAATTCTAAAGAGATTTGCTAATGTTTTTTTGTTACATGCAACTTAAAGTTCATAAACATACTTTAAATAATAAGAAAATAAAGAAAAAGAATCATAAAAAATGTTGTTTTTATTTGAAAATCATCCAAAAAGAAAACTCAAATACGGTCACAACTACAAAATTAATTTAAGTTTGCCGTGACAAGGGCACAAGTGTAGCCCTTACTTGAAAAAAAAAATTATAAAAAACAAATGAAACCATTTTAAATGTTGTGAACGGCATATCTCTTTATTCATAAATTTTCAGAGCTTATATGATCCAAAGAAGAACTATTTCTAAGCAATTCAAGCGAAGCAAGACCATATTGAATGCGAAAAAAATCTTAAAATGGCTCTCCTGTAAAATTACAAAATGTGCAGTTGTGACCTTGTCTTACCGAAGGTGCGATATATAAAGATCTGTTCAATTTTGACACGGGATTTCACGTAAGTCCTTTATCATCATCACTTACTTACTACCAAGTATAAGGAAACATCCTTGCCCAAAACGTGATATTTTGATGTCATGTATTCAATTATAAATATTGAGTAAGTTCATCAATATTATCTGCATTATTTAATCGTATGCTACAAAAATAAATATTGTATACAATATGGCCACCCAGCTAACTATACAAAATACATTAATGAATGAGCATGAATGAAACAGGTCATATAACCTTCTACAGTAAAGAAGTTATTCTACTTGGCGATAGATGGCGTTGTTATTGCCGAACTTTCTCGGAGGAATAAATTACGAGCATTAAAAATGTCATTAGAAAAATACATACAAGTGGAATTATGTCTTTTTTCGTTAGAAATAGTTGATATCCTGAAATGCTAATTTTTGTATACGGTCACTGCTTCCCGATCCCAAGGACTTGTATGACTTGTATCTAATCTGTAGGGTATACAGAAATACTGTAATGCTTTATTTATGATTCTTGATGTCCTTCCGTATATGGTCCTAGTCTAGTCTACCGATCCCAAGGATCTCCACATCCGTAAGGTATACAGTGAGTATGTAATATGTCCTTCCTGTAAATATGGTCCTAGTCTACCGATCCCAAGGATCTCCATATCCGTAGGGTATACAGTGAGTATGTAATATGTCCTTCTGGTCCTAGTCTACCGATCCCAAGGATCTCCATATCCGTAGGGTATACAGTGAGTAATCGTATGGTATTCCAACTGTGAATATTCTATCTTATACTAACAATACTTTAACCTAGGCTCAGGTAACTATCTACCTTCTAAGACGCCTTATCACAAATCGCTCGTCTGCACATTGCATATACATGTACTGCGCGCGCACTCACACACCCCAACACACATTCACTCACACACACTCTCCCCAACACACATACACTTACATAAGTACCTTACACAAATCAACATCTATCTATACATTATTTATTTTAATTATTTATTGTTTTAGGATCACCGACGAATGATGCACCTTTACAAATAATATTTTAAAGTACAAAAGTGTTAGATGCTCATTCAGTTAAAGGTAACCACAACATACACAGATATCTATATAATTCTAAGTGGTTCTTAACAACAATAGTTCTATGTCGCAAATTAAGAGAAAATTACAAATAAAAAAGTATTTTTACATCTTATCCTATAAATAAGCAAACTTATCCTATAAATAAGCCTACCTTATCACATACAAACACACGTACTCTCGCACACCAAACGCCGTTGACCTCACACTTTCACTAACCTGTCTGGTCTCCTCATTAACTAGTATTAGGCATAACCATAATGTATATTCACTTAGACTAAATCCTGATTGTAGTAATATAAAATGTTGGAAGAGCGTGGCATTCCCATCACAAGTATCTATGACTACTTACTGGGAAGCCTCGACACTGTACTTGTAAGGATTTATGTAAATAAAGCATTTTTAATTTTTAATTTTATTTTTTTTAACAATTACTCGTACTGTTGCACGATACAACACAGCACATAATTCTTGCGTCACTAATTTCAATTAAAATGGTTGTAATCAAACCAAGTCATATTCGTGTCGTATCCATAAAATCCAAAGTAACACTGACAGAAGCGACGCCTGGTGGTTAATAGCTAGTAGTAAGAGTAGTCCGCTATGAGACGGGCCTAAGTTGCTTGTGGCACCTCCTCTTTGTATTTGTCTCCGTGGTCATGGTACTTGACGACGACTGTTGTTCGGTTTTGCATTTGGATTTTGCAATAAAATAATAACATCAGTTCAAAATATAATTATAGAAACCTTTACCGTACACTATTCTCGCTGTCCTCGCGTAAGTGATCTTTCGGAGTCACCCAGGTGTGTTTATTTCAATATGGTAGGTACAATGTAGTATTTCTCTGTGGTACATACGCTGTGTTATCCGTAACACTCATTTCCTTATGATGTTGCTGGTTCGAAAGTTATCGACGCTATGAGGAAACGTTGAACGAACTCAACCCCAGGTGACTAAAATTGGCGGGAAATCAGAGTAAGTCAAATCAACTACCAATATTTGCAAGAATGATTGGCCCAAAATGGGCCAACTGCTGGACGAAGTAAGTGGCGCTCTCTCACTAGATGCTGTGCATCGTCACACGCCGAATAATAAATATATATCGAAGCTTCCTCATGGTTGTCGTCAGGGTTATCGTCACTCATGGCGAGATTGTTGCTGGGTGTTTGCAAAATAAATCTCAATTCGTGGAGATACAATCACTGTGTATTTGATAATCACAATTAAGTTCACCAATTTATGAAAATCGTTAAGATTAATGCCGATGGAAAACGTGGTAATCCCAAAGAGGTGTGACTCACTCCATTCCTCTAACCGTCCAACTTCCCTTTTTTTTTTAAAAAAACGAGCTTGACATCCAGCTTTCGTCTTGCCAACCTAAAAATGCTAACCAAATGTTGCCATTTTAGAAATCCAAACTATCGCCTGATCTTGATGTCAGCCAACATACAGTACAGCCACATGACATGTAATGTCACACCTCTCTGATTTTACCCAAGCGTATTGCTTGACGTTTCCATCAAGAAAAAAACTACATTTGACATTGATCTTCGACACGGCCGTCCTGCTTGTCACACGTCCTCGGGTGAGGTACCTGTAACAATATTTTTCGGACAGTACGTGTAAGTTCGGCCAACCTGACCGATAAGACCAGTCAAAAGCATTGATAGCAATATTTTATTTGATTTACAATACAAAACTATTTTTCCTCAAATATCAAAAACATTTTGCAATGTATAGGCTAAAGCAAAACAAAAATATTCTGTACAAAACAAAAAACAAAAAGCCTCTTAAATAATAATCATTACACACAGCAAAGACAGCAATCAACTTCGGTCAATAATGATGTAAAAAAAAATGAGTTATGGGTATAGCAGTATCCACAAAGTCCAAGCTCTTTACCACTTGAGGTAGTGTACGAGTATACACTCAAGGGTAGTATCCATTTAAATTGCCAACAACGCACATCACTACATCCCTTGTGTAGTGGAATCCATCACTACATCCCTTGTGCAGTGAAATCCATCCAGCATTCTTTACCCGAAGGTAGTATCCACAACACTTTACTATCCCATTTAACAACAATCTGATGAAATAAAACTAATTAGCGACAGAGTTCTCAGTTTCTATCTCTGAATCGACATCCAGTGCAATTTCTAAATCAGGGCTATGTTCAGGCATTCTTCGCAGTCTATCGTGGGCGTACTTGTATGTGCGTTTGGAGGTCAAAGATTTTAAAACGTACCTATCGCCATCTAATACTTCAAGGACTTTAAAAGGGCCCTTAAATTTGGCATCCAATTTCGTTTGGTTGCGCTCTTCATTTTGAAGAAGTACAAAATCTCCAATTTTAAACTTGTTAAGTTTAGCTTTTCCATGGTCAAATCTGTCTTTGTCATATCGAGCTGTCATGTCAATGTTTTCAGAAGCTTGCGCTCTTGCTGTTGATAAGTCAAAGTCTGTGTCACAATCGTCAGCGAACATGAGTTCCAAAGGTCGCGCTACTTTGCCAATAAGAAGCTCAAGAGGGCTGAACTTGGTCACCCGATTCATGGAGCAATTTAATGCCAATTGTATGTCAGGTAGGGCCTCCTGCCACGAACATTCTCTACCCGTCTCTACAGTTGTCATCATATTTTTCAGAGTGCTCATCGTTCTCTCCACTTGCCCATTTGCCCTTGAGCTTCCAGTAGCTATCAAATGTAATTTGATATTTTGCCCCTCGCAGTACTCGCGAAAATCTGCACTGGCAAAACATCTCCCTTGGTCTGCAATAATCCTTGCGGGGGCACCAAATAATGACACTGCATATTTTACAGCTTTAATGCTGTTCGTGGTATCAATATTCGTGGTATGATGCAACAGGGCAAACTTAGTGAAAGCATCAATGAGGACAAAAACGTATTCTTTTTTATCATTTTTCCCACTAAGTTTGCCTGTAGCATCAATGTGGATTGTGTGCCAAGGTATCGCGACTTTGGGTATTGGGTGCAGTTCGACCTGAACTTTTCCCGAACGCGTCTTTGAGATTTTACAGACAACACACCCATCCACAAATTTTCTTACATATTTAGACATATGTTGAAACCAATACTGGTCAAAGACCTTTTCTAAGGTCTTTTCCCATCCTAAATGAATCAGGCCATTGTGTGTCGAATTTATAACAGACCATCTCAAAGCACGGGGCAAAATAGGTAAACACCTTGTTCTACCATTTCGCTGCACTTTCCTGTGTAACACTCCAGATCGAATTTCATAAGTCTTCATTAGATCATCGCTAAGTTTATGGTCGTTGATATTTTTTATCAACTCCGAGATTTCTGGATCTTTCTGTTGCTCGGCGAGCAGCCAATTCTCTGGAAGATTAGTGAAATTCACCTCCTTTCTCCATTGAGTCTCATCAAAAGCGTTTGATGGACGCTGAGGCAATGGGTTTCGGGAAAAGAAGTCAACGTGTGACATTTGCGTACCAGCTCTATGTACCACATCGAAATCGAAGGCCTGAAGGAAAGCCCACCACCGATGTACTCTAGGTGTAAGATCAAGCTTCTTTCTCGATGCCTGTAAAGAACTGCAGTCAGTGATGACTACAAATTTGCGTCCAAGCAAATAATGTCTGTAATGTTTTACAGCGTTGACGACCGCGAGTGTTTCCAATTCATAAGAATGGTATTTTGACTCTGCGGCCGTCGTACGTTTGCTGTAATATCCAATCACGTGACGCTTTTTGTTCTTCACCTGCATGAGAATAGCGCCATAACCAATTGAGCTAGCATCGGTGTGCAGCTCTATATCCAGCTCAGGGTCAAAAATTGTAAGAACTGGCTCATTTGTTAGAGTCTGGATGACGTTTTGCCGAATGGCCTCATTCTCAGGTGTCCATGTAATATCACTTTTACTGGAACTTGTCATTGCATATAAGGGCGCCATAATTTGGGAAAACTTCGGAATGAACTGTCTAAAATATGAAGCGAGTCCGATAAATTGACGCAACTGTGTGACGGTATTTGGGGGTGGTAGAGCAACTAATGCCTCAATTTTTTTAGTATTGGGACGAATTTCGCCTTCGCTCACCTCGTAGCCAAGGTATTCAACTTTTCGTTTCAAGAATGAGCATTTCTTGACGTTAAGGTGAAATCCGGCCTTTGTCAGAGTCTCCAATACAGTTTCAACTCTATGTAGCGCCTCATTCACATCAGGACCACCCAAGACCAAAATGTCGTCCATGTAAACCGTCACGAACGTATTAGCAAGCTCTCCCAAAGCTTTGATCACTGCCCGTTGAAATACTGACGGTGCGTTGCGCAGACCAAACGGCATAGTCAGGTATTCAAATTGACCTTCAGGAGTCACGAAGGCGGTCTTTTCGATAGAGTCAGGATGCACGGGTACCTGATGGTAACCACTCGCCATATCGAGAATTGTGAAATAATGACAATTGTGTAACCTGTCGATTTGATCAGAAATTAATGGCAGTGGAAACCTATCAGGCACCGTGTTGTCATTTAACTCCCGATAATCTACGCACATTCGGTCTGCGCCATTTTTTTTCTTCACAAGCAAGATCGGGCTTGCAAAGGGAGATGAACTGGGACGGATAACATTAGATGCAAGGAGCTCATTTATTTTATCCCTAACGACCTTTCGCTCGTCAGTACTAAGTCGGTATGGACGCCTGCAAACGGTCTTATTTGGGTCTTTCAGTTTAATCTGCATTGGTTCTACCTTTGCTGGGCTATTGGGTGTGCCCTCTATAAAACTTGATTTGTACGTTTCCAGTAACGAAAGCAGTTTCGGTCTAAACTCGGGAGGAATATCCGTGTCAATTGTATTGAAATCAATAGAAGATTGCGATTTGTCACAAGATAAGACGTTGCAGTTTTTAGTCAATTTAACAGAGGTAGTAGTCATGTTAACAGTTAAACCCTGCGCCAAAATTTCTCTACCTATCATGATATCATATCGTAAGTATTGATCTGGGAGTACATGAAACAGGATTTCAAGGTGTATGTCATCTATAGTCACAATGGTTAAGATTTGCAGAGTACTCTGTACACTCGTTTGTCCAATGCCTGTCATAGTTACAACGCTATTCACACGCGTACCACTAAGTCTACCACTAACAGATTCTTTCACTAGAGAGCATTCGGAGCCGGAATCATAGTAAAATGACATTTGCTCACCGTTGTGATCCATGACTCCACGAGGTGCGCCTATGACGCAGAGATCCACGCGCCGCTCAGCTGTAGAGGCGTTCAAACTGCTTCCTTGTTTGCCAGCTATGTTAGGACATCGCGGTGCAGTGTGGCCAACTCCATGACATTTGAAGCAAATGATGTTGTTGTTGCTCGCAGACTTCTCGTTGTTAGTGCCGTTTTTATTCGTCAATGATCCACCACTCGTAGTAGAATTGGAATGAAAGTCCCTTTTCACGCCACCCTTATTGAACTGCTGCTGGTTTGATCTAGATCGGCATGTGACCGACTTATGACCAAGTTTTCCGCATGTAAAACATTTGGATAGTTGCTGTCCGGTCTTGGTACGTTTAACCTCGGGTCCAGAAGTCTCCTGACTAGTAGTTGCTACACGTTTTCTCGAATAAGATATGGCTTTCAACTCACGCTGCATATCAGCACGCGTCGGAATATTAGTCGTAAATGCTAAGCGTTGCACACGAGGTTCGATGGGTGCAACATGTGCTAAGACGGTGGACACGGCTATTTGTTCTGTGGTAAGGTTTTTCCACCGTGCCATCAAGGATGTCAAAATGCGGGCTGAATATGCGGCGAGACATTCGCCAGGCCTTGGAGTACTACTACTCAAATTTATCAAAAATGCAGCTGGTGTCTCGGGGCAATCGTACATGGATACAAACTGTTCTTTAAACTCACCCCATGTCATTCCAGGAAACGATATTTGAGCCAACCAGGCGGCAGACTGTCCTTTCATAGCATTGCTAAGAGCAATCATGAGCGCTGCACCCCGAAGTGGTTTTTCAGCCATACACATGTCGGCGGTGTTAATCCAAGCCCGTGCGTCCATATTGTGTTTGTCGGGGTCGAACTCAGGGAAACGTATTCGTTGATCGTTATTCGATGTCCTCATGGTTTGCAGCAGCGCCATAAAATTCCGGTTTTGCTGTTCGAGAAGCATTCGCCATTTATCTCCGTCACTGTGGGCATTTGTGTTTTTTGATCCCGCTTCTGATATCGAAGCTTCCTCATGGTTGTCGTCAGGGTTATCGTCACTCATGGCGAGATTGTTGCTGGGTGTTTGCAAAATAAATCTCAATTCGTGGAGATACAATCACTGTGTATTTGATAATCACAATTAAGTTCACCAATTTATGAAAATCGTTAAGATTAATGCCGATGGAAAACGTGGTAATCCCAAAGAGGTGTGACTCACTCCATTCCTCTAACCGTCCAACTTCCCTTTTTTTTTTAAAAAAACGAGCTTGACATCCAGCTTTCGTCTTGCCAACCTAAAAATGCTAACCAAATGTTGCCATTTTAGAAATCCAAACTATCGCCTGATCTTGATGTCAGCCAACATACAGTACAGCCACATGACATGTAATGTCACACCTCTCTGATTTTACCCAAGCGTATTGCTTGACGTTTCCATCAAGAAAAAAACTACATTTGACATTGATCTTCGACATATATTTTCAAGTTTACGCTGTGTACCTTTGCACTTGGTTGGTTGGTTAGGTTTTTTTTTTTTTCATTTTCGCTGACAGCGATTACTCACGTACCGATTTACCGATTCAGAAATCGCGATAATACGGCTCATGAGCGAAGGCCGCGCTCCGATTTGCGCTGACATCACTACCCAAAACCGCGTACCGAATCACTGTCATTGGGATTACGGCAGCCATTGTGACGTCACTGATTGCGTCATGACCGCCGCCATCTTCCGCTAACGGCGCCCATGCTCCAGAGCGAAATTCACGTAAGCGTAATGTCAAATTCGACTTTGACATATTGTTTATTTATTTTTAAAAGTTAAATGTTTAAATGTAAAATTAACGTGTCTTATATTTATTTGGTTGAACAAAATTAAAAACACTTTTTTCAATTATGAAATGGCGATAAATTACTGAAATATTTTAAATCAATCAGTTTTGTAGGTTAGGGTTGCCAGATATTCGATAGTAAAAGTATCGAGTAGGTTATGTATATATTACGATCGTTTTGACTTAAGCACATAATATATACATAAGATAATATTATAGGCAATCTGATAAAATATAAATATAAATATCAAACATTCTTTTTTGTATTTTTTTTAATCTCATGTGCCTATTTACATCTCCATTTTTAAAAATTCGCAAATTTTTCTTATTTTGGGTACTAGCCATGCGAAAAGTGCTGTTTTCACAGCTGTACGATACTTTTTTAATACGTATAATAATTTAGAATTTTGCCAGTTTTGGTACGCTAATCAACATCTGGCAAGACTGAGTTATAAGCAGTTTCAGCGCGCTCAAACGCCGTTCCGTTTTGATTTCGCTCATGAGCCGTATTATCGCGATTTCTGAATCGGTACGCGAGTGATCGCTGTCAGTACTTTGAGCCGTGAAATCTGATTCGGAAACGGAACGTGGTGTTTCCTTATACGCGTTCAGTTTCCCTACCTTGCAATATGCAATATAAAAGTTAGTATCTCCTTCGGTGTCTTATTTGGTAAACAAACATAGCGATAAGGTGACCATAGACACAAAATAGTGCTTCCAAATAATAGATTTCATTGATTTAATTGAATGTTATTGAATTGGTGATTAATTGTAATTGGTGATTACAAGCATTTCGGAATATCCTACGTCGTATATCTCTTACTCTAATTTGTCATCATTGACGTATTTATTGTAGTGATGGGTTAACTCGCTTTGTCTAGAGTAGGTCGAGTTGAAATGGTAGCCAACTCAAGTCGCAACTCGAGTTGACTCGACTCGAACGGGCGGCGGCGGCGGCGCGGCTCGTGAGTGCGACGTGGGGCGCATTCCAAATCAGACTTTCAGTACTGTCAGCGATCAGAAAAGCAATAAAATATGAGTTATGACAGCTCACAGTAATTCGGAACGCGATTACGGGTGCTTAAATCGATTTCAGCGCACTCACAGCGCGTACCGAATTACTGTCAGCAGGCGGAACCCATACAATCTGATCGCTGACGGCGCTGACAGTTTGATTCGATAGCCACTTAAGCGTGTATCGGAACGCGCCCGTGATTCATTCATTATAACATTTAACATACATTTTTTAATTGCAATGGATAGAGACGTCACGTCTGACCACTTATTTGTAGAATCTATTTTTCTCTGTCTACTTATATTTTTAAAGATTCAACCAGTCTATTCCGATTAAATAATTGAATTGTGTATGAGTGCGTGATATACCTCATCCCTAAAATCCAAAGATAATGTAGAGATATCCGATCGAAATATGGTTTGAGGTTAGAACGATTTATTGATAATTTTGCGAAAAACTTAAGTTTTCGATGATTAATTCTAACAGAATTTGTGAATGAATCCTTGATAAGTGTTTGTTTCAGGTGTATTAATATTTTGGGCTAGTTCTATAGTGTAATCAGCCCGTAAACTTGAGATTTTGTCGAGGTAAGTGGTTTGTTTACCAAATAAGACACCGAAGGAGATACTAACCTTAAATTAATTACTTGACACTGGCACAAAGTCTACTAGTGCCAAAAAAAAAATTTGACGTTGACAGGAGCACAGTTAAAAAAATTGGTAGAAATTCTAATACTTGTGGTGTTGTGGTTGTGGTTTTTTCTTGTAGATTTTTAACTGAGAGTGATAAATTGAGACAACATCTTATAAGTTTTATCTCAAAAATGAATAGAAGAGGACGTGGGCGCGGGCGTTGGGCTCCGAAAAGCTCCTGGGAATGTAGGGGAAACAAGACCGGAGGTCCACCTCCTCATTTAAAAGGCAAAGCCATAGGCATGTATTATAAAAGAAAACATTTAGAAAGACTAGGGTCAAGATCCGACAAACCAGACGTTACGGTAAGATATATCTGTTTTGAACTAAAATAGGTATGCCTAGCTGGCTTAGAACTCCATACATACAAGCATGGCTAGCTCTATGGCTATGGACCTCTTTTCGGTTTTCGGCGGAACGTTCGTTTAGTATCGTGTGTATTTACCGAAACTTAATCCGACTATTTGTGCTAGTGGTACATAGTACCATGCTCCACATGAGCCTTTTGTACAAGCATGATTTGTCTTTATACTATAAATATAATTTTAGGAACAGCATAGATTTTCAGCATGGTGTCCATAAGGTTAGAGTTTACATGAAGTCATACCTTTAAAGTGTTTATATTTTTTATTATTTTAGATAAATTTCCGTTTACCACCAAGTGTTGAAAGTCGGGTACGGATAAACTTGGACACAATATCAAAACTTGCGAAAAGTTTGAAAATACAAACACCAATAGTTAACCCATTTCCTGTAAATAGGGAACCAATTACTGAAAATGTTGAACCACTGTTGAATATAAAAAACAGAACTGGTGTTCCTGTGCTAGGAACAGACAAGTTTAATATAAATTGGGAACCAAATGTACCCGAAACAAGTGCACATTCTGCAAAAAGAAATGATGCTTATGAATCTCATGTTTTTAAAAGACCTAACTTACCTGGCAGTTCATCAGCACCTGATTTTGTTCCGGTTGGAGATGATGATCCAGATGATTATGGGTCTGGTGATAAAATGGTTTCTTTAAGAGGTGGTGGTGATTACAAATATGGCTATGAAGACATTATCACTAGCAGCTTTGATGAAAAATTAGATGAGTGTATATCAAAAGGTATTGATATCAATTTAAAAACACAAGACATATTTAATAAGAGTGTGGTTTTGTATGAAGAATTCAAGATTATGGAAACCAAGACAAAGTATAAAAAAATGATGGTGTTTCGTAAACAGTTGCCAGCTTATAAAAAATCTGCAGAATTAATTGAAGTGATAAATAATAACCAAGTTATTGTAATAAGTGGTGAGACCGGATGTGGTAAATCAACACAGGTAATTTGCTTTTCCTTCTTCCAACCTAAAGCAGGCTGGCACAGGACTATTACAAGTTTTACAGTTCATTATTAGTCTAGTTATGTTGCTCTCATTATTGTTTAGTCTTTTGTTTGTTTGCAATGCTTGTGAAGGGTGTAGCAGAAGGGTCAGCCTACCATAACTTTTAGAATTGGCTACAAAGACATTTTAATGATTATTTATTTATTTATTTTTATTTATTTGGGATAACAACAGCAACATAATTGAATTCAAAATTACAGTGATAACAAATGAAATCTTGGGCTAATAACAGTTATCCACTTAAGTATTCAATAAAAAACGCCAAAAGCAGTTGTGACAATGAATGCGTCAAATAAGTAGGTAAAAAAAATAATAATTACCAAGTTACACACTACATAATAAATGAATGAAGTGTGCGGAAAGTCGAAATATATAAGATATACACACAAATAAATACTACAAAATCTAAATAAAATAATAAATAATATATATAAACATATGTATATATATATAAATAGATAAGTATTATAACTTTTATATATTAAGAAAAAGAAAATAAATAATAATATTATATTATGTATATAAATAAATGTTAAAATATATTAAAGGAAGTAATAAGCAATGAGACCAAAATGTAATACAGCTGCGCGAAAAAGAAAAAAAAAGTAAAAATGTGATTAAATGATATTGCAGTACAGCAATAAGATCTATTATAATATCTATCTACTATACATGGTGTAAACAATAGGTCTTCACAAAATGATGGGTACATTCAGGCCATGATTCTGAATCATATTAATCATAATTATTAATATATTATAATAAAAACATTAATTGCTGATTTACCTTAACATTTTGTGTGTCTTTTAGCATGATATACTAAATGCACTGTATCAGTTTGTAATAACATGTAGCTTACAAACAAAAACAATGCATCTTTTGGTTTTATATAAATAAACTACAACATTCCAGGTGCCGCAAATAATTTTGGACAATGCTTTAAGTAATTTTCATGGTGCAAATGTGCATATTGTATGCACCCAGCCCCGACGCATAGCTGCATCGTCATTAGCCATGAGAGTGGCAGAAGAAAGAGCAGAAGATCTTGGCAACTCTGTGGGCTATGCTGTCAGATTAGAAAAGTAAGTTTTATAGATCTCATCTATGTTATAAAATATTATTTAAAGCTTAGCATGAAGATTTTTACTTTAATTCTCTTTTTGGAGTAAAAATATTGTGTTTTGCAAAGTGCTGTTAATATGATATGTTGCATAATATCTATCTACCTATTACTTTTTATGCTATATGAAGGTAGTGGATAGTTGAATGAAGATTTATGCTTAAAATACTTGCTACTATTTAAATCATGCAGCTGTGTCATGCTCACCACTCTGGGGATAAGAGTGTATTTTTATTTTATATTCTATTTGTGTAAATGTGTTAATTATTTTAAAAATTTAAGCCTTAATCTTTTATTAGGGCCCCAACTTTTTTTTTTTAGTATGATATTTGTTTTGGCAGGGTAGACTCGAGACCTCATGGGAGTATTATGTATGTGACGACTGGCGTCCTTCTGGCCGATCTGGAAACTAACCAGGGCCTGACAAGCTACAGCCACGTAATTCTCGACGAAGTACACGAAAGAGACTGCCATGTGGATTTATCCATGTTAATGTTAAAGAAGGTAAGCTTTAAGGGTCGCACTAAACTTAACCGCCAGGAATCGCTATAAGCCCGCCTAATAAAACTTTGTCTTTTCTTAAAGCTTTTCTGACTGGTTTAACATGATTCTTGTTCTACCTACAAAATGTCAGTTAAAGAGCAACAGCGTCATATTATATCATGTAATATTATGATGAAACTTTTTTTGTTGTTGTTTGTGCAGGTACTTAAAAAACGGAAAGAACTAAAACTGATCCTTATGAGCGCCACTATCGACGCAGAGACACTCTCAGAGTACTTTGACAACTGCCCAATGCTACACATCGAAGGTAAGGAGCTAGCTCTAAAAATACTTTTTTATTTATTTATTTATAATTACACTTGAAAAAAAAAATTATTTGTGGTTGGGATATGATTCATAATCATGCATGGGTGAATGCACGCCTATCATTTTATACGCTATACTACTTAGGTTACCTAAGAACGAATGCGACAAAATGTTATTTGTATGTGCGTTGGTACACCTACTATAATTTCTTTGATTAACATCTCCATTCCAAATTTTATCCAAATTCGTTAAGTACTTTAAGCGTGAAGGCGGAACAAACGTCTAAACATCCAAATATTTTCACATTTATAATATTAGTGTAATTGTAAAGTGACCTCCCACTGTCACTAAAACATAAGCTCATGGACATGTGCATTGTGCGTTCTCCCAATCCTCACGTATGGGGCACAGACTTGGTCTTTGACGGAAGCACAAAGATCCAGACTCAAGGTTTGCCAGCAAGCCATGGAGCGCAGTATGCTGGGGTTTAAACTGATTGGCAGAGTCAGGAATACGGTACTGCGCTCCAAAACACAAGGGGCTGACGTTGCTCATACTGCGGCCAAGCTTAAGTGGGACTGGGCCGGCCACGTCGCTCGCATGCCTGACATCCTGTGGGCTAAGTTAACTACTTACTGGAAACCCCCAACTAACAGGCGACGACGTGGCAGACCTCGGCAGAGATGGCACAGAGACCTTTGCCCAGCAGTGGGACAACATAGGCTAAGTAAGATAAGATGGTAATCAGGTAGATTCTTTGCCTTGGTTTGTTTACTACAGTAAAAAAGAACTAACAAGAAAGATCAACACTTACACAATATCCGCTGAAAAATTAGCATAGTAAAGATAATAGTTCCTATAAGTAAGTCCTGAGGTTTAAGCCAAACTCTCTTTTTTATTTTAGGTCTTGCATATCCAGTTGAAGACATCTACCTAGAGGATATTCTGCTAAAGATTGACTTTAAAATGCCACCACCGAAAAAAATCCCTCAGTTCCGAGGTGGTCATAGAAGAGCTAGAGAAATCCAAAACCAGGTTGCGGAACAACAGATCCAGTACCGCGCTGAAATAGGTCAATTTTATTAGATAAATTTTACCTACTGAAAATATTCGTTAAAGAAATACGATACAAAAATAGTAAATTGACTTTTTAGACAGCTATGTAGCGATAAGGCCGTCTAATTGTGCACTTTAACATTTTTCTAAATTCTTGTACGTTTTTCTATTGGGTGTCGGTGGACGCTTTCCCGTTCAGGAGACGCGGGTTCGATCGCTGCCACGTACCAATGTGGTTATGTAATACGTTACGCTAAATTAAGCAAAAGCGAAAGCAATTTATTCGCCGTGCCAAAAAAATAACTGAAATATATCTGACAATCATACATAATTTCCTTCATGTTCACTCTTTTTATTTATCACTAATAATCCAATATTATTTCTTTAGACGGATGGCTAAGCAAACAGTGCAAAGCCCGGCCAGAATTACAGAATATCCGGAACATACTAGCGGACAGTTGTATCGAGGAGCTTAACATAGATCTGATAGTAGACCTCCTAGGCTACTTATACAGAGGCCCGCCTGGGGCTATCTTAGTATTTCTCCCAGGAATTGGCGAAATTACAAGAACTATAAAGAGTATAGAAAACAGTAATATGTTCCCTACATCGCGCACTGAAATCTATCCGTTGCATTCAAAGCTGGCAACATTAGATCAACACAAAATATTCAAGAGGCCGCCAGATGGCGTGAGAAAGATTATCATAGCGACAAACATAGCTGAAACGTCCATCACTATTGACGATGTTGTTTACGTCATTGACTGTGCGAAGATAAAGATCAGTGGATTGAATGTTGAAGATAACGTCTCTACGTTAAAGACGGAGTGGGTTTCGCAAGCAAATTTACGTCAAAGGTACAATATTCAAATTATCTTTTAATTTTCTACAACCTTCTGTGTTAACTTGGCAAACTTCTTAAGAGAGAATTAGCACAGAAACTCTTAAATTTCCATTGTGTCTTATACCCAAATCAGTTTTTTTTAAGTAGTATGTTATTTTATTGTATCTTGTTAAAAGAACAGCCTAAGTATTAGTACTAGCATAGCAAAGATAATTTCTATAAGCAAAGCAAAAAGAACTAAGTGTCTAGAGAAGAATTATGTCCACGGTAGTTGCCAAACATTCCAGTGTGTACTCAATGTAAGCTCTATTTACCCACAGAAAAGAGCGCAACTAGCATAGCGAATTTCTATAAAACTCGTTATAAATTGCAGGCGAGGCCGCGCCGGTCGCTGTCAAGCTGGCGTGTGCTACCATCTGCTGACGTCATACCGCGCGGAGACGCTAGCGGACAGAATACTGCCCGAACTACAGCGCAGCGACTTACTCGAGCCGGTGCTTACCGTCAAGCGGCTGCGGCTGGGCTTGGCGGCCGAGGCGATGGGCCACACGCCGTCGCCGCCCGCGCCCGCCACCGTCGTGTGGGCCGTCAAGCACTTGCAACAGTGAGTAATCATGAGCGATGTTGCCATTGGAGCAACTAACCGAGGCGCGTTCTCAAAACGTGACGCAAAGGAAGGGACCAGGACGGGGCGTCCCGATTAAGTACGAACATGAGTTGTTCTCATGTTGACGGGAGAGGTTGCTGCCTGAAAGTCGTAGAACAAGTTCGTTTCGTTAAGCAGCTGCGATACGATGACCCATAGTGTCGTTTCTTTAGCGAATCTTTAAAACCAGAGTTTGCGAAGTCGATCATAAACCTTGCGCCCTGACGACGATGACTACATAATTAATATTTCACCCTTAGAACTTCACTTATTTTTTCATCTTGAAGGTGTGGCTATCTGAACAGCAAGGAGACGCTGACGCCCCTCGGCTGGCACATAGCGCGCCTGCCCGTGCACCCGTCTGCTGGCAAGCTGCTGCTGCTGGGGGCGCTGTTCGGCTGCCTGGACCGCGCGGCCAGCGTCGCCGCGGTGTGGGGCTTCAAGGACCCCTTCCAAATGGTTATTGGTAAGCACTTAAACAGCGACGCGACGCACATAGGACGCATTCATTGTAATCTCATCATAAACTTGTCAAAAATATTCTAACTATATTTTTTTAAATCTGTTACTCTATAAAACAGTCTGTATTAACTTGTAATCATTCGCTTAAAAATATTTGTAATAGGTAGTAAAATTGCTGCCTAATTTTTGCTTTAACAAAATGCTGTCGATGATGAAAAATGTTTTATCTTTCCAGGCAAAGAACGAGAAGTAGACTTTGCCAGACGCGAATTCTCAATGGGCGAGCCAAGCGACCACATCGCAATGTCAGAAGCGATCATCCAATGGGAGAAGTGTTCGAAACACAATCGACGCAATTTCGCTTACAACAACTATTTGTCCCACAACACGGTCGAACTACTCTCAGATATGAAGGATCAGTTTGGAAACAGTTTGAAACAGATGGGTTTCTTACCTTCCGGCGACGTGAAAGCTGCTTGGGAAAATAGAAATACGAATAACTTGAGTTTGTTCAAAGCGATTGTGGCCGCGTCGCTGTATCCGAAGATTGCAACGGTCAAGTAAGATTTTGTTTTGTTGTATTAATTTGTTTATTAACACCTCGCGAAATTGGTTACTTATTTAGGAAAAATCCACAAAAAACGCCGACGACGTAGCCGCGAGCGGATAGCTAGTATTACATAAATAGGAGCTATACATTTTCGGAATTTAGAATGCCATGAAAAGACAAACAGATAAATCTTCCAGTCTCAAAACATCATTCAAATATCTACCTCGTACATCTTTTGTATAAATCAGATGCAGTGCCAAACAGGTTTACTGCACTAGAGTAGAGCGACATTGCAACGCGACTGACTGTATTTCTTGAATATATTTAGTGACACCAAACCCTCCGCTGCAGTATCTTTAATACTGCTTCAACATATAATATTATCAACATAGTTATAGGCCCCTTCAGGTAGAAACCGCACCCGCCGGCGGGGACGCGGATCTAATCATACGATTAATTCAGTAAGGCCCGGTTGGGGTCATTCTTCTCCAACACGTTTTTCGCCTTGGCAACGTTCTGGGCCGAGGTCCGTGTGCGTCTGAGGGCGCCCTCAGATATGTTGTCATAGATTTTTAAGGGGTACGAGCCTTCCGCTCCCCCGCAAGTCCGCGCCCGCTATATTACCACTCTGGTAGAAATAGCTATTAAACCGTTAAAAAAAGCATAGTTATAGCTCCTACAGTCGAATTCATAAGTGCATCCATTGCACTATGAAATATCTTTTTAATGACATTACCCTCTTCATATTTTTTTATCCTCATGTATACAGTCTCGTACACTTCATATATAACAGCAAAGACAGAAAAAAAGTACGTTTAATTATTTTTTTATTTCAAATTTGGATGCACTTATGAACCTGTACTGTACATTTCCCGCCCCCACAGGTGGTTAGGATTGCAGAAGCGAAATCCGCGCATCAAGGTATCTCTCCCGGAGTTCGGGGAGTCGGGTCGGCGCCAGGCCGCCACCGTGCACCCCAGCAGCGTCATGGCGTCCAAGCCCGGCTCACAGGTTTTTCATTTGTCTCAATATATCTATGACGATCTTGTGTATGTAAAAAGAAATATAAGTAATTTTCAGAAGCACAGTGATATACACAATATTAATACTAGAAATAAAGACAAGTTGCTTGCTTATGTCAGCTGACTACACAATTCTTTGTAATTGTATACGCTATTACAATAAGGTCCCTACTGATATTAAAAACTTACCTTTAGACAAGTTTGAAATAATTATAAAACAAAAATTGTATAAAAAAAGGTTACTATAGGATATCTGATTACTTAGAGGACAGATGTCCATGGAAATAGATTGTTTGAGTAGCAGGCTTTTTCGATATATTTATGTAATTAGCATTAATTTTGTAATTGACAATATTTTATTTAAAAAAGGAAACGCAAAAGATGCGACGACTGTGGAGTTTCTTCGGTGAGCTCTTCTCCACAGATTCCGCCATTGTGTTAGTGAACTCACCCAAAAAAATGTAATGACGGATCTAATAACATCCTATGGAAATAAATAATTTTTGATTTTACCTATGATTAAGATAAGATAGAAATGTCTTTATTCGAAGTAAGATTTAACAAAATCTTTCGACGTCAGAGCTAGCTTGATAAAGGACAAAAGTGTCTCTGGTTGGCACATTCACTACAAGTGTACGCTCACTGTGGAGAAGAACGACCGCAGAAAAAACTCCACAAAACTCGTATCTTATGTACTTTTTTTTTGAATATATTTATTTATTTATTAATAATAGAAAGACCAACAGCTAAAGTTAACTTGATAGTAAAATACAGTAATACCAAAAAGCCATTTACAGGTCTCCACATGCTTACAATAATCAATAAATATTTTTAATGATTCCTGTGCCGTACTCGAGCATCCGAACACAAAGCCTCCTTGTCATTTTAATAGTCGTCTTACTTATAGTAAACCTTTTAACATAGCGTCTGTTTTACAAAAATCTTAAATCTCTTCAGGTATTTTGTTATAGTAGGTAACGCACATGATTGTTTTTTTTTTTTTGCATAATGCTATTTGCACATTGCCACATACAAAGTGAGGAAACGTAACGCGATTTAAAGTATTAGGAAAAACGGAATTCGGAAAAGGAATAGGATTGGTTTAATGAACAGGATTTTTTTAGGTTGTTGTGTTGTACTGTGTTTTGTGTCAAATAAAAGCTGTCTTTGTCCATGTCTAGAGCGTCGGTGGCGTAGTGGCTAGGGCCGCTGTCTTCCGTCCGGGAGACGCGGGTTCGTTCCCCACCACGGCCACGTACTAATGTGTTTTCGAATTTGATGTACGCATATGCGACGCTCTTACGATGAGTGAAGGAAAACATCGTGAAGAAACCAGCACACTCCTGCGAAGACATTTAAAGGTTGTGTGTGAAGTCAACCAACCCGCACTGGACCAGCGTGGTCGACAAGCCTCTCGGTTGGGTCCTATGAGAGGTGTTGATGTTGTCTATGCCTATGTCTAGATGTCCTGTAACAGCCCTGGCGCTAACTGGTGCGTCTACTGGATACTGCAGAGGTCCACATACCTCTTCCTCATCGATATCACCCTGGTGTACACTCTGCCGTTACTGTTCTTCGGGGAATTGACTGTTAAAGGTAGGATTTGTTTAATTTTACGTGAATATCGTTAATAATAGATAAAACAGATTTTATTGATATTTTTGCAGCGGCGGCACCACAAAATAATTGCTTCATCATCATTCGCTTGCCCTTGTCCCATCATTTAGGTCCCAGTATTTATGTGAGAGCGTCGATGGTCTAGTGGCTAGGACCGCTGCTTCCCGTCCGGAAGACGCGGGTTCGATCCCCGCCACGTATATACCAATGTGTTTTCGAAAGTTTCTAATTCGTATTACGATTATTCGACGTTCTTACGGTGAAGGAAAACATCGTGATGAAATCTACACACTCCTGCGAAGAAATTCAAAGGTTGTGTGTGAAGTCGATCAACCCGCACTGGGCCAGCGTGGTCGACTAACGCCTAATCAACCTAATTCAGGGTAGGCTCGAGCCCCTCGGTGGGGACGTATATGAGCTGTTGATGATGATTTAAGTCGGCGCAGTATGTTTTCTTCCTCCATACATCCCTATCATCATTTCAACACTCACATCCTTCCTGAACATTATCATCTTTCACACAATCCATCAATTTTTTCTTTGGTCGTCCTCTCCCAACATATCCATCCACATTCAAATTCAATTCCTTTTCCCTACATGAATGAAATTCATTATTCCGCATTACATGCTCATAACAGGCAAGGCGATTTGCGCTCATTCTATCTATCACTGGCGCAACTTTCAAACTTCCTCTTAAGTGTTATCTATATTATTTTTTATCAATCAACAAAATAAAGTAAAGAGGAGAATAGAATATATCCGTCATTGTTTACTGTCCGTTCCAATGCTCAAAGATTCCGATCTTTAATTTTAATAGCATGTATGTGTTTTTTTTTCTAATAGCATGAATTAATCTTCTTCTTTTTATATGGATTTCTATTGTCTAAAATAAATTATTATTATCACCTCATTAGAGTCCAAACGAATTTCTCACAAAATCCTTCTTCCAGTCGTCGAAGAGGAGAAAGAAAGCGACATGTGCGTGATGGTGATATCGTCGATCAACGTGCGGTGCAAGAAGACCACTGCGTCGACCCTGTTCGAGCTGCGAGCTTTGCTCGACCAGGTGCTGGCGTCAAGAGTCACCGTGTCCGGCAACCGGGACACGACGCACTGCGACTTTCAGGAATGCGTCTTGAAGTGAGTCCCAGTTCTTTTTTCCTGGATATTTCACGCCCCCCGCCCGCCTCGATAGGTGGCATACGCGTTTGGTAACAGCGCACCTACGACGTAGGGGCCGCGCAGTCACATAGGAAATTATTGCACCTACGAGGCGGGTTTACGCGCACGGCAGTCTAAACACGCTCCACCTACGTCGTAGGTGCATAGCAGGCGTCGTGTTCTAACCAAAACTTAAAGTAATCGAGAACATTATTTTTTTATCAGTACAAGTTATTTGTCCTCACTCAACGCGAAACAAAATATCTTTTTCATTATACTTATCTCAACTTGTAATGGATAAAACCTGCTTCTCAGTTATTATCAACAGAAATCCTTATCTTTATTTTTTGTGAAGTTCTGACCTATTTTAATAGATAAGAATATAAATGAGTTGATTAAATAAATAAATACTTATTATTATTTTTATCACAAATTGCTTAAAATTAAAAGTGTCAACAAAGATGACTTCATGATAAAAAGTTAAGTAAGAGTATTTATTTTCCCCTCCATCATAGTATTACAAGAAAAAAGTACCTACATTATATTGTTACCATAGAACCTACTGTTAACATAACAAACTTACTTACATTCTTATCAGGACATTACTTATGCTTGTTAATAAAATTTTGTTCAGGTAACAATTTCATGTTTGAATTTAAAAAGCAATAAAAACATACAATATTATAGTCACGCGCGCAGGCTGTGACGAGAGTCCTTATAAGAAAAAACCTTCGGGTTAAACTTAACCTAGTATATCAATCAATCAGCCTATTGCAGTCCACTGCTGGGCGTAGGCCTCCCCAAGGGCACGCCAAAGCGCACGATCACCCGCTTTCCTCATCCAGCCACCACCAGCGACCTTCCTCAGGTCATCAGTCCACCTGTCTACTTAGTATATAAGGATCCGGAATTTAAAAAATACCTATAAATTATATAATTATCTCTGTTTACAGCGCGGTTATCGAGCTGATAACAGCCGAAGATGAAAGGGCAGAATATCTCGAAGATGACGATTCATCAGAGACATCTGAAATTGAATAAATTATAGTCTCTGTTAACTCTCGATCGGCTGAGCCGCGCTTAGACGTCGCCAGAGTTGACGGAGTTCAAGACCAAAGATTTGAAAACGCCGCTCTAAACACCTAGATATGGGAGTTATTTACATTCGACTTGTATGTATTTATTATGACTTGATTAAATATGTGAAAAAAATAAACGAAAAGTTATACCTATCGCATCGTAAGAATGCCGTCCTGACAGCTGTCATACACGTACAATTTTTATTCTGTCTCTTTTGCACCCATTTGGTTTTCATATTTCCTGCCTGCTGTCAGGACGTCATTCTTACGATGCGATTACTATATCTAGTTGTTTTAATTCTGTCTAGTCTGGTCACCCTAAAATGACATTTGGCGTTGACAAGTCTGGTTGATAAAACTTTATTTTTTTAAATAATAGTTATTTTTGGGTTAACCCCTTTCAACATGCTACCATTTTTACAGGTACTTTTTATTATTTTATAGCAATCTAATTATGATTAATGTACCTTTAGTTTATAACTTATTAGAATCATTACTAACCTATTACATATTTTTTTAGCACCAGTATATTAGACCTATTTTGGTTCTAAAACGCAGCATTCATAGCCAGTTCTTAACTGTTGCTGAAAAGGATGGAACCAGGGAAATCATCTTGTGCCATGAGAAGACAAAGTAAATCTTTCAGAATTATTTTTTTACTATTTTAGTTGATTTTGCTAAGCATCTCAGAAATAATAATTATTAATTATTGCTTTGATTAGGAATTCTTTATCACTAGAAATGATGAGACATCTCACGGAAGCAATTAACAAAAATAAAGATGATCCTGCATTGAGGGCTATAGTCTTAGCAGCTAAAGGAAATGTTTTCTCTGCTGGTCATAATCTGAAGGAATTGGTAAATAACCAAAAGCTGATTATTATTGTTTTTAACTTTGTACTTCTTTACTTAGTTTACATCACATGAGTTAAGGAATTCATCCAATAAGTGTTTTTCTTTTCATATTTCAGCAAGCCAGTATAGGTATAGACCATCACAAATTGATATTCAACAAAGCAACCAAATTAATGAAGTCAGTTGTTCAGAGTCCAGTACCTGTTATAGCAAAGGTAAGGTAACTTGTATTCTTATTATATTGGATTTGAATCTACGAATAAGGAAGCTTCCTTATTCGTAGATTTGAATAAATGGAGAAAATGGATTAACTTATGTATATTGATTTATTTATTTTTACTAAAATTTATTTTTTAGCAGGTGATCCACCACCATGGCCTAAATTTTGGGAGAACCTGCAATTTCGTAGAGACTATTATTTTTGTCACATACCTATTATTATTATTTTTTAATCTAAAGGCCTTTTGGGCAAATATTGATCAGTAGCTGGTAGTAGCCAGAGTAGAGGCACCTAGCATCATAAAAAAATCATTGCCTACAATTTATTCTTTCGATCAGTGGGTATCGTAAAAATACAGTATTTTTTCATAAGTGGCGGGTTCGATTCCCGGCTCAAGCAGGTAAATTATTGTTAGAAACAAAGTGAAGTCTTTTATCTAAAATATTTTCAGCATTTTCTCGTAAACGTAAACGCGAAAGTGCATTTTTATCAATAAGTAAATAAAATAGTGTATGTTTCAGGTGAACGGCTTCGCGACTGCAGCAGGCTGCCAGCTAGCAGCTACTTGCGATATGATTGTATGCTCCGACACTAGCAAATTCTCTACACCTGGGTAAACAACTCCTATTTGCCTGACTCGTGTTCTATACCTCTCTAAAACAAAGTATAAATAATGTCCATTCTTTGTCTCATTTTCAGAGCTAACTTTGGCATATTCTGCTCTACCCCTGGTATAGCAGTAGGTAGATCGATACCGAAATCAAGAGCGATGTATATGCTTTTAACAGGTAGGTACAATTCAAATTATAAACTAAAGTACCTATGCCAAAAATTACTAGCAATTCCTTCTTGCCCACAGTTCACCCCTCCTCAGACTAATATTACGTTATAATATCGTAAAATCACGTTTCTTACAGGCGAACCAATAACCGCTCAAGAAGCCTACGTAAGCGGTCTCGTCACAAAAGTTGTTACAGCTGACCAATTAGATAAAGAAGTGAACAAACTTATTGAAAAAATTAAAATTAAAAGTCGCAGCGTCATCGCGTTAGGAAAGCAGTTCTTTTATAAACAAATAGACTTAAGTTTATTACAGGCTTATAATTTAGGAGAAGACATTATGGTAGAAAATATAAATGCTGAAGATGGTCAAGAAGGTATAAGAAGTTTTGTTGAGAAGAGAAAAGCTAAATGGAGTCATAAGTAAGAATCGATTATGATCTATTTCTACAGTTTACATTTATTTTCTACAATACCTTGGTAAAAAAATGAAACACTCTTTTATTTACACCTAACTTTTATTTGCCACTATAATAATAACCTTCAACGCATCTCCAAAGCATGAAATACAAGTTCAAAGCGTGGGCATCCACACTCAATATCATTACAATATTTTTGGCCAATACATTACACTATGTACATTAGAATGATACACCATAATCCATATATGTGTTGTTATTTTGTTTGTATAGTTGAACCTTGGTGACAGTGCAATGAATCTACTTTTCTATAAAATATTGCTGTACAAAAACAACTATGGTATGAATGGCCCTATCTTATCCGGTTAAATGTTAATCACATGTAATAAACAATTTTAAACAATTTATTGCATTGTGCATGATTAATTTATTATTAGTTAATATTTTCATACCTTGGATTTCACAAGTACCAAATGCGTATTATTGTAAACTTAATCCTAAATAATTTTCAAACATTTTATTGATAAATACATCTAAGCAATATAGAACTTTCCTGTGGGTAATTTTATGGGTTATCCAAAATATCAATTTATTGTCCCTAATGTATCAATCTAAGAAAGCATGGAAAATTACTTGACGACATAAGTCAATTAGAAATGTATCTAAAAGTACAAAAAGGCATGAAAGAGTACCAACTTTACTTCTATCGTAAATAGGCACATGACAACAACTTGGTAGATAATTTTAAATGTATTGGACATACCTACAGAAAATACAAAAACTAGCAAGATATTGTATAGATTTAATTTATTACAATTAAAATGTGCTAATAAACATTAATGTGAAGTTAAATAAATTAAAATTAATAAAACAGAACCCTTCCTAAAAAAAAATGTTAAATGTCTGTTTAATATTTTGAAAGAAATAAATTGTTTTTATCACATTGATTGCAAGTATTTATTCACTGTAAATCAAAGGGGATATAATAATATATTTTCTGGATAATCATGTTGTAACTGGCCATTGATGTAGATGTTGTACAAATATTACAGCCACTAACATACAGAAATTGTAGACCTACTTCAGAACTTAATGTACCTATGTAATATAAATAAGGATAAAGAAAGATCATCTTCCTTTAAAGAGAAATAAATATATAATTGGGGCAATTATACATCTAATTTTGGAATATTGTCAAATTTTGAAGCAGGCCTACACCAATAATTACTTAAAAATGTCCTTAGTATTTTGACTTCAATATAATAGATTGAACATTCACAATAGGGAAAATTGTCAGTCATTTTGGGAATGTACCTTAATTTTTTACTCCCTTTGACTGGTAGTTATGTTCTGTCTCACTTCTTCGCCAGTTCGTTTGAGAGCCAGTCTAGGCCTTCGTAGAGTCCTTGTCCTTGTGTTGCGCATGTGGCTTGAATGTACCACTAGTAAACAAAAAAATATTGATAATGTTATCTTATCACTTATTGCTTGCAAGTAATGGCATACAAATGGTCTTTATTAAGATCAGATTGTAACAGTGGCCAGTTAAATATATTTAAATGATCTAATTAAAATGCTAAACTCACATTTCTTACAGTCAAAAAGAAAAACAAATTACTGAACCTAATAAAAATGAAGTGTTATGTAAAAAATTATAAATACTTACACGGCGATTTCTCAGGTTATTCAAGTTTAATGCATTTGTTAGTTCGGCTGCTGTCATAGCATTTGGCATGTCCTGTTTATTGGCAAACACTAGGATAACAGCATCTCTTAACTCATCTTCTTTTAACTGGAAAAAAATAGATCTTTAAATAATCTGATGTAACAATGAGACAATAACAGTTGACTAATAAAATAAATGAGTATGTTAGGAGTATAAAAATAAAAGAAAAAATAACAGTCTACTACTAATTTCAGAACATGAATGATGTGTGATATCAGCTCATTTTATCTTGTGGGAAGGAACAACACAAAAGCTTACCATGTTCGCCAGTTCGTTTTCAGCTTCTGCTACTCTTTTTCTATCACTTGAGTCGACAACGAAGATCAGTCCTTGCGTGTTCTGGTAGTAGTGGCGCCACAGCGGCCGGATCTTGTCTTGGCCGCCGACGTCCCATACCGTGAAGCTGATGTTTTTGTACTCTACAGTTTCCACGTTGAAGCCAATTGTCGGTATTGTCGTCACGATCTCGCCTAACTTTAGCTTATAAAGTATAGTAGTTTTACCGGCGGCATCGAGGCCCACTGCAACAAAAACACAAAACTACAGTTTTCACACCCAAAGAACACGTAGCAATGATGCATTTACCAATAAAGAACCAACCAAATTATTTGCTATCTTCGACCGATGAGCTGTCACTTACCCATGAGAATACGCATTTGTTTCTTGCCAAAAAGCCGGGTAAACACACTAGATATTGTCAACCCCATGTTTAATCTGGTTCTAACAACTCAAAATCTATTAATAATGACACGTACACAGGTTTATATCTGCGTTAAACACAAAAATGTAAGAAAATAAACTCTAAAACGACCATACGTCGACGATTTGTTTTTTTTTTATTAGGTGGCTACTGGCTAGTAGTGTTTACATTGGCTGTCACGATTACCGGTTTCTAGAATGACATGAAAGTCATGAAACGCGGCGGCAGCCTGCCGCCGGCGGCGCCGCCGCGCCGTTGTTATTATAAAAAAAATAACTCCCACTCGAAACAATCCCTAATCAATCATTGAAAATGGTGTAATTTCAAATGAACCTTGATGACATAATCGATTGGAAAACCGGTATGGAAAGTTTTATTTGCTCATCCCAAAAATAGAGACCGACTGAAATAAAAACTGCCATAGACCAATAAAGCTGACTATAGAACAACGACTTAAAAACGAACGCCACATACTCTGCGATTATCGTCAGACATGACATCCGCCGTTATAATTTTTTTACATTTTGTATTAAATCTGTGGCGTAAGATTTTGAGTGATTTCGTGATATCTATATGTATTATATAGATATAGAAGATAAAAAAGCGAGCGCAGGGCATTGGCGGTGAGGGGCAATATGCTTGCTCGCAGGTTCACTCGTAAAGTAAAAGTACTCGAGAAGTAAAAACACTCTTGTCAAGAAGCTACGCCATTATGGTGTAAAAGATCAGGCTCTTGGCTTTCTGGAGTCATATCTAACAGATAGGGTTCAAATGGTCGATGTTAATGGGAAAAGATCACCCGGATCTTCAATAAGTATGGGCGTCCCGCAGGGTTCAATTCTTGGACCTTTCTTGTTTTTAGTATATATTAATGATTTACCTTATCTTGTTAAAGCAAAACATGGGTTAGTATTATTTGCCGATGATACTTCTTTGATATTTAAAGTTAAATGACAACAATCAAACTATGACGACTTAAACAATGCTATCTCTAGTATAGTGAATTGGTTTACTGTTAATAAATGTATTAAATTTGTATTACCCAATGTGAAACCGGTAACTACAGATATATTTATAAAAGGACAGAAATTGGACCTTGTAGATCCGACTGTCTTTTTGGGCATTACTTTAGATGCCAAACTACAATGGGATTCTCATATAAATAAATTGTCGAACCGACAGAGATCAGCAGCGTTCGCAGTTAAAAAAATTAGAGCCCTTACCGACGTAGACACCGCTAGACTAGTCTACTCCAGTTACTTTCATAGTCTAATGACCTATGGTATTTTATTGTGGGGTCACGCTGCGAATGCTAATAGTATATTTATTTTGCAGAAACGGGCTGTTCGTGCAATTTATAGATTAGGGCCTAGAGTGTCACTGAGGGAAAAGTTTAAAGAAATCAATATTCTGACATTTGTGTCTCAATATATCTATGACAATCTTGTGTATATAAAACTAAATATAAGTAATTTTCAGAAGCACAGTGATATACACAATTTTAATACTAGAAATAAAGACAAGTTGGTTGCTTATGTCAGCCAACTACATAAAATTAGTAATTCTTTTAAAGGCAATTGTATACGCTATTACAATAAGGTCCCTACTGATATTAAAAATTTGCCTTTACACAAGTTTAAAATAATTATAGAACAGAAATTATATAAAAAAGGTTACTATAGGATATCTGATTACTTAGAAGGCTTTTTCGATATGTAATAAGCATTAATTTTGTAATTGACAATATTTTATTTAAAAAAGGAAACGCAAAAGATGCGACGACTGTGGAGTTTCTTCGGTGAGCTCTTCTCCACAGATTCCGCCATTGTGTTAGTGAGCTCACCCAAAAAAATGTAATGACGGATCTAAGTCATGTAATAACATCCTATGGAAATAAATGATTTTGACTTTGACTTTCTGTTTAAAGCCTTTAGTCAGTCATTTTACTCGAGTGACCTGTGGGTGAGATATACGCGTCGAGCTTACAACGTCCTGCGCGCGCATCCAATACAATAATGCATTCAGGATGCTGTTGGGACTACCAAGGCGCTGCAGCGCGTCAAGCATGTTCGCAGAGGCTCATGTCGATGACTTTTGTGCAATAATGCGCAAAAAAGCCACCTCGCTAATGCGGCGCCTTGGGAAAGGTGACACGTTATGATGGCCCATTTCAAAATTACTGGGTAAGCGTTGCCATTGGAATTTTAAAATAGGTTCTGATTCTTCTAACATAGTTTTTTAAGCAGTTTGTTCCTAACCCATTTACTAACAAAACTATGGAACTCTTTTCTGAAATAAATGTTTTATTATTATTATTATAATCTCTTCCGTCTATTTGTTTGTTTTATCAGATTCTGTCTGTTCTATTGTGCGTTTACATTAATGCTTTTTTCCCTAACGGAGCTAGTCGCTTTTCTGTCACAGTGGTAATATGGCGGGCGCGGACTTGAACGTTTGCATCGATAGATGCGTTTTAATAAAATAAAAATCTTTATTTCAGACTTCTTAGGTTTATAGCAATGTTAGTAATTTAGAAAAACTTAGCCTATGTTTGTAACGTACTACAAAAAATGTTTTGACTTTTACTTTTATTTTATTTTTAAAACGCTAAAGTTTTTTCAAATCGCCCTTCTATAGGCAGCTTTATTATTTATACAAGTTGATAGGTGGTTGGAGAGCTTTTTGACAAGCAGCCAATAAGGTTCTGATTAGAGTTTGCTGTCATGCGTCGTCATAGAAACGATTTATTTTAGAAACTTTTCATTTTTTTGGCCGGAATCGACATGGAGATTTACGAAGGTAAGTGTTTGAAAATATAATTTAACTTCTTTCATGTAACTGAGTCCAAAAATATCATCTTTATTGGTACCGCGAATGTTTGAAAACAGTGAAGTTAATAACAGGTTTTCGCCGAGAAGGTCCTTTGGGGAATCCTAGCACAGTGTGTCATATAGCTAACTTTTACAATGTCACAAAAACTAAGCACACAATTTATTTATTTGTATGCGTTTTTACTTATGTACCTACTACTTTCGTAAGTAGGCATTGCTTTGATATAATTATTGATTTAATTAATTATTGAAGTATGTTTTTCAAAATTTTTTGTCATTTATTATTTTCTATATACCTATAAGTACAACAAAGGTGATGAGTTTTTTAAAGAGAGCTCCGAGCTCATAATATTCTTCAGTTTTAAGAATATCTACCTTCTCTACTAAATACTTCTTACTTATTTTTTTATACTAAGTGCCAATGGTAAGTAGGACCTACCTAACCTAAGTATCCCTAATTAGTTGATTTTCTAAAAAACCCATATCAAATACACCAAAAAATATATTTTTATTGTGGTTCTGATTATTTATCCTCACTAATAAAATATCAATATCATGTAGCCTAGTTGATCTCATGAAGTATCTTCATTACTTATCTACAAAGTGTATGATCTAAACACAAACAAACCTACTTCAACAATTACCTTAAAATGAAATGTAGTTTAACTCTAGGTTACATGTAGGGCCTAACAACTGCCTGTCCAAGGCATGCTAGGCAACATTGTTTAGTTTCCTTAGACAGCTATGGCAACCATATTTGCTGGGCTAGTCTTGTTCTATGGGCACTAAATAATGCAATCACGCAATAGGCTAGGAGGCTATATTACGTCATTCATGGCTACAACCAGTTGTACTACAAACATAGCATAGAACAAATATCTACTCAACTCAGTTGCGACTTCTTTGAACCTTATGGTGAAGTCATAAACATAGGTAACTTACGACCTTTTATTACATGTAAAACATGCTTAGATAGCTATATCGCGAAAAAACAATAGTTTGCTTAGTGACTTCAATTTTAACCTTGACCATAGGGATCATGGGCGCTAATTTAACACGATCAACGACTTCAAAATGGGTCTGTATAAAGGGCATCACACACGGCAGTATTAATGTAAAGATGTACATTATAGCACGATACCTGTCGATACATCTCATTACATCTTTCCATAGAAATCAAGCTATACATCCCGGGATGTAATGTACATTAATGTACGTTATAGCTGCCGTGTGTGGACCCCTTAAGACCTTCCAGTCTTACGACGATCCGTATTTATCTTTGAGGTTCATTAACCACACAATTTTGCGTGAATTTTTGTTTTAAACCTGTTTGTCAACTCAACTATCGTAAAATATTTGCATTCCTTATAAAAAGCAGACGCGTTAAGAATTTACAATATTCGGTCATTTTTTAAAACCTTACGTTGCAAAAATTGACCTCAGGAATGTTTACTTCCGTTTCGTCTTGTTTTTAGTACATACCCCAAGTCCATCGAATTTGTAGGTATTACGCGAAAGTTATAATGCCGCCGGCTACATGTCACTCAGCGAGCTATGGAAAGATCTATGCTTGGTATTTCGCTACGGGATAAAATCCGAAACGAAATCATCCGGCAGAGGACCAAGGTGGTGGATATTGTCCAGAAATGTAGCAAGCTGAAGTGGCAGTGGGCTGGCCACGTCTGTCGTAGAACCGATGAGCGTTGGAGCAGACGGGTTCTCGAATGGAGACCGCGTCTCGGGAAACGTAGTGTGGGACGCTCCCCTGCCAGGTGGACTGATGACCTGAAGAAGGTCGCTGGTTGTGGCTGGATGAGGAAAGCGGGTGATCGTGCGCTTTGGCGTACCCTTGGGGAGGCCTACGTCCAGCAGTGGACTGCAATAGGCTGATTGTTTGATTGATTGATTGATTTACGCGAAAGTTTCAAATACCAGCAATCAGCATCTGCAGGCAAAGCTTGGGAACATTTTTATTGTTTTGGTTGTATCGTGTGTCAAAGTTTTTCGTTTCGTTTACGAACACCGCACGCAGACACAAAGAAATTTAATCTAGCGTTCACGCTCGCTATTCTTTGTCGTTTTATGAGCGCATATCAAAAAGTTGTACTTAACTTTAAAAACCGACGAGGTACCTATCTGGTTAGCAAATTGAATGCTCGCTGAAACCTTGAAGTGTACGGTTTAATTACTCACGAGAAAGTGAGATTACATTTTCTATTGAAAGTTATGTTTTCTACTTTGTTTTCGTCTAACTCTGATCGATTAAAAATAGATGTTTCTTGCTTGCCATGCTTCATTTTAAATTACTGTTATTATCATTAATTTTAACACAACGAAGACTATAATTTTCTTCTCGTAAAACTCTGGTCGGCAGTCGACACAATATTAAATAAGACAAATATCCATTAAATTCATAACTAATAAGAATATTTACGGTGAAGGAAAACATCGTGATGAAACCTGCACACTCCTGCGAAGAAATTCAAAGGTTGTGTGTGAAGTCGACCAACACGCACTGGGCCAGCGTGGTCGACTAAGGCCTAATGGCCCTAATTTAGGGTAGACTCGAGCCCCTTGGTGGGGACATTATGAGTTGTTGATGAAGAATATAGGTATGTCATGTTTGGTTTAGCAAAAGTTATGTAGTTTTCAAAATATTTATAGTTAATCTATTTTCATAATACTAAGCCGTTTCGCGATTTACGTAAACGAATCGCGATTGTTAATAGAAAATAATTGCTGTCTCTAGACTAGACGGACAAGTATACCTAATCTGAATGTTTCGATAAAAGTTACGACGCTACGCAATAGGTAATAATAATATAGCTTTCGAAAAACTGTTTTATTTTCTATCCATCGTCTTCGTGATTGTCAAAATTTTGAATGCTTAGGTAAGCATAACAAAATCGCAGTAGGTAGGTACTGACTTACTGAAGTAGCTAGTAGCTGTAGCTACAACACATTTGGACCTAACTACAGCAACCATTCTATTCTTCTCGTTTGCGTTATTCAATTTTAACTAACACGTTGCATTTATGTAGTGTTAAAATTATGTAGTGTGTTCTGATATTTGAAAAACCCGGACATATGCAATCAGAATCAAAAATATTTAATTCGGATTGATATTTTTGCATATCATTTTTCGACGTCAAAGCTAGCAAATACCAAGGACAAGAAAAGCGTGTTCACGGTTGGCAAAAATCCCAGGACATCCAGATGATTGAAAACTGCTTGATGGAGAAAAAAAAATAGTAATCGTCCCAAGTTCGCATTGGATAGATAGAAAACTGAACTCTGATTCATAATCTTCACCCTGGCTATTAGGACGATATGACGCTTCCAAAGGTCAAAGTCGAAAGAATGTAGCCATTAGCCAATCAGCGCATCCATCAGTAGTTACACAAAGGTAATATCACGCAATCAGCGCCCGTAAAACGTGTATTTTCAATGATCCCAGAAATATCTGTTTGCATTGATGTGCTGTTGACTGTACCTAATTATTTATGTAAAACGCGCACTGCGTGCGACTCACGCCCATCCCCCTACAGATAAACCCGAAAGGTTAAGGATTAGATCTAAGAAGCTATGTAATGTTATTAAAAATGGATAATAAATGAAAAAAAAATCTAGTCTTCATCTTCGAGTCAATGAAACAAACTAGATTTTTTCGGCCTGATACGTCCCGGGGTTTTTTTTTTCAATTATCCTACATTTACCAATAAATTTATACAAACATTAAACACCTCTTTTCAATTCGCAATAATTCACATGGTCTGCAGGTGCAAACCATGAAAACTTTTTGTTAGCCGCACAACAACAGCCGTTACGTTAAATATTTTATCGGTAAATCTACAGAGCTAATTATGAGCTGCTTATCTTTTTCATCTTGCGAACTGAATTGACTATATTTATCAAACCCACCGCGTTTCTACTCTTTTGTATTGTACGTGAAGTATACAGACGTTTTTTCTACCTTACATTCTTTGTGAAGAAGCTTTTCAAATTCAACTCGAAACCACTAATGAGATACAAAGACGTGTACATAGCCGAAAGAGTTGTCGAGTCATCGTGAACTTTTAATGTTCAAAATACAGCGATAACTTTGTAGATATCTCTTTCATTGTCCTGTATTAGTTGCCAAAGGAGTTTCTAAAATTCATGATCTGGTATCCGTGTAAGAGGATATTTTTTTATAAAATATGTGGTAAGATTTGTTAGTTTTTCGTGAATAGATCTAAATGTTTAGCAATGGTAACTAATGTAATGGCCTCGCTCCACTGAACAGAATAATTACTTCTGATAGTGATGGTCATAATAAAAAAAAGTACTCTACGGTATCTTTATCTCCCATCTCTGAACCGTTTATTCTCACTAATCTGACTAATACCATTTTTGTTCGTCATTGTATCGAATCGACTTTCAATTTGCTTTCCTATTCGGTTCCGAACATAATTTTACGTGAAATAGTCTTTGATTTAATAGGTGTTTCAGATTTCGTGCTGTAGTTCATTGCACTCTAGTCTAGATTTTACGTGTATGGAAAGATATAGACAGAGTCAGCCTAGCGGAAACGTTCAATGCGCCTAGTCTATAGCTTGTAGAACTTTTTGCAAGAGAGTCGGCTTCTACAGGCAGAATACAGAAAATTAATGGACGTTGCGATGCGGTGAGCAGCATTGCGACCAAGCAAAATTATCTAGACTCATCGAATTCTAGACTATTTAAATCATTTTAGTTAATCGACGCAAAACCTCAAAAGTAATACAGTTCTATAGAGTGAGTTATCCCAATCGTTATTTAGCCAACCTACGTTAAATCTATCCATCTTAGAGCTATCCATCAATCATGGGCGAAAGTTTATTCACGATATTCTCGTCGTGTAGTGCTTTGTTTTCATTCAATTAATCGAGTTTATCAAAAATCGTTTAGAGTTGCGCGGATGTTAAATATTTTGTATGTGGGCTTGATCCGCCCACGTGGGGCCTTAGATCCAAAGTAAACTTATTGGAACGTGGTCATCGTACGCAGTGGTACCCACCCGAAGGTTGTCATCACATATTTGTTATAGATCAAAGCATATTTTAAAAATTATTTGTACAATTGAAGATATTTGCTTGCTTATAATCTGCCTGCTTTCTCTGATTATGCGTTACAGATAAAATAACCAGATAAATATCTAAAAATAGAGTTTTACTCTAATACAACGGTAAAAAACAATTAAAGAAATATCATCACATTACAAAAATATTTCTCATGAGAAAATTTAAAGTAGAGCGAGATTTCTTACTGTTCATTCGGTTAAAGACGCAAAGACTTTTTCATTTTGAGCAGCTTGCAGTAAGCTATAAAAATGTATGATGCAGAACGCAACATCTCATCTCCGACGTTTCTTATTATTTGTTTTAGCAGCTGCAGTTAATCAATCATACGCTTAACAAATTGTTATAGAGTTTGAGTGTTATTGCCTCTTTCAATTGATGTTCGTACACATCATTCGCATATTAATGGCATCTCATTCGTTCTCGTCTTCTAATAGAGAGTGCATTGACTCGTATCAATGGCTTCTGCGACAATAGCATCTGTGTTTGGCACGATCGCGACTGTTGTTGCGAAGAGCACAGTTTCTTGCTGTAAGATTCTCCTACTTATTTGTCATAAATTATCTACCCAAGTTTAGCAATGCAACAAGATTATGAAATTAATATCTCTAAACAAATTGCAGTTTCTTTTTGTTACTTTTATGGTTTCAAACCCTTTATTCTTCATCTGGATATTCCTTGGCTATACTTTCTTATTCTTCCTAGGTACTTGAATACAAGACCTATCATATCACTGCACAAAACTGCATGCTAAAATAACAAACTCTTAATTTATACAATTAGGCTATCAGTTTCTTATCTAAACCCAAGGTAAAAAAAGTTGCGCAATTTTCACCAAACTTGGCTCGATCTACTTACGCAAATGAGCCTGCATGAAAGCATTAAATCTACCAATAGGAAATTGATCCCATCAATCAATCTCTTCGTTGACCTATATTCTTGTAGCAATTCATTGTATCTATATTTATTCGCATACGTACACCATATGCTATGAAGTTTTGCTTCGTGTGTTTTATCTGCATATTGATGACTTGCAGCGTAGGACGTTATGGCCATCTAAACATCGTTATAAATACGTCTAATCATAAATGCTTGTCATCTTAAACGTCTACTACTTGTTCATGTTTCGTTCTTAATAATAACGTCTTCTTACGAGTTATATATAATATTATTTAAGCAAAGAATTTCGTTTAAAATCTTCTTATCTACAACAACATTGCAAAAATAAATAAAATAAGCGAAGAAAGTAATAACGCAACTCTTATGTTTAACTTTGTAGAATGATGCGATGACCTTGTACCATAATAGGTTGATATGATAACGTTTTCATACTGCATTATTATCAGTGCATTGCCTGACCACAACGTATTTAAATATATTTTAGTCGGTAAATGTTAAAAATACTTAACACTACGGCCAACGTTATTTATACAAATCCGGTTTTTGTGGTAGGTGTTGTCTAATCGCAGTGCTAAATTGAAGTCACGTCTGCCCCATCATTACCTGGTCTGCAAGTCATGTGCCTCGGGAGCCAATGATTCTGCACATCGGTGTTTATATTCGTCTGACATTTTGCTTGCATTATTATCATGAATGGAGTCTATTAGCTACATTCATGACACTTGTTACTGCTTTCTTCAAAGAAAGTGCTTACGTTGCACAATCTATGGCAAGTATTCTTTACTAAAAGGAGCATAACTTATAAATAACAAATTCCATGATTCATAGCTCTTAGAAAAAGTATCGAACAGATAATTGCAAATGCTATTTTTTATCTTATCGTGAACTATCATCAGCACTTGTCGATCGGGGCAGTTATTTTTTATTTGCATTCCTATCAATGCACGTTTTCCTCTATACAAGAGCTCTTTGATATTGTCAAATAGTGTAGGCTAAGTTGAACGTAGCAATCCTTCGAAATGTCGCCTACACGTTGTTCTAAACAATTTCGGACACCTGTTGCGTTTCCACACTCGTCTGTCTACGTCTACACACCACACACCCTTTTGTTTTTCTTTTTCGTTTCTCCATTCTTAGTTTGTCTATTGTGCTTTTCTTTGGGCTTTTGTTTAATTTAACTTTTAAAGTAACTTTTGAATATTGTTATATTCAGTTTTTCTACCTTTCCTTAGCCTGTATGGTTCGACAGCTAGATATGAAATTTACCTACTGATGGACAGTTGTTTGTAATACTCCTAGGAGCGCTCCTATACACACAATAAAAAAAAACACTTCCAAACTTACTTATTAGATTCAATGCGGAAGTATAAGGTACTCAATGCTTTTTATCACCAAAATTCTTTCACTGGTGAAATGGTGAGTTGTGTTGTGATATAGTGCGAATAAAATTTTAGTGAAACTGAAAATAATGTTAGACCATCAGAAGGAACAAGTCCATATTACATTAGTCCAATTCTGGAAGCAATCCAAATCTACATGTTTTCACTAAGCAACGAAGACGAGTCGCTAACAAAAGCTAATTTATGACCCATTATTTTAATTCAGCGGCCAAAAGGGGGAACTGACGTAACCAACCAGTCACACCAATCTGCTCGTAGTCCACAGGAGACAGACAATACGGTCGTTTCACAATCACTGTCGAGTCCAAATCAAGCTCACATGTTGTGTAATAGTCGCGAAAATATAACAAGGAAGATTGTGAAGTTCTTTTAACAATTTTAAGCTTTTGGAAACTTCAAAAAAGTCTTAGCAGATCGCTATGACGTTTATTGAGCGAGCAATTACCTAGAAACTGAAGCCTTTGTTGCTTCTTCGATACTAAATAGGCTTGACGGAAAACAGAGTTTTTTTGTATAAAGAACACTTTTCTATTTTGTTATGCTCATGTTGGAGAGCAGTTCTGGTAGAGTACAATAATTATTATCGTCAAGTCCTGCTATTATACCATTATATAAAATGTATGGAGAATTGCGTTTTTTGGTAAGGTGGCAATATCAGGAATATTCTAATATTATGGGGAATTCTGTTCACCTTATTATTATTATTTTGTATTTTTATTTTATTATTTTTCTTATATATATTTTTTAATATTCTTGTGTGCAATAAAGTATATTCTATTCTATTTTTTTTTTTAAAGTCCTTGAAGCATTATTTGTACAAATAAGTACAAAAAATCGGCAGTAATTATTTTAGGAAATTATATAAGAAAAATATAATAGTGTGCTATCTATCAATATCGGTTTGCGTGTATCAAATCACTACATCTTGCTTCGTGCTGCGGCGTCAATGGTGTAATCAAATCTCTTCCGTAGCCGGGAGTAATTCGAGAGAATAGTGGTTGTTATTCAAAGTATAACTTGCCAAAAATAAGATCTGTTATTACAGTTAGTTATTATTATTATCTATTGCTGTGAAAATTTGAATAATTCTAGCCCTTACTCTGTTACCTTGCATCTTTTCACTTGCATGGTCTTCTCGATCTTATTGCTACCTTACGTCATCGAATAAGTCGCCCTATTTCAACACCAAAATTACTATAAAGCAAACATAAAATCCTTAAAAAATGTAGTCGCTTATCCTTATTAATATTATAAACGCGAAAGAAATTTGGATGAAATTTGGAATAGAGATAGTAGTAGCAGATAGTGGTGGTGGTGGTGGTAGTAGTAGTTTGTTTGTTTGTTTGTTTTGTGGTTTGTACCATGGATTAACAGGATACTTTTTACGGGAAAAAGTCTTATTCCCACGGGAAAATCTTACACAACGCGAGCGTGGCCGCGGGCGGATCGCTAGTTGTTTATAACAGAAGACATCATCAGACCTTTGTCTAGGTTTACGTTTACGACCTACTTCAGACTCCACCCACGGCCGCTAGCGTGCGCATGTAGATTTATAGTTCGTTTCTCATGCCATATAAGTAATTTAATTTACCGCCGGGCCTCAGTAAAAACACAAGGTATAGGTACTGCAAATTGATTGAATTGTAATGCATCTATCTTTCAACGAGGCTTATTTATAAACAGAATTTTTAGTCAGACGAAACGAAAATTAAAATTAAAAAACATATATTACATATTATTATTATTTCACTACATTTCAGAATCTAGTCTGTGCCACCATAACTTTTTGCTTGCTACCTTATGCTCATCGAATACTATCCAATTAAACTGATAGCTAAATTGAATTTATATCTCATGGATATTGCTGAACTTGTATAGTATAAATGTTTTGAGAGTTCAAGCTTCATCAAACTAATTAACTGACCCAATATACCATCCGCTCTCTCATCTCAGCCTAGCCGCACATCAGGATGCTCGATGCTCACGCATGCGCATGTGCTGTGCAGCCGAGTGTGCGCGCGCGCAGCGGTCCGTCGCGCACCATTGCTTGCGCGGCAAGATACTAAATCCGAGATGATGTTAAATTCATAACAGACTCTCTCCTATCTGCCTATCGGCTATTCTATGACTCCTTCTTTCTCCTATTTAAATCCTTATGTCCTGGTATTTTAAAACGTTGATAGTTCATGTATGTATGGATTGAGGAGCCACTCCCAAATTATAAAATGCAGCTTACACCCTCATTTAGTAGCGAAAAAGCTGATTTTGTAGGACAAATTCTGGATTTTGTAGTAAAATACATCAAAAATTATGTAAATGCAAAGGTGGCTCCTCAATCTAAACATCTGAATTGAGGAGCTACCTGGAACTCGAATAGTAACGGATGAATGCTTTTGAAAATTTTGCACTATTTAGTAATAGATGTGTACAGTACCTACCTAAAATCCGGGCCACGTAGTGCTGAAATTCAAGAAAATATAATATTTTAGCGTGGCTCCTCAATCCATACACAAGAGCTTGGATTTCCATGACTATGATCTGTCAATTCCTAAGAACAAACGAAAAATATAGATTTTTTTAAATTCTGAATGCATAGTATTGAACTGTACAGATATATTTTTAGTAGACATTGCTACTAAATGTTAGTGTCTTTTTCTTTTGATTCCCTTGCAATCTCAGGTAGGTGCAGTAAAATTATCTATACGCAGCGCGTCAGGATTGAGGAGCCAAATAAAACGATTTTATTCATAAAATTCATTCTGTCTCCCTATTTCTTTACTTGTCTACAAAATCGAATCCACCTGCTACTAAATGATCACTACATCAAATATATATATTGACAGATCATAGTCATGGAAATCCAAGCTCTTGTGTATAGATTGAGGAGCCATGCTAAAATATTATATTTTCTTGAATTTCAGCATTACGTGGCCCGGATTTTAGGTAGGTACCGCACACATCTATTACTAAATGGTACAAAATTTTCAAAAACATTCATCTATTATTATTCGAGTTCCAGATGGCTCCTCAATTCAGATATTTAGATTGAGGAGCCAAAACAATACATCAAAATGTATTTTACTACAAAATCCAGAATTTGTCCTACAAAATCAGCTTTTTCGCTACTAAATGAGGGTGTAAGTTGCGTTTTATAATTTGGAGTGGCTCCTCAATCCATACATACATGATAGTTCTTAGTGAAGGGAGCTTTAAAACTACTGCTTTCTTTTGCACATTGTCAGTCGCTGTTAGGTCGATCAGTTAGACTTGAGAAAACAAAGTAACTGTTTTATCTTCGTTAACTGTTTGCATTATTTTACGAGTACGACTCGTTGTTTTCGTCTGAACTTTTGGTCGATTGCCGTCGATAAATGTGACCCGACCAACGACCCTTAGTCGCTGAGAGCTTTTTCAACTTGTTCGAAACTACTATATTAATTCTGTGTCGAAACATAAATTTTCAGTTGCATTATAAACATGTTCTTTGTTTTTTATACTTTCATCAGTGTCATACATACGTAACCTCTTTGGACCTTTCAAATAAAATTAAAACCAAAGATCATGCTCTCAACTTAAGTGACCGTTTCGACCGTTTGTCAACAAACTGCTGACATACGCAACTGCATTTGCTAATACATTTCGAAAGTGGTCCTCAGAAGCCGTGTGGGGCAAGAAATAAACATTCAACAGTTTTCCACCCGTGACAAACCGTTTGCATCGCTTGTCTACTGTTTTAGCATGCAAGTGAAACATGTAAAGCTTTGTTATTGTTGTTGCAATATGCCGGCTGACCCTCGCCAATTTGCAAACGACGAGTTCTGACTAAAACTAGCTGTCTTGCAAATTTGAATTACGTATTATATTTATCGATTAATATCCCAATTATCATGTTAATAATTTTGGTCCCGCTAAGTACGAGTTATAAGACACAGATTTTTAAAAGTTTTTTATGAAGATACATTTTTTAGGTTTATTCTAGCAGTCATAATAATTCTTATGCCTAATAAATTACTATTAAAATTTTCGAAATATAAAATTCTCGAGTTGACTCCAATATATTATTATATATTTTTCGGAACTCAACCGTGAATAAAATTTATTCATATATTCATATTTAATATGACCCTTAGTCCGCTTATTGCGAATCATATCAATATCAGATTATTAAAAAAATAATTATTTCATAATGTAAACATTCACATCATTAACACATAAACGCCTGAGCTCCTCCTTGTCTTAAAATCCTTTCACAGAACGAATAATAAGGAAGTGCCTTATTCCAACGAGACTAAATTTGTTAGGCATAATTCCTACTAACCGCGTCGCAGCTAATTTCAACGTGCTAGGTTTATCAAACTTGAATAACCTAACTTGAATAATGAATACGTTTTAGTGTCTTCCCAAAAAGTTTATTTTTGATGAACATGTAGGCAAACAACTTTACTGATACAGCTAGTATTAAAAATAATATTACATCCTAATTTCATACTGACTCGCAGGTATTATACGCAAAACCAAACCAACCACGTGTGATTGCCGCAACTTTTTTCAAACCCCTCGAAATTCTTTAAAAGTTTAAACTTTTTTGCTCTTTTATTTGTCTCGCTTGCTCTACAGCAAACATCGTATTCTTATTCTTCTCGCACCCCTGTGATTTATGTCCGTTCTCTCAATCGAGTTTGGTCTCTTCCCGAAAGTGCCATTCGGTAAATTCCATTTTTAACAGAGCTAGCGGATACGTTGTCTCCGGTGTTGTCACCACCGCGCCATTGGAACAGTTCAAACGCGTCTTTATGACTCCAATTTCATTTAATTTCGTCGCTTGATTGGGTTTAGACGGAAACGGGATTTTGTTAACGGAAGAGGGCTTGTGCCTTTATAGTAATTTTTGTGCAAGGCGGTCGGTTGTCTATTATTCTCGCATGTTGCGCGTGCGCCGCTGCGTGTCAGTTGCGTTCGCAGCACGATCAAGAATAGCCGTCGGAGCGGTTCCTGCCTGAAACAGATCAACCCGTTTCGTTCAAAATAATCTTCACTGTCGTAAACGGACAATATTGTGTAACCACTTGGTCTTACGACCTTAAACAGTTTGTGACGCGTATCGCGTTCGCGACGGACACTTATCTTATTTATGTATCGAATTTTAAACGTTTGCCTCAGTATTGTACTCGAGCGTTTCTCGCAAACCCGTGCGTGTTTTAGGTGTTAAAAATTTCCTTTTTTTGTACTGGTTATCATCAGAGTTTGCTTAGATAATTGATAAGTGGAGGTAGTAAGATAACGTTAAATCGGTAACAAGGGCGCCAATGTTTGGTATAAATATGGTGTTACTCTAATGCGCGGACGTGATTTCTTTTATCTTTTTTTGTTCAACCTTTTAGAAGTCATTAAGTGCGGGGTGTTTGTTTCTATACTGTACGTATGAGTGATGCGTCTGCGCCGCCAATGCAAGTGTAACAGACCTATTTTCGTGCACGGAAATAAGAGCGGCAAAAGGAGCAAAAAGGAGAGTGCCTGAAAAACTTGAGGACTCAGTGCCGGGATTATTTCGGTCTGGACTCATGTCTACGAAGGTTGTGTGTTCATCTGGTGCATCAGCGTGAGAACTAGTATCCAATATGAAGAAACGGACTTTATCGAAACTCAAGTCCATATTCGGTTCGAAGAAAGGTGAATATTTAATTCAAATTTATCCACATTTTAATAAGTATTGTTTACGAAAACATCAGAAAATATGTGATTTATTCCATAAGCATTGTTTTGTTGAAGAATTCTGTCACGTGCCGCCTATTTGTCGACTTGATTTACTGACTTTTGATTCGTTCTAGGCTTTGGATACAGGACTTACATGTTTTGAATTTATTAACAATGTCCTGCTTGCCTGTTTAGCTTTTTGAGTTTTCTTGAGTAGCCTTGTTTTTATGGAAATCATGCTGTTTTATGTCCTCGTGCAGATAGGTATTAAGTTTATTTGACGGCTCCGTAGCCCGGTAGTGTATCTGCCTCCGACGCACAGGGTCGCGGGTTCGAATCCCGCCCAGGGCAAACTGCCTAGTGTATGGTTCTTGTTTATCTATATAAGTATGTATTTAGATTAGATTAGATTAGATTCATTTATTTGCAATCATGTATATAAATTGTAGGTATTAAATATAATCAAGGTAAGTGGCATACATGAACCCTGTAAGGGTGTTGCAAAATTATTTAGGTAATTTAAATTGAAAACAGATCCAAAACAATGCAATCCAAAATTAACAAAAATTAAATTGTAAAATATAAAATTCTTTAAGTTATTAAATTAAAATAGATTAAAATAAATAGATTAAAATAAATATTCTCATAGCAGTCAATTTCAAATAAATAACATTGTAAAATACTAAATTGTAGAGTGTATAAATTCATTCGATAAAATAATTAAAATTAAATAGTATTGCAAATGATTTTACACTTAAAATATCTATTATTCTATATCATAATTTGCTGTGTGCATTGGAATTTTATTTTATTTATCAATTAGTTTGTCATGAATATACTCGTCAACTGAGTAATAACATTTTTGTAGTAGGAATGTTTTAAGCTCGCTGTAAAAAGTCGAATCCTTCTCCCTGCTTCTAATCTTGTAAGGTATTTTATTATATATAACTATTGAACTATAGTATGGGCTAGACTTAAATAATTGTAGTTTAGGGGCGGGAAGTTGCAAAAGGTCTTTCCGACGGGCACTTTTTATAAACTCGTATAGATGCAGGTTCTTTCTGACAAAGTTTGCCGTCTCTAGGATATATATGCACGGGAAGGTTAGCATTTTGTACTGTATAAATAAAGGTCTGCAGCTTGCTCTTTGTTTTATGTTATATATTATACGCATGCATTTTTTCTGTAATATAAACAAGTCTTTTGCGTCAGTACTGTTTCCCCAAATGTTAACACCGTACCTAAACCAAGAGTATGCATACGCGTAATATGCCGATAGTGCACACTCCTGATTTGTATTATATTTAAGAACGCTAAGTGCAAAGATAAATTGAGCTAATTTTCTTTTTTGTTTTTCTATGTGTTTTTTCCAATTTAAATTCGAATCAATATTGAATCCTAGTAATGTGCATGTGTCTACTTCTTTTATATTTAATTCTTTAGATATATTACTTAAATTTAAAGGAGCTTTTTGATATGGCCTAAACTGGATTAAATTAGTTTTATCATTATTTATTTGTAGATTGTTTTTCGCTAACCAAATCTTAACTTTTTTAAATTCCATGATAATATCTTGCATGCATTTGTCGCTTGTACATTTAAATATTAAAGAGACGTCATCGGCAAAAAGAACTGGGTGTAGCGAGCTGGTTATTTTTGGGAGGTCATTTATGTAAGCCAGAAATAGGGTACACCCAAGGACACTACCCTGCGGGATGGAACTGTTAAGTGTTATCATCCCCGATTGCACAGATTTTACTTCGCGCTCGTCCAAATACTCTATTTGTACGTACTGTTGCCTGTTCTGTAAGTATGATCGCAACCAATCATGAGCTTTTCCTCTTACGCCTAAGTTATTTAATTTATGGAGTAGTATGGTATGATTTACCCTATCGTATGCTTTGGACATATCCAGTAGTATCCCGACTGCATGACATTTATTCCTCAAAATATTCATGACTTCCTGGATGAAAGAATACATTGCTAATGTTGTGGAACGGTTTTTTCGGAAGCCGTATTGACTTTTATCTAAGATATTGTATTTCTCTAAGAACTTATTAATACGTATTGCCGTCGCCTTTTCGTATATCTTAGATACAGCCGGCAGTATCGCAATCGGTCTGTACTTGCTAGGGTCTTCTGCGCATCCAGCTTTTTTGAAAATAGGTCTTATTTTCGCGATTTTTAATCTATCAGGAAATATACCGCACTCATACGACTGATTTATCAGTTTAGTTATAACAGGTGCGAGCTCGTTTGCACAATATTTGAGTAGTATAGGCGGTATATCGTCAATACCACAAGTATACTTACTCGGTAGGCTACGCATGATAGCTAATATCTCTCGCTCCGAAACCGGTTCCAAGAACAGTGAGTTCAACACTGGCTGCGGCGGCTAGTTTTATCGTTTTAGGTAGTTTTATCTACTTAAGTAATGTATATCAGCTGTCTGGTACCCATAGTACAAGCTTTGCTTAGTTTGGGAACAGATGGCCATGTGTGAAGATGTCCCCACATATTTATTTATTATTATTATTATTTATTAAGTACTACTTTTATATATTCTGTGGTATAAACCTAATTATAGTCAATCAGTTCCTTTTTTAATTTAAAATTATTTTATCGTGATAATTACTCGTTCATTATTTAACTACTATTATTTACTAATCAACAAGTCAATAAACCCGCAATTACTGACTCCATGCCATCCGTGCTAAGAATTCCGCGGCTGCTTACTAGAAAAAAGTTAAATTATTGAGATTCATCCATTTTTATAACGAGTGTAAATTACAAAATTCCGATGTCTTGACATTATCGGCGTGTTTTTCATTCACTCCAAAGAATGTCGTTTGCAACTTCTGCATCAGTAGCGTTTCATCACGCAAGCAGCTGGGCCCATTTTTTGTTGCATTCAGTGCAGCCCTGATTGTAAAGAACAGCTGCTCTTCCATAGTTAATAATAACTGGCGACGTGAAGTGAAATTAAAAAGTCCCATAAATTTGAGGGTGTGCGATGAGCGTTATTTATCGCAGACCCTTTTGGTGGATTCCCAATTTAGGAAGATGCTGCTGTTGAAACATTATAACATCTGATTATCCTATTTCTATCACGACCACAATTAGGTAGCATAAAAAGATTTAAGAAATGAATCCAGAAAATTATTTGTTAAATTATACTCGTAATAAATACTACAATAAACACCAAATTACTAAGAGACGACGTTTCCGAAAAATTGTAGTTGAGCATGTATTTGTAAAGTAATTTGTAACCTTGTTAAACCAGTTGGTTATAGAATCGTCTTGAATCTCGAACCTCCCATTCATAATCACATTTGTCAGAAGGCTAGTTGTTATTGTTCTATAGAAATAAATATACATGGCGTATTAGTATATTTCTTGACGAGCCGTTAAGAACACGGGTTCTCCGAATTGATACTGCGTATTTCGCATAACAATATTATTAGACTGAATTTAGCGCGCTATAATAATATTATAGGTATAATAATGAGGGATTATGTTCAGAACTTTAAACTGGTGGTCTATAAATAGAAACGTTTATAACGTTTTCAAGTAGCTAGGTGAGCATAGCTTAGGTTACAGTAATAATGACTGATAAGCACGTGGTTCGACTTCAGCGTACGCTGCATGCAGCGTATTGGACGTCTAGTGCTTACGCCAATGTGTTCAGTTTACAAGATAACGCGACGACCGGCACATGCCCCTCAGTGTGAATTTGTGTTCATTTGAATTCTTCTTGTTTTCAATATGCCTTGCGGTATTCCTTTTTACCGAAGAAAAGGTGAGAACCGTTTTATTGTATCCTTATCTTTTGTTCACACACAATTCACAAATATTTAAACATTTTTCTTTTTCGTTTTCTTTTTTTTTAATCAGTATACTTTTCCTTTAGTATACAATTAAAGGTTCTGTCTTTTACGCGTTTATCTATTATCTGTGACCTATAAATCTTAAACATGTTAAAAAGAATCCAATCAACACTCATGTAACTGCACTTGTGTGCAAGTATAACAACACGAACAAAATGAAGACATCATCATGTTATTTACCCACTGACATCAACTTAATAGGGTTTTTGTTTCTGTTGAATCTTTAGCTTCACCGGAATATGATCATTAATCACCAGTTCGCCACAACCTGCAATGTGATTCCATGTCTCAATTTGCAACAATATCATAATTAAAATCATGACATGACATTTCATGCAGGTCTCCCGGCTTTCCGCGAACATTGTCGTGAGAAATTACCTGGTTCGTGACGTTACACAAAATACTGCTTTAGTTGTTGTTTAGATGTTATCTCTATTATATTTTTTATTTAACTGTCTTCAAACTTGTCTTCTAAATTTCTCAGTTGCGTATATTGTCATGTCATCTTACTCAACCGCTTTCATTGCGTATCTGATAAGATGTTAACTGGCCATTTTATGGAGCGCTAGTTCTCAGATCTGTATTTCTTGAGTTGTCCCTGACACTATGGCCGTTGCGGTAATGACTAATGACACATTAAAACGTTTATTATCTAGCAAACGTGTATGCGGGTTAAATGTCGACTGACGACGTCATCCATTGTTTGTATTTGTGTATCTCTCCCAGAGACAAATTCTTTAAATTCAGTTTCTAACTCATGAAATATAAGTTACCGTTATCGCCTTTAACAAGTGCATTACTGTTAAAAGCTATACAGTTAAAAAAAGGTTAAGCTAAAAATATTTGCGAAAAGAATTTTCGATCAAATTATTTAATTTCTAGAAATTCTAAAGACTACCTAGCGTAGCCTATACCTATAGGCATGTATAGTTCTACGAGTAGTATAAATGATGATGATACCAAATCTGCTATTAAATCGAAACCACAAAGCGGTTGTTAAATTTACAAATCCAAATAATACTTATCTCGATGACAAACCAAACCGTTTTCGGATACTTCCGAGACATTTGAGATCCAATATTGGTTTTCATAATTCTCGTACGATACGGTTTCTTACGTTCGACTTCCACGATCTTGAATATGAGATTTCTATTTATCCATGCATGGTTGAAATATGATTCAGTGTACTTTCATTCTCTGTTTTTTATTTTATTACGTCTGACCGTTTCTAAGTAATTCTCATCATCAATGTACTTTTGGTACAGCCTCTAAGACTACTTATCTTATTTTTTCCAAATTTCCAATAACTTTGCATAACTTATAACTATGCGACGGGATGAAGATTTGAATGGATACTAATTTGGCTGTAAACAAGGCGACGCGACGATAGCGCAAAAAGCGGGCATGAAACTCAAAACTTACTCGTCTGACCTTTGTTTACGTAAGAAGCGTGAACTGACAAAGCAAACTCGGAAGAACTTGTTTGCATGCGTTGGTTCTCACGGACACATCTCAGCCGAGACGCTGAAGTCTTAAGTAGTCTGACTTTTCTAAGAAAATATTCTGGCTTGCATAATGAACCTACCTGTTGTTTTAAGCGAGATAATTGTTTGGGGAACTTTCTTTGCAACTATTCTGAATTTCTAGACAGTTCTCACGTCAAACGGCATCATTCGTGAGTGGAGAGTGGGATTAATCGACAATGCGTGTCGGGCTGTCGAACTGGACTACTTTTGGAGTGTCACATCACATCACAAGTAACGTAATCAAGATTGGCAGGCTTTTTGTTTTTGTCACCTCTCACCCGTCACCCAACCAAGCTAGTCCCGAAACCGGATCTAATAAATTAATCTATTAATTAATATACTCGTATCATTAATATTCTGTCCATTAGTTTAATAATATTAATGCACAGAAAAGGGTAGGACTACCTACTTCTTATTTAAATATATACGAGGGCATAGGGCATACTGAAAGTTTCTGGATTCTAATAAATACAAGACTTACGATACATTTATTGTTTTTCAAAGTACAAAATCAACGACCCGTTACAGTCCACTGCTGGACTATGAGCCTCCTCCACTTAAGTGGAGGGTTTTGCCATAATCTCCACGCTTGGCAGGCGGGTTGGAGATCGTAGATTAAAAGGTTACTGTATCAGAGAGCGCTGCTGCCCGTTCCCTGTTCAATGTGTAGTCCCTTAAGTCGCCTCTTACGACACGCACGGGAAGAGTAGGGGTTGGTGACAAATGTATTCTACTCTGCCGTCACCACACAAAGTATACTCCGTCGCAATTAATGCATTTTTGCATTCGCTGAAACCACTGTACAAAGCAGTTGGACCAGCCTTCCTCAGGGACTTCTTCAATGATATATGTTTTCCATTCATTCACAGTGGTAGGTAGAGGTACATCTTAGTAGATATTGTTAAAATTTAGATTTCAAAATATGGTCTCGTTTTCCCATAAAAGTAGGTTATCAGCTTCTCCAGCTCAAATGATTTATCATATCACTCACACAATTAGATCCCATGTGTAAGGTAAGGTGCTGAGGAAATTAGGTTATTCAATATCTTATCAAGGATAATTTTGACTTATACTTCGCTTATAATAGGGAAGCTCGATACGTTTTGATGTATAACAAAAGTAAGCAATGTTCTTTCACGTTACTTTCGCATAGTATGTTGTTTTAGCGTAGGTACTCGTATGTGATTCCTTTCTAAAGTTTTTATACGTTCTTAGTTATTGGTTTCTGTCTTCTGATTGGTTATGTTATTTTATTTGCTTTTACAGTTATGAAATTAATCACAATATTTACATAGGAAATTATTCCTTCTCGGAACCGTTATTATTAAATCCGATGATAATGGTAACATAGATTGTCGGCTCCGTGCAATCTTCATCGGATGTTTGCTCAAATAGGAAGTAATTTTAAGCTTTATTGCGTTCACGCGAATTGTAGGTCATAATTAAGTTCGTAATTCAGATACGCTTTCTTCTCTGATCTAACACGCGCTTCTTAGAAAAACTATTATGATTATTAATATTTTTGCTTTGCGCATAAGTAGGTATAAAATTATACTTAGATCTCGTATAAGTTTCTTTGCTACCAACCTTCCACTATTTCTATTTTAGACATTATATTATGGTGTTGAAAGGAATACGGCGGTAGGTAGGATAAGTCTCCCGTTTTTTTTACATCGAGTCTATCCGGTTTGATGGGCCAACAGAATATTAATAGATTAACCTTTCCGCTAAGCATGCTGACCCGATGTTCTACCGTTTTTACCTTAATTATTTACCCAATGAAATATTTACGTAATTTTAATTGCCTGTAGCTACATTTATCGAACTAAAAGGTGTTATTTTGTTTGGGAGACCATATAAGTACATTTTCTTAACGATTGTATTGTATGTTCTTTATTTGGTATTGCATCGAACACACTATTACATATTACATTACCTAGCACTGATCGCAGATTTTCCTCTTTTAGCTCAGTTCCAAGAAGTATCTAATTGATATGATCATCTTCATTACTACCTTATAAACATCAATGTTAAGCTCTACCAAGAAATGTTTAAGTTATAGCACGTTATAGCCTTTATTATTCAAACGTACTGTTTCAGTTTGAAATTTTTGTTTGTTTACTTGTAAGTTAAGTAAACAAACATAAATTTCAAACTGAAACATTCTTACTAATATTGTAAAAGGGAAAGTAACTCTGTCTATTTTTCTATTAAGTTTTAACGGCTAATCTACTAAAACGTTTTCGAAGTTAGTGCAAAGATGGTTTGATTGATACATAAGGACAGACACAGGTTACATTTTGTTGCAGGAAAAGTCATATTCCACGACAAAATCCGCCAATAATGCGGGAATAGCAGCAAGCTTATTTCAAAGACTTTGTGTACTTCGTCTATATCTAACCAAATCTTATTCTTCACGCTGAAGCTTGTTTTCAAGTTCTCCCTTCACAAGGTTCCGTGTTAGTTTTGTGCCTGGCACTAGCGTGTACGGTGTCACCCCTCGACATCTTTTGTTCGGTCTGTTACTTCAGCCCTCCTACGCACTTGTACTACGTTAACTTTCCTAATTTTGACGTCTTGTTTGATTTAAATCTTTATTAGTATGCAAAGCTTCGTCTGCTTTTTGTGTATTCTATTATTCTAACGTCTCCCTTGTTTTAATTTTAATTAGTGTCTTAAAATTTTATGTTCTGCCTGATTGAAATCTAGTTTTTAATAGATAAATCAACATTGACACCTTTATTCCCAATCTTAATAACAAGCTATCGATATCAACGATGATGATGACACGTTAGATAACGAGCACTTTTCAGCCGTAACTAAAAATCCGTCTCAATATTATTAATATCGTGTTCCTCTTCTGATACGATCTTCTACGGAATTCAGAACGGACTCGCTTGCGGCTGCAATTAAAAATTTTTTTCCGCGCTAGTCATAGTAGGATGAAGGATGGTGTGATAAATCAATATTTTACGTAACTTTATGATCTTAATCTACTTACTGCAGTTCTCTTACACGCGAAGAATTATGTACAACAATTTTAGCTTTATGTAGAACAGAGGCCACAGGTCGAGCCCCCCAGTGTGCATAATTATCTCAGAAATTGAAGTTCAATCTCGCACCGCGTGTTTTCTTATCTGCTATTAGATCTGCATTGCTTTGCTTATTGTTTTCATTCGGCAATATACCACCCAAATTGTCTTTTGAATAGTTTGATGAAAGTACCAAGTGAGCAAAATAATTGTTTATCTTTCTCTTCTTACTTGAGGCATATTTTGAGGAGCCAGGCAGTCGGTAACACCCAGACAGCCAGTGGTTCGCTTGTTAGGCTCAGCAACATTAAGTAAAACCTGTAGCCATTTAACTTGCAACCACGTGGTAAATATGCCGCATATAATATAGAAGGTCTTTAGTATCGAGACCGTGTTTTTTTGCGGTAAAGCCGAACTGAAGAACTCTTTATTGGCTTTTAAGTGTGCCACGAAAATTGGCTTGAGCACGGAGGAACTGGTTTTTGCTCATTGACTCCATTAAACAATGATGCCTGTTCACCATTAAAGTCGTTATCGTTTAAGTCCATTTCCTGCTGCCAACACAATGGACGTTGAAATGGTTTAGAAAGGTTATTTCGTGATGGATTCTGAAACGATTTAAAATTTATGTCCAAAATCCTTGTAATAATTTCCTTGTAGAGAATTAAACTGCCTTTGTATCCGCATTTTTTGGTCATCCCAAATGAAATCCTCCAGAAATCCGAGGAGATAAGAGTGTCCAGTTTTAGAACGCAGCATTTTACCGGTGTGTGTGAGTGAAGTCAATTAGTAGTCGGGACGCATGCGCCACTCGACCGCCCTCGATTGAGATGCGTCTGCGGCACAGTTCACCCACCCGGTAGTACCACGGTTTTACGCTTTATCGATACATTTGACTTTTAGAATTTTTGTACTCGAACCTAGGAATGGTTTTCACGAGTTATTCAACGATTGTTGATGAACTTCTAACTTTATGTTCAAATTCTTTCTTTTTTTTCAATAAATCCAATAAGCTAAATAAACATATTGGTACCTACTATATCTTGGAACCTACTATATATTATCATATTATCAAGGCAATTAAGTAAAATATCAACTGCTTATATACTATAAATTCTGAATCGATATTTATATTATTAACTTAATGAATTCTACACATAATTAGCTTGAACAAGGCAGAGTCAAGGTCGCCATTCAGGTTTTGCGTGTTAATAATTATACGCATAGTTATTACATAAACTCTAGCTGTGTCAATACAACCGGAATGGTCGATTGAGAAGGAAACGGCCAATCAACACTCACTTAGAATTCGTTAAAAGAACACAAGACAAACTCGGACATATGCTCATACTGTATCCTCTTTATTCAAACGTTGGAACATACTAATGAAGCCCTTTTAGTATGCAGAGGTCACTTCCTAAAAGAGCTATTTGAAACGAATATTTCAGATGGCGAAGGAACTGCGAGGTCTGTTTCTTGGGAGTACGACCCTTTTAACACAGGTGGAGTAATGCTAGATCATTTACGTTTAGACGCTATTGACTCTTGTTTTTTCACTTTGAGCTTTGTCATCCTATCCTGTCATAGATTAGCACGAATTTTAACATTTACTTTACACTTACTAGTTTTCTTATATGAGTTTCTTACGTCATATTCGTCAGATTTAAAGTTAAAGGTGCTTAAATTAAAATGGTCGCACATTTAGGCTTCTTTACTATCACGCTCATTCACCTTTGTCCTCTGCATTATCAAATCGACCTTTTTTGTTACATATACAACGATCCACGTCTTTATATGTATGGTCTCTCATATATCATTTTGGGATTAGTCTTTAGACCTAATTTCCATATTTACGAGAGTAAGAACTCCTTCCATGAAAGATGGTTTTTTCTGCTACTAAATTAAATGTCCTTATTCTTGATAGGGACGAGGGGATGACGAAGTAAATTAGTAACTTGACAAATCTGAATGTTTCCGCTAAGAAGCCATAAAGGGCTCTTCATCCTGTATTTGTTGTTCTAGGTCTGTCCCTTTGTGAGTTGTGGCAACGTTCTTTGCCCACACACGACTTGATAATTCTTACTTTTAATTATGTGTTGCATCCTTTAGAACGGTTATATAATTTTTTGTTGTTTTTAATCGGCAACGTTGAAGTTAAATATTTTTTAATTCATACTTTCACAAAATTCTAATTTAAATTTCAAATTGCTTTCCAAATGTATTATCAATTTAACCTTTAACGCAGTTCCGATGTCGAGATTTATCTGTAACACATAGCTGCACCTATATACATATTTCATCATACACTGATATTATTAGGTAAGTACCCTACCACGATTTGATAAATATACACCAAATGTTTTACCGTATCCAACAGATAAAATTAAATCAAGCTGCAATTCCAATCAAGGAGACGTTTTTGTTTTATTCTGCAGAAGACAGTCCGTTAACTGACCAGTTATAACATATGTTACATGCATGCAATACGTTCTGCTTTACGTCTTATTTGAAAATAATATATTTTGTGCACAGGTTACCTTCTCTATGTATTACTGTAGTCGCTTGTACTCGGCAATTTGCTACGTCCATTATGTCATTATGATCGCAAATTTTTACTGAGTTATCGTAGACCAGGATCGCGTGACCTAGCCCGTAATGTTCCTAATCAATATGGAGGTTGTATAAACTATTCGCGTCGTGTTACTTGCCCTTGCGTGAGCTTGGCGCCTTTTTTCCACTTATTTTTTATTTAAAATCTCGAAATAGAGCGGCCTTTTGTCAGACAAAGTCTGTTTTAGATTCAAAATAAGGGAATATGATTTTCGTAATTGGATTTGACCAATCTAATTGTGAGCCGCCGCCGCCGCTTTGATTACATTCATAATTTTTTAGGCGAATATAGAGCCGAATAAAGCAAAGCTAACCTAATAACCTGTCCTAAAGAAAAATGTAACCTGAAAAGTGACAACGACGACGGTGGTGGTATAAAGTCTGCTCGAAAAGACGATGATACAGATATTTTACAAAAGAATTCTTACTCCCGCGCCATCACGCCATGACGTTCGACTAACTTCATTGGATTCCCATCGTTCCAGGCAAGCGGCAGCATCACGGATCTTCGAAGTCTTCCCGTTCGACCTCGCCTGAGCCGAGGGAGGCGCCGGCGCATGGCGACTCATTCCGGCCAATCGAGCGCACTCCGCCGTCGTCCCGCGCCGGGCCCCCTCCCTCCCCGCCCGTTCCTACTCACCCCATCGCACCAGTCCCTCCTGAACCCAGCGGCCCTTTACCCCTCAGCCCGTGCCCAGTTTGCAGCCGCACTTTCGTACCCCAATCTCTGGCCAAACATGTGAAAATATGTGAGAAGATGACAATCAAAAAGAGGAAGACGTTTGATTCCTCTAGGCAGAGGCGTGAAGGTAATTTCTTTTATATTTTAAACAGATTCTGGGACGCCAAGTTAAGGGAGAATGTGCTTTTAGGATGACATTCTTTACTACTTGGTGTTCCAAATGTGACATTTTTATTTACATTTTGATGGTGGTGGATAATTTGGTGGATGGGTTTACTAATTTTGATGTTTTCATATTTTGGTATCCATATTTTGATTAAGTATGTTTTTTAGCATGAATCCCTTTTATTTAAATTAGTTATTCAAGTTGATTGTTCCAATATAGATTTATTAAAGCATGGATATGAATGGATAGATATTTATTTATGGATTTTTTTTATCCATATCACAATTGTAAATTAAGCATGTGAATATTTTAGTAAGTACCAGAATAGTAGCTAATTAGTTAAATTGGGTCTCCACATTTTTTTTTTTTTTGGCATGACTGTTAGTTGTTTTACTTTTATATTTTGTATAAATAAATCCTTTATTTTGTGGGTAATAAGGGCTGGCTTCGGTGAACGGTGTGGACTCGGGTGAGTGGGTTTGCATTTCATAGCAGTTTCCTAACTGACATCTGTATGTGAATGTTTGACTAACAACTGACACCAGGTCATGGTCAAATTCATACTTTAGCGCGACATACTCTGCTTTATCTATTTGCCTCTCATAATGTGCATACCTTACTCCTACTGTACTAACTATTGTCACTTGGTATCTTGCAGTTATTGCACATGGTAGTAAGATGATATCCATCAAAATAACATTGACTCATCAAGAGATGATCATACAGTAATCCTTTGTTTAGGGCACACATAACTGCTACCATATTCTGAGAATTTACTCAAAGTCAAAAAAGTCAAAAATTATTTATTTCCATAGGATGTTATTACATCACTGGACTGGGCGATATTATGCCAAGAGTCAGTAATAAACATTCAAATACAAAATTACTAATAGAAAAACAGAGTAATATAAATTTTGACTCATGGATAAACGCAAATTGTGCTGGTTATTTCATAACTACTGCCTGCCAACCGCATTAATAATCAGAATTATGTATATGGACCACAATATGGACCCATTATGATATTGCTCAAACAAACATAATATGTCTTAACACTTGACTCCTAACCAGCTTATTTACATATCCCATAATGATTCGTAAGGGACCCACATATCTACTCGTGCGACGTATGCATTTGGCAACAGACGCCCACGGATAAAAACTCCAGTATCACGGTTGAATGTACCTAACTAATTCAATAAAATGCATGTCCTGTGTCGTGTCACAACACAAGCCTTTGTTATTGTGGTGCCACGTAAAGTAGCGTTTGAATGTTCAGTCGCACGAATATGTGAACTTGTGAAGTGACTCTATCATTATTTTTAGATGTTTGTGATTATTTATGTATTTACTTACACTGGCCTAGTATTTATCTGTGAAATAGTTAAAAGTATCACAGGTCGAATGTGCTTAATAAGAAATAAAATGTTCTTCCTAGTAAACTATTTTAAATTTCTAACAAATTTCGAGTTAATACTTGTCTTGGGCTTTTTGATAATTCTTTGTATTTTATTAAAATAAAAAAATCATCATCCTCATTCGTCTTCTGTTTCACATCTTAATCTTAGTTTCGGTATATCACGCACGATATAAAAAAATCATGAAACTGTCTTCGTTCTTTTTCTTGTATAATGTGTATAAAATAATATTCGACTTCATTCTAACTTAGACTTTTCATCACCAAGAAAATATTTTCCAACTAGGAAAATGGTCTCAAATTACAGGTACCGACCTGGAACAGTATCTGCCAAAGAACTTCGGTCTGCCTGAAAACAGTCCATTTTTGGAGAAGAGTCCGCCGCCCACAGCGAAGGCAACGCCCAAACCCAAGGTGTCCACTATCAAACAAGCCATGAAAGGAGCTAAGGTTGGTGGAAAACTATTAGGTACTAGCCGATATAAGTTCGAGAACTGTTTTAGTCTGCGGGAAAATATTTTAGTCAGACTGCCCTTTTCTTTGATTACCTACACGAAGGCACGTGCGAGGGGCAGTCGGCGAAACAAATCTTTGCAAACACACAAACAAAACAAACAAAGCAATGCACTCTACAAAGCACAAAATAAGAATAATAATACACAGAGTAAAACCTCAAAGGATATTATGTGCTACGATTTATTATGAGATGTATTTTACACTAGCGATCCGCCCGTGGCTACGCTCGCGTTATGTAAGATTTTCCCGTGGGAATTAGACTTTTCTCCGTAAAAAAATATCGTATGTGTTAATCCAGGTTACAAACTATCTCCATTCCAAACATCCAAATCCGTTGAGTAAGCGTGAAAGTGGAACAAACATCCAGACATGGTATCCAAACATCCAAATATATTTTCACATTAAAATTTATAATATTAGTGTTATGCATAAAATAAAATGACCTTCTTATACAATACAAATATACTTTATTGATACCAAACGAAAACAAAACAGGAAACCATAACAGAAACATAAAAACATAAGAGTCAACAGGCGGCCTTATTGCTAAGGTAGCAATCTCTTCTAGGCAACCTTGGGTCTAGGAAAAACACACAGAAAATGTGAAGCGGGTTGGTGGTAGTAAAGTCAAATTTTTTTATTCGAATTAAGATTTTTACAAATCATTTTTCGACGTCAAAGCTAAAAGAAAAAAAATAACGTTAAAATAATATAAACTACATACCCAAAGGTACTGCAATGGCTAAGGCTATTAATATATAAATCATAAATAAACTAATACATACTTATCACTATTAATATGAGAGGAAAAGAAAACAACTATCCAGAGCAGGACAGGAAATGACCCTTGACGCGCATTTTGAATGAGGAGCTTATCCATGAGGAGTAGACATTTTCATATTTGTATCTTTACTTGGTTATATAAGTCCATCGTCTCCTGAAACTTTAACTAATTTATAAGTATGTAGTACAAACTGTACAAAGCTATTACGTTCGAATATGAGTTTTTGGGCACTTCCTTAAAAATTTTGCTTAGTAAAATATGAATTTGTCCTTGCAGTTTTGTTAATATACCCTTGTCTCTTAAATCTCGAAGTCCTTTTCCACTTATATAAGAAACATCACTGTCATGTAAATTCCCGGGCCTATTGTCTACGAACCAATTATCATTGAAATTACTCGTTAACAGCAAGTATTATGTTGCTGTAATTAGAGCGAAGTCATTTTAGCTAAGAGACATTCATGAATGGATCGGGACAAAAGAGTAGGAAGAAGCCCGACAGCACAGAATGTATGTAATATATGAAATCATTGCAAAAAGGCAATATGATGATGTAGTATTAATCTCACTGCACGTGATTTTCCGGAATCGATGCATTTAATGAAAGAATCTGGGTAACGTGTTGTTGCTTTACATCAGGTCAAATCGCCGAAGTGAGATGCAATCCTATTTCATGTAAAACAAATCTTCACGCCTTGCGAGTCGAGTAATATCGGATGTCTTTTGTATAATAATGATAACAATTTAAAACATCTGCAGCCACTGGCGGATCTTCAAAGATGTCCCCACTGCAGCCGCAAGTTCGGGACGCGAGCGTTCGAGCGACACGTGGAGTGGTGTGCCGACAAGGCCAAGATCCTGCCCGCTGCGCCCGCGCAGGCCCCGACGCACATCACCGACGCCAAGCAGCGGCTCAACGCGCGCACGCAGTACAAAGCCCCTCTAGCGCGGAACAGACAGTGAGCTAGACATTCCTTACCCAACTTTACTTAAGCCCGACCATATATTGGTATATAAGATCACGCTCGCGCAAGCCCCGCCGCAAATCGTCGCAATCAGTTGTACCATTGACCAGTGCCATTGATGCTACAACTGACACTGTTTTTTCCCAGTTGTACTTGCGCTGATGATGGTACAAATGGCAGTCATTTGATTATTCCCATTTATGCCATTGCAGGAAGCTTTTGCTATGATGATGAACGCTTTCCAATTTTTCCAGTCAAATCGTAATTAGTAATTACCATTAAATAAGTTATTCTAAATTCTGACCTTCTGTTGCGTTCATGATTAATTAATGAATTATACAAGTACAACACCTCTACGAGGCGACCTTGCCAATGGCCCGGGAGTGTTTACTGTGTGTTTAACCTTAAATTAGTGGCACAATTTATACTGTACAACATTTAAAAACGTTTGTTTTTTGTATATTAACATTTTAACGTCATAGGTCGAAAAATACTAGTCTCACATTTTAAAATATGTTAATATCTCTTCTTTTCTACTGTATTAACTATTGATCCAGTGAATAGAGACAAAAAGAGGGGGGTTAGGTACCTTACAAACGGTCCAGTAATTCTAAATTTGTGACATGTTATCTAGGATGGTTATTAGGGATTTAAAATGCAAAATGCACAATTCCCCCTCCTGCGCGCCCGCCGCTATATTGAAAAAATCGCCTTTTTTTTTCAGATTTTTGCTTATATCTTCGTTTTGGTGTATTTCAGCTAGAAAAGGGTTAAGTCAATGTTGTAGACAATTAAACTTCCTATAATTTACATTTTAATTTTATTTCTAGGACTGATAGTTACGTAGACATGCACTTTTCTCTGCACTATGTACTCATTTCTGTGCACTCATAAAAAATAGTAAAAGTCGCATTTTCCGGAAACTTGACAAATTTCTAACTTTAGAACGCTGTAATTCAGTTATGGCCTATTCTAGGAAAACAAGTATGACCCTACAAATTTTATTCAAAATGCGATTTTTTTATTTCTTTAAAAAGTGCTTATTTCCGTAACTATTAGTCCTAGAAACAAAACTTAAAACGTAAATTATAGGAAATTGAATTCTCTACAATATTGATCTAACTTTTTTCTAGCTAAAATGCACCAAAACGAAGATATAAGCAATAACCCTCCTTCTAAAGCAGTCGGGTAAAAATCTGAAGAGCCGATTTTTTCAATATGGCAGCGGGCGCGGAGGGGGGGGGGGGGGCTTGTGCATTTTGCATTTTAAACTCTTAATAACCATTCTGGACAACCATATCAAAAATTCCCCTTATTAATTGGATTATATCATTATTTTACGAATAAGATCAATGTTTTAGGTATGCAGATGTCGTGGCCATATCGTAGAATTGACCACATCATGAAATTTTCGATCATTTCATGAAATGCCATTTCATGATGTGGGCAACTAAATTTGACCAGATCATTAAATCGTGAACATTTCACGATATTGTCGTCCACGATTGGGCATATCGTGAAAATAGGGCGTCCATGAAATATTTAATAAGAATCTAAATTATGTTTGGTGCTTATTGTTCTCTAAGTCCGACAGACATACTTTTGACAGAGTACTTTTTCATCATAAACTCTTTTTTCTTCCTCATTTTAATAACGAATTATTCACTTTTTCACTGCGAGAAATAACGCGGCCGCCATGTTTATACATAAACAAAGCGCTTCCAGCGCATCTATCGGCAATTAATGTAATAATTTTGCGATATGATCAAATAATTTTGGCCATTTCATGAAGTAGCTGCGTTTTTAGTTGAACATATCGACAAACGATTTCTTATCATTGATCTGGCCAAGGCACATCATGATGTGGCCAATGGACAGCGAAAATTTCATGAAATGGTCGAAAATTTTTATGGTGTAGTCAATTCTACGATATGGCCACGACATAGATACCAAATAACAATTTTATTTCGGATCTACCTTGCAGATAGAAAAAGATATTTCAATTATTTTATTATTATGCCAAGAAATCGTGCCCGCTATACGAAGAATACGTCGTCGTCGATAGAATCAATCACGCAAATCAAACCGATTCTGTATCAGTGCACCCGCCTGAACATTTCTTTTGTCGTATTTACGTTGCATGCTTTTTCTGTTACAGATCATCCCAATCGCGCGACAAGTCTTCAAACAGCCGGTCGGCGTCCGTGGAGTCGTCGCGGGGGGTCTCCCCTCCCGCGCCCCGCGAGTACGGCGACTACAAACATGGACGGTCGCGCGCATCAGGTAGTACTTTAGCAGGTAGCAACCACCCCCGCCGGCGGGGACGCGGAACTAATAGTAGAATTAATTCAGTAAGACCCGGTAGGGGTCATTCTTCTCCGACGCGCTTCTCGCCCTGGCAACGTTCTGGGCCGCGGCCCGAGCCCGTCTGAGGGCGCCCCCAGATACGTTGTCATAAAATTCCTAAGGGGTACGAGCCTTCTGCTCCCCCGCAAGTCCGCGCCCACTATATTACCACTCTGGTATAAATAGAGATTAGGTCCGTCAAAAAAAAAAAAAAAAAAAAGGTAGTACTTTCTTTTTATTTAGTCTATCCAGCTTCACGGGTACGGTTTTTCTCGACTGATTCAGGAGAAACCATTTTTACAAGCTTTTATTTAACTTGCACTGTATGTATGTTTATGTTCGGGCGAAATCTTGCAACTCAATTTTGAAGCTTTTGCTGCCATTGGATTTTGCTGAAATTTAGTACACTTATGTAACCGCGATGACAATGCAATATTATGGTACCATGGAGCTGGCCTGATGATGGAAACGGAAGGTGGCCATAGGAACTCCTCTAATACACAACACAACCTAGTCGTGTTTGGGCTCGTTGGATTTGTCTTAACAAGATCTTTAGTCATACGTGATGTCCAGGGTCTCATGATGGAGCCGGAAGGTGGCCATAGGAACTCCTTAAATACACACCACAACCTAGTCGTGTTTGGGCTCGTTGGATTTGTCTTAACAAGGATACTCCACGGCTTTAAAAGCTTGTTTAAGAAGGATTAAGCTTATTTAAAAACGAACTTAATATTACTTTTTAGAATCAGTATCAAGCACTGCAAGTATCGACCACGAAGAACCTTCTCCTCACGTGCCAGTAATCCGGAACTCGCGTAACTCCAACAACTCTTCTGGAGATGCTAGTGTCAAAGCTAGGCAAGCCAGGCTGGCTAGAGACCTTAGCAGTTCCAGGTTCGTATACTATTTCATAACCTAGTGTGCTTCCGTAGCAAATAAGGGGAAAGGAAGGATTCATGGCTTGTTATATTTTGGAACTTTAATATGATTGCTTGCTTAGTCGTTCCTGTCTCCTTGTTTGTTAAAACAGCATTTTCGATAGACTAAAATCTGCCTTCCTTTCCTCTCCTTTAGAGATACCCAAGAAAATTCCTCTGTCCCACAAAGTACTGACCTCAAAAAAAAGGCCCCGAATAAACCCAAGAACAAACTAACGTTGAAAAAACAACAACAATTAAAAAAATTGGAAGAAATTGCTCGTAAGTACGATGAAAGGCAAGAACAGATACGCACAGAAAAAAAGAAACGAGACGAAGAAAGAAGACAGATAGCAGAAGAAAAGCGCAAATTAGCAGAAGAAAGAGCAAAGCTAGCCGAAGAAAGAAGATTAGCAGAAGAACGGGAAAAAGAATTAGTTGCAAATAAAAAAATGGCTGATAAAAGTCAGATCCCAGTACCTAAAAAAGGAAAATTAAATAAACACAAACGAATATACCAGGAGCTACCCGACAGTGTCAAAGAAGATTTTAAAGAATTAGAATCACCTAAACCAAGTACCAGTAAAAATAAATTTGGAGTAAAAAGAAACAATACGTCCTCAAAAACACAGAAACCCGCTGAAGAAATAGCTATAACGGTCAAAGTAGTAAACAAAGACACTAAGAAAATTATAAAAGAAAGCACAATGAGCTTAGACAGCCTTGAAGAAAACTCCAATACAGCTCACGATCCAAGTTCCCATTCTGTAGGTATAAATACAGAGCTGCTTTGTCCTTGCGTTCCTTGTGTTATACACAATAATGTAGACCCTAAGGCACCCGTCAAAAAAACCAAGAATGACATTGTAGATAAGAATGAAAAAATCACTGACAAAGTTGATGAAGAAATAACAAACATATACACAGCTGAACCAAAAGTAGAGTTATTATTTCAGAACCTTACAATGGTAAGTTCCTGTGATATACAAGCTAGAAGCTATGTAACTGAAGAAACAACAAAAGCAAGTTCTTCAGACTCTATCATCGAATCCTCTCTGGTCAACGAAAATACTTCTGAAAAGTATGTTTCTGAAAAAAATAAATCATGCGAAAATGTATATCATAGCGAATTGAGTAAAGGTAATAAGAACTTAAATGAACCAACTCAAACAGCAGACCATGAATGTGAATCAAAGCTTGAAAAAGAAACTGATCCTATTCGAGAACTATCTGTAGAAGAGTTTGAAGAAGATTACGAACGTGATGTTAGTGGCGATTCGGCTAATTACTCTGAAAACAAGTTTGACCCTAATAACGAAAACTTACTTCCGCGGCATGGGAGTGGTGATACTTACACAAAATTCACAGAGAACCCAGACGATTTAGAAGAGTTTATCACTTTGACTGACAAGATGATGGGTAGTTATAATTTTAATGAAGTTTTGTTTGACGTGGATAAAGAAGTTGAAAGTTTGCATACTCCAAAAACAAATTCAATTGAAGCTATAAATAAAAAAAATGATAATGACGCACCAGATAATCCAAAAATCAATTTTAGCGAAACGTTAGAAGATCTAAAAAATGATCTAAAAGAATTACTTGTTGGTGCTGGAGATACACTTCAAGATCAATCAAATTCCGTTGAAGAAGCAGTTGAAACTGGAGAAAAAAGGAAGGTTTCCGATATGGAACACATTACAGTTTATGAATTAAAATTGTACGAACAAAAAAACTTTGACATGCTAGAGAAAAGTATAGAAGAAAATGTTTCTAAAGATAAGAGGACACCTGAATTTAAATTGCCCTTCATAGAAGAAAATAACAAACCTGAACGTAAGGGTTCATGTAATAAAAAAAATATTCAAAGAATTTATAAATCGGACAGAAAATATAAAATGTTGGGTGAACAAGATAAAAAAGAGAAAGAAAATCAGACATTTGTCAGAGATCAAGATAGTGATACGCAGTCGATATCTGCAGAGGCCCCTCCACTTAAATTGCCACGTATTGAAACGAAAAGGTTAGAGTACTTTGTTCCTTTGCCCTTGCAGTGTAACTATATTTTCTATTCATTTTATGTTTTTTCTTTCTTTCTATTTCCCCGACTCCTACGAATTAATTAATCTACATTTTAATTCTTTAAGTATCTGTATTATATTTTTTGCTATAATCTATTTATTACATCTATAATAACATTTGTAAGGTAATTTGCATAAAGCTATCTTTGTAATAACATTTTTCAGGATAAACGACGAGTATGATCCATTTGCATCCGCCGCTAGACAAATGAAAGAACTTATGTCCTCTGATACCAACATTCCTAAATCTATCCAAAATTGCAAAAACCCCAATAGCACTCTTCCTATTCTTCGTCCTGCTAAAGAAAAGCCTTCATTGTCTTATCTTCGTGCATCCAATCCCAAAATTATGAAAGACTCTCTTAATAAAACCTATCAGAAAACTCCAACTTTACATAGAATGAAATCTTTCGGTAGCACAAATAATGAAAATACCACTGTCAACACTTTCGGCGGCAGGTGTAGCTCGTTCAGAATAAACAGAGACAAACAAAAATCTAGTCAGAAGTTAAACACGACATTTACAAAGTCTAGTAAAGAAAACATAAGTACAATAGATAAAAACTATTTTAATCGCGGTGGCTCACTGAATAGATCCTTCTCAACTACTTACTCATCAGCTTACAACACTCCAAAACCAAAAGATAAAATCCCAAAAATATCAACATCAATGTACAGTCATAGCTTCCAAAGAACTACAATTAAACAGCCTGTGAAACTTGATAAATTAAAAAGAGACGACGAAACGAAAAAATTTGTCAATCTCGATTCTATTATTGTAGACGATAATTCCTCAATGACAGACAGCAATTATATCGACCCTAGACTTATTAATGAAAACGATAACTTGCCTATAAACGTTAACACCATTTTAAACAACCCCAATATCATTAGTAGTATGGAATCTCTGCTTACTACTGAAAATTTACCACGCAAGTTCGAGTCGTTTAACAGCAACTTACAAAATAATAATGTTCAAAGCAACGGCCACAAAGAGCATGTCACTAAACTTGATAAAATTGAAACAAATAATAACATAAACAATACAATTACTGCCCCAGTAGTTGATGACTTGAGTGTTCAGTATGATAAAATTATGTCTTCTTTAGAGCAGAGCATAGCTTCAAAGACCTCAATCAGGGATGACAATTCCCTGTGTGAGGACTTTGATCTTGAAGAGTTTATGACATCGTTTGACGAAGAAATACATAAACACATAGAAAAAAAACGTACTTGTAGTTCTACTACTCGCGTAGTGAAACAATCAGAGCTCGTTGATAGCAACAGAACGTCAGAAAAAAATAGCTTAAGCTCAACTCCCAAAGTAGTGTATAGCAACGGATTAATACCCGTTAACAAGTCGAATTCTTTCAATTTTAGCAGTAACAATATTGTAAGCGAGAGCCTATTCCCATCCTCTGTGAAGCGATCCACCTCCCTCCTTGATTCCATTCAGAAGAAGACCGTGCAAAAGGCCGAGAACACGAAGAGTCGTCATAAAGCCGATCAATTGGAGCAAGACATAATGCAGTCATTGAAAGAATTCGACACGTTTTATGAACCTGAAATAGATAGCAGGCAATCGAAGAAAGAGACGATCTACAATCATCCCCACGACGGTACGACGACACGAGGTTGTCGAAAACATGAAAAGAAGAGTAAGAAAAGCAATAGCGTTACGAATGGAAACTACACCCCTAATGGAAAGAGTACGGATTCAGCTTATAGCAGGTTAGTAAATTATTTAGCAGAGTTAGTGCGGACGAGCTCGCATGCGAACTTGTTTCTTTTTATACTTTAAAGCTTATGTATTTGTTTATTGTTGATAGATTGATATATACTTTATTGCACCAAAATAAATGTACAAAGGCGAACTATGTAAATAGAGCAATTTCTTCCAGCTAACCTTTGGTGGTTAAGAGCAGGTTGAGGGTAGTGCCGCTAAAAACAACAGAGTTCATTTTTATACTGCTAGAAATCTCACGATCGATTTACTTACACTTACATAAATATTACAAATTAGTATACATGTAAATATATACATACAAATACCTAACATAGTATTATGTACAAATATATATAAAAGTAGATACATAGTAATAATTTTATTAAATAAATAAAATAATAATCATTGTTGCGGTTGTATTAAAATAGCTCAAACTTATTTTACAGTCTTAACAGAATATCACCGTCAAAACTATCTGTGTGTAACTCAAAAGATTCGAATGGTGTGTCGCCTTTGGAACAAATTGCGGGATCAGACTCAAGCGGTTGTCAGAAGGATGATGTCAGATCTGGATCTAGCGAGGAATTCCTGGCGATGGAGCGATCTGCTGAACTGGACGAAATTACAACAAATGATGTGTTTAATCCAAATAACATTGAAAATCATTTGAACGGTAAGTCTTTGCAGTTAGTAAATAAGCTTTATTTGTACAACCTTAACCATCCTCGGAAATAAATATAGTTAAAAAAAAAAACTAAAAAACACACTTTTAAAGCACATCAAACTAAAAAGTGAAAAATAATTCTTAATAGAAGCTAAAAACAATAATGAACGAAAAATACTAGAGTTATTGTGAGAAAATCGTGGGGTGCTTATTCTCATATTTTTCGTATATCGAGCAACCCACGCTTTTTTCACAATAATACTAGTATTTTTCGTTCATTATTGTTTTTATTTTTCACATTTTAGTTTGATGTGCCTTAAAATCGTGATTTTTGTTTTTTTAAATTATTTTTTTATTATTTAACATGGTGTTATTTGTTGTTCTTCTAATGCATTATTTTTGTTAGATTTCAGTATCATATACGCGGCCGGAGGGCTTTTATGAACCTAATTCTTGTTTTTGCAGAAAAACGTGCGAGTTCCCGTGCGTCGTCGCGGCGCAGCTCGCTGGCGGCGGGCGGCTGGCGCTCGCGGCCCGAGCTGAGCTCGAGCGGGTCGGAGGCGTCGCTGCACCCGCGGCGCGAGGCGACCCCCCCGGCGCCCGCCGCGCCCCCGCGCCTCTCCCGCTTCTGCCACGAGTGCGGCAGCAAGTTCCCCGTCGACACCGCCAAGTTCTGCATAGAGTGCGGCGTCAAGCGACTCCTAGTGTAACTATGTGAGATCTCTAGTCTACGTATCGGTAAAGTTTCGGCACGGTTAGATTTACGAATAGAGTGCACCGCGCGTGCCGCTCGGACGAATAGAAGTGACGTAACTCGAGTTGTGACGCAGATTCCCTGCTTGTTTCGTTTTAAATATATAATGATAATAAAGACGAAAATATCATACTGATATTGAAATTTTGCATTTGCCTTAAAATTAAAGAGCAGAACTGTATTTTATATTTTATTGGTTTAAAATATCAAGAGTTTAATACAGAAATTAGATTTTTGCATAAAACATGACCAATAAACGGAATAATATTTAAATCTTGTCGATTTGTGGATTTTTTACACTTTATTACGAAATAATGATGTTAATATAAACAATATTTATATTTTAACATCTAACAGTAATAATTGAAATACCTCCAATGATGTAAGTAGAAGTATCTACACCAAACATTTGCTTGCACAAATTGACATATTTAGACCACTACTGCTATCTTCTAAGTATGTTAGTGAAATTTGTAAGCTTTTTCGCAAAACAACAAAGATTTTATTGCTTAGATCTATAAATAGCTTAAAGAATTTGTGTCTTATGAAATGTTACCAAATTACTATATTGAACTAATTTGTGCCTTTCTGTGTAGCTAGAATAATCGATAAAGCCACTGTTTTGTTTGCAAAGGGTTTATTTCTGTTAAAACACTGCCAACAGTTTCGGCCCGCAGCCTTGGAAATTAAATATCTGTGATAAAAGGAACATTGGCAAACCAAAAATATGGTTTAGTTTCGAACATATGAAGTTGGAAGCGATCTAAAATAATGTTAAGTGCCAATTCTTTATTCTGGGTTTTAATACCATTTTATGTACGTTTTTATTTTTGTTTAGCGATTGTTAGCGAAAATAATTTTATTTTTTATATTTATTAATCACCCTTCCAAGGATTTTCACAATGTCTCTTATAACATAGTTGGCCATTTTTAACAAGACTGATTTTATTTTCAAAGTTTTTGAACTATGAATAATCCTTAGTTACTGTTGTATATTGTTTTTAATAAAATAACAATTTATCATGTATTAAAATAAATTAACATTTTAAGTGTTTTGCATTTTGTTTATTAAAACCAGAAACATGACAACTGATAGGAAGGGGAGCATTTAGAAAAACTCTCAAAGGTATTAAAAACTACACAACAACTCTGTCCTTAATCAATTATGTATATCATAAAAATATAAAGTATAAATAAAACATACTCACATAAGAACATTGCTAAAGCCTAAACACATTCTTCTGAGCTTTTCTTGTGGGGATAGTACCTCTATTTCGAAGTCTTCTTAGAGCTTCTCTGAGGTGTTTGGGTTGCAATGGACCGGCCTCCCCAGATTTGTGTAATATTTCAAGAGCTGAAATAAAAATATAGTTCAGAATTTATTTATTTATTTAACGATTTATTGTACACAATAATAACAAAAATAGAAATACATTTGAAAAAAACGACACAACAGGCCTGCTTATTTCTAGAGAAATATCTTCCAGCAGACCTACATTTAGTTTGTTTGACAGAATAAGAATTGTATGCAATTCATACTTGAAATACTATAACACCCACAAATAAGTAATTTAAGAATAAGTACCTTCTTCAACAACTTCACCAACAAAAACCTTAGCTATACCAGACATAGCAATAACAACATTCTGACCGACAGAACAGCCAGTAATGGTTTGCATCAATCTCTTTACAGCTGCTTTTGGGAATGCTGCTCGCCGATACATCTCATATCGATCAAGTTGCTCTTCTGTGAAGTTTGATACTAAGACCCTTGAGGAAAGAAATTAATTTAGTAAATGATTAGAAACTAGGAGTTGAGCCACGGTTGAGGTTGATTAATTAGTAACACTTACTGCATTTTCTCTCTTTCTTCTTCTTCTAACTCCTTTTTACTTTTCTTTTCCCTTTCTCTCTCACTCATGAGCATTTCTTCAGTCATGTGAGACTCATAATTTTGTGAATCCATTTCACTTTGCTGAAATTCATTCACATCTGGCACAGTTGTACTATCTCTAGCTTTCTCATTATTGGTGTGATCTGTTCTAATTTCTTCAATAATTTCTTGAGGTGGATGTTCTGATGGTGTAGTTTCAAAGGTATAGTCATTGATGTAAGGTTCATATTGGTCTGCAACATCTGTCAATGTGTCCGGATGAGAACTAAGAAAATTATCAGAGCCTTCTGTGTAAATGTTACCAAGTTCATCAGCTTTATGAACTGTTTCTACATTCAATGAGCTGTCTGAATATGTTTCAATAATTTCACTTTCAATTGGATTTGGCTGGACACTTTCCCCATAATTGGTTAATGTTGTATCTAGATAGGAAAAAAGTAGTAAACATAAGTTAGAAATAATGAAAGATTTCTATCATCCTGAGTTGAGAAATTGAAAATTAGGTTAGGTAGTATATGGTTAGTTAGTACTTACATTCGGGCTGATCTTTAAGCAATTTTTCCTCAATTTCAAGCGATATTTCTTGAGAATCTTCTTCATTAGAATCGCTATGCTCTAATTCTTGTGCTAGTTCATCCTCTAAAAAAGCAAATAAAGAAATAGACTTCAAAAATGTAAGAGAACAGAGTCAAACACGATTTTGTACTATAGTATATTTGTATGTTACCTCTCAGTCGTTCTGCCTCAGACAGGCCATCGCTACTGGGATTATCCGCCATTTGGGAACACTAAACAGCACAAATTCCAAACAAAAATACGAATAAGTTGATAAAATATTAAAGTAAATCGCTTGAACGCCTGAGCCCTGGACAACACATAACATGTCAAAAAAAATTGTCAAATTCTCATAAAAATCATTCATTGTACGCAAAAAAACTTTACTTTTAAACTTTGAACATAGTACATTATTCGTGCAAGATAGAAAAAAATAATATAAAAATTTTCTTTGTAAAATGGAACGACGTGCTTTTATATACCCTGCCTTCCGATACGCGCTGAAATCGGTTGAAGTACCCATAATCGCGTTCCGTCCGAATCAATGTCAGCCATACATTTTTTATTTTCTGATCGCTGACAGCGCTGACAGAGCTGAAACTTTGATTCTAAATGCGCCCATAATCTGAGGCATTTACATAGGGTGTGTTCTGAATCAAACTGTCAGTGCCTGCAGCGATCAGATTGTATGGGTTTCGCCTGCTGACAGTAATTCGGTACGCGCTTTGAGTGCGCTAAAATCGATTTCAGCGCGTCTCGGAACGCAGGGCACATCGATTCCTTTATTTGCGCGACCCCTTATGTATGTCTAGTGGGGGACGTCCGCGACGGAGCGCAGACGGGTGACCTGCTCTGTTCATAGAACTATTTCACCCCTAATTCCCAGTTCGGTTGTCACCCTTCGGACTCGCGGTGCATCGGACATTACTCCCTGTTCCCTCGCTCTCCCCGGACGAGTTCTGCCCCCACACGTATCCTCTCCCACCGCTCCAGGTAAGCGCTTGCTGGAGCGTCCTAGCCGATTCACCACTGACAGAAGGGGGTACCACTTCGCATGAAGGAAACCCGGAGATTCCCCCCCACGGAGCTCCCCCCCCCCGACCAGAGTTCCTCGTTAGTGCTCCCACACTTCCTTAGCGTGGGATCCTCCGGATCGCATGGTGTCACACAACTCGTCCCCTTCGGCGGTTCAACAGGTAGTCCTCGCCCCGCTATTCCTCTAGGAGACAACCGAGGAGCACTGGTTTTACTGGTGCCCCGGCAGCGTCGACCCCTCGAATCTACCCGATGCTTTGCAAATTCTGATTATGTTCCCTATTGAAATGTCCCTTAACTGTTCCCTATCAATCCTATCGGTTCCTAGTATCTCCCATCTAGGTAGAGAATACATAGGGCATTCCGCAATTAGGTGAATGCTTGTTTCTTCTTCCCCACATTCGGGACATGACGGATCTGTGGCTTTCTTCATAATAGTGAGGTGTCTGTTTAGTGCACAGTGTCCAGTAATTATCCCAGTGACCAGCCTCGCCTCATTTTTCTTACATTCCAGTAGTCTTTTGGTTTGCTTTTTATCAATCGCCTCGATGAACAGTTTTGACTGTCGGAGACCTTTTGTCTCCCTCCATCTGGCGTTTGTTTCTGTGGTTATCTTCTTTTTAATCACTCCAATTGTTATTCTTTGAGGTATTGGTAGCCGAGGTTCCGGACCAGTGAAGGTTTCATCAGCACCCGTTCTGGCCAGTTCGTCCGCTATCTCATTACCTTCAGTGCCTTGATGACCAGGCACCCACGCTAGTGTAATATTTCTTCTCCTCGATAGTAAATTTAATGCTTGTTTGCATTCCTTTACCAGGGCTGACATAGTTTCTGGCTTATCCAGCGCCTTCAAGGCCGCTTGACTGTCGCTGTAGATGATCACATTGTCTTTGCAGCCAGGTTCCTCAGTTTGGAGTTGTCTGGTGCATTCTAGAATGGCAAATACCTCAGCCTGAAATACGCTTGCAAATTTGCGCGACCCCTTATATCAGGGCTGCCAGAAGAAATTTTAGTGTGCAAACTATGTTCTTGTAATTACAAGACAAGTATGTGGGCAACATAACAACAATCATAATTTGGTATCTTGTTTAAAGCTGATCTGATGATGGAATTGCGTTTCGAATATGCGCAGTGTGATTGGCTCATTATTTCGTCGAGTCGACTCGGCGTAGATATTTTGTCTTGATTCGATCGAAATCGAATAACGTGCGCGCGCACTTCTAGCAACCCTGCGTTCCGAGACGCACTGAAATCGATTTAAGCACCCGTAATCGCGTTCCGAATTACTGTCAGCTGTCATAACTCATACTTTTTTGCTTTTCTGATCGCTGACAGTGCTGAAAGTCTGATTCGGAATGCGCCCCAAGTCGCACTCACGCGCCGCGCCGCCGCCGCCGCCCGCCTCGAGTTGCGACTCGAGTTGGCTACCATTTCAACTCGACCTACTCTAGACAAAGCGAGTTAACCCATCACTAAAATAAATACGTCAATGATGACAAATTAGATTAAGAGATATATACGACGTAGGATATTCCGAAATGCTTGTAATTACCAATTACAATTAATCACCAATTCAATTACATTCAATTAAATCAATGAAATCTATTATTTGGAAGCACAATTTTGTGTCTATTGTCACCTTATCGCCATGTTTGTTTACCAAATAAGACATCTAAGGAGAGATACAGTGTACGTTTTTTTGCTTTTCTGATCGTTGACAGCGCTGAAAGTCTGATTCGGAATGCGCCCATTAATTCGATACTCGCTTTGAGTGCGGTCGGTCGATTTCATTCAGCGCATCTCGGAACGCAGGGATAGCTTGCTCGTTTCATCGCATTTTCTTTTTATCTTTAAATGACACAAAGACGTCACTGTTTCGACAATAAAACAAACGTGCCCTCTGCTGCCACATTTGACAGCACAACAGCGAGTGAGTGAATTCATGTGATTTTTTAGAAATAAAATAATTATTTGTACTCGAGGTGCGGACAGAGAGTTCCATCATGAGTGCATTAATGAAGGCCGCCGTATCGCGAAGCCCTGCTTCTTTGGTAAGTGCACGACATTCCTACGTTGAATTTTAGGAAAGTTATGTAATCAGTAAATGTTTTTGTCGGCCTACACGGCGGCGCGGCAGGTCTGTGTGGATGCTTGCTCTTGTCTGAAGATATCGGTAAAATTATTGAGGTCCCAAAACCTTACCTGCTGTAATATACAATGTTTTAGAATTGATTGTTTTTTGCAGAACTAAAACTTAATTTTTCCTGTTAGTATTACCTTTACATTACCTTCCCTTCAGAACTTTTTTTGCATAGGATTTCAGATTAAAACAAATTATTTAATGGGTCTCTTAGGGTCTCAATTTATTTACAAATATTCAATATAGGTACTTTTATTTTTAGGCTACACACCTGTACAGAAACCTTCATCTATCAGTTGGAAGTGCCAGCCCCCTTAAAGATGGGTCAACCAACACCAATATGTCTAAAGCCTATACAGTTGTTGACCACAAACATGATGCCCTGGTTATTGGAGCTGGAGGAGCTGGTCTTAGAGCAGCCTTTGGGTTAGTCCAAGAAGGATTCAAGACTGCTGTTGTCACGAAACTGTTCCCGACACGGTCACATACTGTTGCTGCACAGGGTGGCATCAATGCAGCATTAGGTTAGTGTTTTTTTTTATGTTGTTACTACTTGCCTTGGCTTGAATATTTAAATGAGGTTCAGCAGTGGACTGACATTCTGAAATACATGTTTAAATATTTATTTGTTCCTATTAGTCACATAAATTTCTGCACAGGATAAAAGAAACATTTCTAATGATAACATAGAATTAAAAAAATATATATCTTAATTATGAAAAACCCTACCAATTTGTTAATCCTTGAATATGTTCTGCCTTTGTTACATATTGTAAGAAAAGTCAGTTTAGTCATTGTGTCCTTAACACAGTCTTAAATATTGGAATCAATACTTATAAAGGACCTATAAGACACATACACTAGTAAGTATTATAGTATTCTGTGCACATGTCATACTCACTTACTACATGGAAACAATAGAAATGCTATTTCAATACTGATATTAAATGTAGTAAACAAAACAACAAAGTCTACAACACAATGACATTAAACCTAATGTTCAAATCAATTTATAATGAACATTTCATTGTGTTTGCTGGAATTTTCCTTCCTGTTTGCTGTAGAACAAATAGTTTGTTTTGTTACCATAGATAGAGACACATTTCAGAATCTGATTGATACCAACAATAAACAACTTTCCAATTTTATTACAGCAATCTTTTTATGGCATGAAACTTATTTCTGATTACTCATTTATTACAAAGCAAAAAATACTTATATCATTGAGCTGATTCTTTCAGATCCTGTATTACTATAATAAATAAATAAATAAAATTAATTTATTTTCATTATACTTAATAGCTAATATTACATAGTGGCTGGTCCCTCCTTGTAAGATAAAAAGCGTGTGTTAGGAGGTACCGCTCGTCTTTACTTATATTTATTTGCTATTTTACTTAAAGTATAATTGTTTAGGTAACATGCGTATACTTATATCTAACTAAATGACAAAAAAATATCCTTTCATCCCGCCATAGTAGTCATTTGAGGTTTCATTGTGGTTATTGTATTGTTGTAAATGTTTTATTTATGTATATTGGTATGGTATAACGGGCTGGATTCCGCAAACCGATGTCTGATGCGCCTATTTTGCATGTAATTTTATGTATATTGTATATTTAGTAACTACCTGTGTTATACTTGCCTTCATCATTCTCCTGCCCTGTTCCCTTTATTTGGGGTCGGCGCAATATGTTTCACTAATCATATTTTATTCAAATGAATATTAAAATAATTGAATGTTTAATATATTCATGCCAACCTTGATAATAATACCAAAAGAAGAATCCAAATTCAGAAAAGAAATTTCATATGTTGAAACCAAATGTTTTTTGAAATTAAGACCCTGTTTGTACACATATTGACACAAATACATTTTTGAAATTCTGAATTTTTTGAAAGTCACAGCCATATCTGCTAAAATTACACGGGTTAGCTTACAACGGACGCTGATAAAGTGATGAAAAGTAAGTAGTATTTTACAAGTTTAAACAAAGTTGTCAATGACTATTCATTTTCAGGTAACATGGAAGAAGATAACTGGCTTTGGCACATGTATGACACAGTAAAGGGTTCTGATTGGCTGGGGGATCAGGTAAGTCTCTCTCTACACAGTTTATTTAGCTATGAAAATAACATTATCTAGTGAGTCAGCCTATGTGAAAAGGTGGAAAATAAAATTTTCACCTACTTACTTGATCACTTTGTTATCTGTGTTGAATGAATCGTAAATATTATGCTAAGGTTTAATTTACATATCTGTATAGTAAAAGTCGAGTGTGTATTACGCATTTCTTAAATAATCGCCACCACAGTTCTGTTTATTCAGTTTGTATTACTTTGTATTAATATTACCCTTTCTGTAGACATGCTTTAAATTAATTTAAGTATGATATTGTTGGTAATCATACATGCACAGTACAATAATATGTCAATCGTAAGTACTCTTTGAGTAGTTTCCCTTATAGTTTTGTGAGGATAGAACAATCGCCGCGAAAAGATCGACTTCTTCAATGGGCAACAGAAACTATAATATTTATTTGCAGTGTAATCATAGTAGGTAGTATATAAAGCAGGTGTGATCTTAGGTGTTAATATTTGCCTTATTCATATGCACATAATGATCATCACCATCGTGTGGGTCGACAACCGACCTCATGCACATAGTGCACAGCTGAAGTGTAAACTTCGGTATATAAACAGGAATTGACGTATGTTGCTGTTACAATCTTCGATCACAGAACAATAATCAAGTAATTTACGATGTAAGCTAAACTTGCTTAACTTAAATCCATAGTTCCCTGGTTAAACAAGCGATTTATCTAAAATCTTAGAATGCTACTTATTTTTAAAATGTTTTATTTCAGTATTTGCCATATTAAATGTTAGAAAGTGATTCCTATTATTAAATATACTTACCAATGTGTTTTCGAATTTAGAGTTCATGAAGTTACGTTTATTAGAAACTCATACGGTGAAGGAAAACATCGTGAGAAAACCTGCGCACACTTGCGAAGAAATTCAAAGGACACGACCTTAAAGTCGACCAATCCACACTGGGCCAGCGTGGACGACTACAGCTTGTTCACTCTTTATCTAATATTTTAAACGAGCAATTCTTGTATATATGTATTTATAATTATATAATAAGAATCTCGGGAATGGCTGCAACGATTTCGATGAAATTTAGTATAAAGGAGGTTTCGGAGGCGATAAATTGATCAAGCTGTGTTTCATTCTTAGCACAAAAATATTGCTACGCTACTCGTATATCAATAGACAGATTTCGCCATCATCGACAACGTGCGTGACTCCTCAGAGTAACAAAAGACTAGTCTTGCGTGACATTTTGAAGCCTATCTTTGAGTCTTGAGTTCGAATTCTTGAGTCTTTCTTTTTTTTTTTACTTGTTTTTTGTTTTCATTTAGTTATTTAAATTAAAAAATATAAAAAACCGGATGTTCCACGAGCAAAGCTCGGTCGCCCAGGTACTCAGAATTAGCTCGAGTCCCCGGTGGAGACGAATAAGAGCTGACAGCATTTTTCAATGCGTTTGCTTTTAAAGTGTGCAACGTAACAGTACGAATAATGCAGAAACGTTATAATTATGAAAACAAGGGTAATAGAAGGACAAACATAACTGATCGCCCGGTAATGTGTAGATATTACGCCACTCGACGTACAAAAACTAAGTTATTTAGGTAGTTGTTACATACGCTAGACTGAATAGGAGGAAAGTACTGTTTTGTTGTATGGAAGAACATCAAAATAATAAATAGTTAGATTTTACGTAACTTTGATAATATTGTTCAAACGGGTTACTCCCCGAGGCCACCGTCCCGGAGGTTCACGAGTTCTTTTGCTATTTTTTCTATTGTTTTCAGCTTGTACTGTTGACATAACAGAGAAATGTATTACTTACAAACCTGTGTGAGTAAGTAGGAAAAATAACTATACTTTTAAAGTCGTAACCTATGTTTTATCGTATATTGAACGTCTATGTTTCTTATAATAGTAATTAAAGTCAAAATGTATTACGAAAAAGAAATATGTTTTACGTATCCTCAGTTCTTACAAGTTCTAAGATCTTCTTTATCTCTATCTTGGCACTATTTGGCACAAAATCATCATTTACTGATGAGTGATTATTACTCAGTGTTCTTTTTATGGTCTGGGTTTTAAGGTTGACCCACAGAGGTGTTGAGAGTTATGGCGCCGCCATGCGCCATGAACTCTGACATGACTCAATTACGATACTATTTACTATTTTCCATTGATAAAAGCCGGGACCAACGGCCGATATATTGTTCGGATGTTAAAAGGCTGTATTTAGTTATTGCTGAATTATGTTTTCTAAGCCTTTCAAAGCCTTCTGCGAGAGATTTAGACTGTGGCCTTAATGCTAGCTAAGGCTATGTAGGCTCTGCTCAATGCTCATCCATATCGTTTCTAACCGTGTTGTATTCGGCTAAGGACTGAATAAGCTCTAAGTTTTGGTGCACTATCGTAATTAATACACAGGCGTGTATAGAACGGTAGCCTGCCCTTACAATTTCTAAAATAATAATAATAATAATACATTTTTATTTGTAACAATACAATGACAATTTTAATGTGGTTATTCTGAAGCTTGTGGTAGTAAAAACTGTGTTGCAAGCTTCAGCTTCCCTAAGTACCTATCGACAATTTCTCTGTTACAATTTTTTTTAATCATGTATTTTACTAAGTGCTTGTGCCAAAGAAAAATGTAGGTGTGTTGTGTGTGTGTGTATGTAGGTGTGTGTGTGGGCGTGTGTATGTAGGTGTGGGTGTGTATGTGTGTGTGCGCGTGATTGTAAATTTGTGAAAATATTGACGTATGTAAGATTAGGAGTATACAAAGGGGTGGACCCTGGCTAGCCCTACGACAGCGTCTTGGGATCATCGTCTATTAATAAACTATATAGTTTGAAGCATGAAATAGACTGTATGTAAACAAATTATTTCCATTTCCTCCACAGGATGCCATCCACTACATGACTCGCGAGGCGCCGCATGCTGTGATCGAGCTAGATAACTACGGGATGCCGTTCTCCCGCACTCCCGAGGGTCGCATCTACCAGCGCGCCTTCGGAGGACAGTCGCTCAAGTTCGGCAAGGGAGGGCAGGCGCATCGCTGCTGTGCTGTCGCTGACAGGTATTTAAAAAGCTATATGTAGGGCATAATTAAAGTTTCTGGATTCTGATAAATACGACTAGATATAAGACTTACGATACATTTATTGTTTTTCAAAGTATATTCCCTCGCAATTAATGCATTTTTGGACTTGTGGGGACCTTAGCGGAATGTGAAGACGCGTTATCGTGGTGTAGGAGGACATTGCTTCGAGGACGCTTTTCGCGAACTTTTTCTAAGACTCTGGGCAAGTAAGGTCCCTTCTGTGATCGAAGATGTTGACGTACCAATCTGCAGTCACTGTCCTTTGATCTTCAAGCGATACTGTAGTGTAATGTCCTGATTTACCGAAAAAAGTAACAACCATTTTTTTACCAATGCTTCGACTTTCCTTAACTTTCTTCGGAAAATCTTCAAAAGGAAAGACCCACTCTGCCTACTTACTTTTTCTTTCGGGTTCAAAGCAGTCACGTTTCGTCACCTGTCACGATATTATAGACAGCCAATGACTGTCCTCCGTTAAACTTTTTTATCATTTTACGGCATTACTGGACACGCAGTCATTTCTGGTCCTCAAAAACTTGAAACTTCGCGTAAAATCAGTGGTAAAATCATTATTGCAGTTCAGTATTGTAGCCACAAACACTTAGTATAAATATCTATAAGTGTAGATAAAATTATATAGATTTATCGCTCATATCTTAGACAAAGAGTATTTCAACTCAAATCTGGAATGCTTACAAACACACATCATGCGTCTGTAATAGTGCATCGTAGATGTATCAATTACGACAATTTATCGCTGGCAAAATGATCTTGATAGCATTATGCAATTGCACTGTAAACTCTGCACGGGACGGTTAAGTGTATTGCCCTCGGATCGAATGTCGCGTATTCTCACGACATCGTCGGGTCGCCGTCAATCAGGTATTGTACCGCTATGTGGTTTATCGCGTTATGCTTCTGACGCTTTTGATTGTGATGTTGATAATCGGAAAGATACTTTGACAGAACAATACATGCTTTTATAATTTAAATTTTGTATGTGTTACTCATTCATTTTTATGATATTTACAGCAGATTAACGTGATTTATGATTAGTAAATCTGGCGACCATTGTTTTGGTAAAAAAAAAGACAAATAATGTTTCGTGTTTGATTTTATTATACGAAAAGAAGTAGGTATTGACAGACGTTTGAGTGGCCTTAATTTGTAGGTTTCGAAGCCGCATTAGTACTTCTGAATATCATGAGATTGTAGATGAATTGAATTAACTTACTGCACCTAAACCACACCAAGCACCATGCACCTGTCTTGTCAAATCCGATACTGTCAGTCTTCATAACTTTCACTATCATCATCATCATTCGCTTGCCCTTATCCCATCATATGGGGTCGGCGCAGTATGTTTTTTCCTCCATTAATTCCTATCAGCCGTCATTTCAACACTTACATCCTTCCTGAACATCATAACTTCACTATATTATATTTGTTCTTAGAACGGGTCACTCTCTGCTCCACACGTTGTACGGACAGTCGCTTCGCTATGACTGCGAGTACTTCATCGAATACTTCGCACTAGACTTACTGATGGAAGATGGGGTCTGCAAGGGCTGCATCGCTTTGAATCTCGAAGACGGAACACTACACAGGTTAGTAAAACAGCCTCCGTGGCCGAGTGGTTGAGATTTCGACGCCCATTAATTACGGAGGTTCCGGGTTCGATTCCCGGTGAGGACACTGTCAAGAAAAAATCTCTTTATGAGACTTTCCCCAGTTTGGTTAGGACATTACAGGCTGGATGACCTGATTGACCGAAAAAAAAAGATGATTCCGTGCTTCGGAAGGCACATTCCGTGCTTCGGAAGGCACGTTAAGCCGTTGGTCCCGGCTACTATCTAGTCGTTTCATAAGCCAAGTCAGTGGCCTTTGGCGGCTCTATAACACTGACACCAGGGTTTGTGAGGTCGGTTGTCGACCTTACAACCCACACGATGATGATGATAAGTAAATAATTTATTGATTGCCTTTTTCATAGATATTGTTTGTTTTTTTTTTGTATTAACGACGAGTCGACGACATAACATAACTTTCTATTTTGACGGAAACTTGTGTTTCTATTGGTTAAACCCTCGGACCAACCACCCACTGGACACCACATGTCAGGGTGCTACCTTCCGAAACGCATAGGTGCATTTGCACATATAAATATCTCTGGGCGGCCAATACCTCGCGGCTCACTTCAGTTTCTACCAATTACAAGGCGTTGCGTAAGCGAGATGAACCAATCACGACGTGTTCCCCGCGCCCCCGCACCGCAACTTTTTCGTAATTAGTTTGTTAGTAAATTATACAGGATGCGGTGTCCAGTGGGCGGTTGGTCCGAGGTTAACCCTGTGTTTATACTACTCATGTTGTAAAAGTTTTGTTAGTATAAATGAACGTAAATATGAAAATCACATGTTTGTCTTGTCCTAATACTTTAACTAAAGTACATATAAAAATAAAAGTGTGTCAGAATACACACGATTCAATAGACGATAAAAAAACCGTTTGTATCGCTGAGCACTGATTTCATAAATAGTGCTCTTTAAAGTGTCTTTATTAAGCGGATATAAAAAAAACATACACAAAGATATCTTATACTAAATCGTATACAAACTTAGCATTAAACTGACCGTTACACAAGATTGGGTAACAATAGCGTATTTACGGACGAAGGTTATGGAGTGCTTAGTTTGTCCGATTCACCACTTTTGATAGTAAAAATCGCTGAACATTGGTTTTGTCGTGTTTAGTGTGGTTACAATCAACTCAAGAAGATAAAAAAGAAGTCAGTCTTATGTAATGTTTTGCCAGGTTTCAAGCGAAGAACACGATACTGGCGACGGGTGGCACGGGGCGGTCTTACTTCAGCTGCACGTCGGCGCACACGTGCACGGGCGACGGCACGGCCATGGCCGCGCGCGCCGGCCTGCAGAACGAAGACATGGAGTTCGTGCAGTTCCACCCCACTGGTCAGTACACACACACACACACACACACACACACACACACACACACGCACACACACACACACACACACACACACACACACACACACACACACACACACACACACACAAAGGCACAAACGACAAATTGATGATGAGGAATAAATTTTGCTTTTACGAAAATAAGTTTTCACCTCTCCACCTCGGAAAGTTGGCTTTTAATGCCCGAAAATAGCTTTATTTTTATCTTTATAACAAAAAAATTAAAAGTATTATGATGAAATACAGTAATTAAATCTCAACTTCTAGAATTATATCGAAAATAAGAGAACTCTTGTACATTTTTAAGTACCAGTATTTACGTAGGTAAGTAAATAGTTAATGATTTCCTTGCCGGAACAGGTGAAAAATAATGTGTTGGGTTTGAGAGGAATCTAATTTTCACCTCGAACCTTAGAATCCCTCGCGAGCTTCAGGAGTCTATTTTTAGAAACACTCGCTTCACTCGTGCTTCTATTATAGACTCCTTCGCATGCTCTGGATTCAATGTACAATATTAATGGCACATTGTTTTGTATCTTCCATACAAGGTAGAGTGAGTAAAGTAAAAAATGACATGATGACAATATGTCGTAAGAGCTGACTGGGAAGACATTGTGGTAATGTTGGTCACTTGGTTCACCTAAAAATAGAAGATGATAAAATTTTTAAAAACAAACTTAAACATATATTATTAAATAAATCCTACTATAATATAGAAAAGTTCATGACTGATAAAAACATAATGAATACATAATAAATGTTATATTAATTTATTTAATATATAAAAAAACATATTTGATTTAGAGGTAAGATAAATAAATGTGTAAATAAGTAAGTAAATACTTAAATATAAGTAAGTATAATTAATAATATTAAGAAATTATTAGTCAAAATAATAAGATAAGAATGTTATCCATATTTGCTGCACCCTTACAGGGTATATGTATATGGCACTTAGCTTTTAAGACTTCATGTGTATATTAGCATTAAATAAATAAATAAATAATATATTGCTAATGATTTCAAGCCTTCTCTGTTTCGTAGGTTTGCTATAAATATGGTTTCAGTATATTTATAGCAAACTGAAAACTCTCCTCATCCTTTATGGGATTGGTGATCGTAATCATAACTTATTTTCACCGGTGCGGTGCGCCGTTACAGACTGACAACCGATATGTATTTCTGCAAAGCAACTTACTAACGATAATGTTTCATCTTTGTTCAGGAATCTACGGCGCGGGTTGCCTGATTACGGAGGGTTGCCGCGGCGAGGGCGGATTCCTCGTGAACGCGAAGGGCGAGCGCTTCATGGAGCGGTACGCGCCCGTCGCCAAGGACCTGGCCAGCAGGGACGTGGTTTCCCGTGCTATGACCGTCGAGATTATGGAGGGTAATAAGGATATTACATAAAGTGTTAGCGGATGTGGTTGGTTACATAATTAGCGGACGTAGTTGGGTAGTTTTCTCTTTTCCTCTTGGATACCTCCCATCCAATTGAATATTACACTTCTCCACACTAACTATGGAAAGGACGTAGACATACTATTAGCGTTACCCTTTTTCTCCATATAATAAAAAAAAATGTTGGAATAACGTCTATAAAATAACCCTACTTTAATCCGCCCGCGACTGTATTTGGGCAACTAAGTAACCCAAATGAAAACGTCGCAATATTTTATGCGGTTCGGCTATTGGTATTCGTTTGACCTCACTCTCACTGAAGTTGAAGGTTGAACACTTAGAAGATGCCTATTCGCGCTATCTTGAGCCCTCTAGCCTCTCGGATTCGCTACTGACAACGAGGCAAATGCTGCATGACATTTCTGGCTAATAAAGCTTAGTTTTGGGTGTTTTTTATTTATTTAATTGAAATGTGTTCATCCAGGTCGCGGCTGTGGACCGGAGAAGGACCACGTCCACCTCCAGCTCCACCACCTGCCTCCGGACCAGCTGAAGCAGCGCCTGCCCGGCATCTCGGAGACCGCCATGATCTTCGCCGGCGTCGACGTCACGAAAGAACCCATCCCAGTACTACCAACCGTACATTACAACATGGGCGGCACGCCTACCAACTTCCGCGGAGAGGTCAGTACAATACAACTTGGGAAGCGTGTTTAGCATAAGAAAGTCATCTAGGTATATTGGAGTCTGCTAAAAACTTTCGGGCGTCGACGTCACCAAGGAACCCATCCCAGTACGTGGAGAGGGAAGTGCACTATAATTTAGGGACATGTATTACTATGAAAAAGTCGTCTAGGTATACTAGAGACCGCCATGATCTTAGCCGGCGTCGACGTCACGAAAGAACCCATCCCAGTACTGCCAACCGTACACTACAAGATTCTATAGCTTAACGACGTCATTGGGACCTTTTTAATCCCCAACAAAATGTGATAGACAAAAGGGTTCAAGTAATAATGATTTAAGTTTGACGATGTCTTTCTGTAGCATCGTATATTCCAAACAGTTTCAGTCATAAGATACTTAAAAAGTTTTATTTTGTCCAGGTCATAACCTACAACGATGAAGACAAAGTGGTCCCGGGTCTGTTAGCCGCAGGCGAAGCCTCCTGCGCGTCTGTTCACGGAGCCAACCGATTGGGGGCCAACTCCCTGCTCGACATCGTGGTGTTCGGCCGCGCATGCGCCATCACCATCAGCGAGACCAGCAAGCCGGGCGACGCGCAGGCGCCGCTTAAAGACGTGAGTACCTAAATAGAAGGTTATTCTACTTGTTGGCCCGGATCTATAGAAAAATTCGTTACAAGAGGCATGTCCAGAGACAATTGACAGCTCAATATCTTTGACATGGTTTGTGAGGACTGTCATTGATCATTTAACCCACACATTATAATTATTAGTTTGTGTTTCGCTAGTCGACGGGCGAGGCGAGTGTAGCGAACCTGGACCGCGTGCGCTTCGCCAACGGCAGCATCTCCACGGCCGACTTGCGCCTGCGCATGCAGAAGTGCATGCAGAAGAACGCCGCCGTCTTCCGCACACAGTCCACTCTCGAGGACGGTGAGTACAACAGATTATACTGTGTTACAGCGTCACAACGATGTTAATACCATTGCTCAAAAGTGAATTAAAACAACAGATTGGAAAGCGTTTTTTGAAACCAAAACATGGAGTATCGTCTCTAATATCGTTGTGTAATTAGTTTCTTGTTAAATCCAAAAATAACACTTTTTGTTTGATCAACGGTAACTAGATGGCGCTCGTACCTTTCTATTCTGAGTGAGCAAAATAACCCCCTCAATGCAATCGCGGATGTGACGTGATGAATGATGTACCTACTAGAGTATAGTATTATTTGTGACCAAGATATCTAACAAACAGCGCACTTTCCCCTCACATAACTCGTCCAAAGGGCAGTTTTCCATGTGCTATTGCAATTTCCTTGTAGGAAATTTCATCCAAGGCAATATTAAATTGTAAACGTCTCATTTGTCTGTCGATGCAAAACAAATAAGGCATGTTAGACTTTAGCTGGAGTGAAGTAGTTCTTCACAGTAGGTCACCAGGTCTTCTATAAATTGCTACGTAGTAACAAATGAGCTACATTAGTGCTTAGTAGTTCATTACTTATCAGTACTTAATTAACAAAAAATCACAAAGATCATATAAATGGTATTCGTTTTATACTATACAAGTAGGACGCAATCGCGGCTCGCGGTATCTATGTAACATTTCTACCGGGAACACATTATAAGGTAATTATCAAATATCACTATATTTTAATAAACCCATTCCACTAGCTAATTGCACACATGTCTTGGAATGTTACTTGGCTATAGTCCAGCCGCCAAAAAAATACATGTCTTTGAACGTAAACAAGTATGATAGTGATAGGTTACTGTTATTTTTAGCGCAGCAACAAGTAAAAATAATACTTACGTGTCAATTCGAATATGTTTACTCCGTTTAAGTGTCTGTCTAAAATTGTATTACGTTTAAAATAACTTATTGTAGAATATTACGTGTTTCGTACCGAATGTTTATATAAACCTACAACTTTTATAATAAAGATAACTGACTTGCCCTGCGTTCCGAGATGCGCTGAAGTCGATTAACGCGTACCGAATTACTGTCAGCAGGCAAAACTCATACGTTATTTTGCTTTTGTGATCGCTGACGGCGCTGAAAGTCTGATTCGGAATGTGCCCTTGATTACAACAATAAAACATATATTGCGCCCTTGATTAGTTCACATGCGTTTGAAAGTCACATTATAATAAGACAACGTTTAAGTCAGCGTGATTTTTTTGGTGTATGATTGTCTTAGAATTTGTACATTTATTTACATCGTTCTACACGACTCCAATTGAAGAGACAAGCTAAACTTCTAAGAAATTGATGTTGAAAGACACTTCACTGTAATAGATTGTCTTCATTTATACAAAACAAATAATGGTTTGATTTAGTGAAATGGCTCGTCAAATAAACTTATGTCAGGTTTATCATACAGTATAAGAGAGAGAATTTATGAATGTAAATAAATGATTCGATCTTAATTGTGGTTTATTGTGGTGGTTAATTGTGGATCTTATTAATGTCAGAGGCCTTTGGCAGCTCTATAACTCTGCCACCAGGGGGTCGTGAAGTCAACGGTTGACCTTACACCCCCAAGATAATAAACTTACTTATCCCCAGGCCAACGCCAAATCCACGAGATCTACGGCCAGATAAATGACGTGAAAGTGTCGGACCACTCGATGATCTGGAACTCGGATCTGGTGGAGACGCTGGAGCTGCAGAACCTGCTCATCAACTCGGTGCAGATCGTGGAGGGCGCGCTGCATCGCCAGGAGTCGCGCGGGGCGCACGCGCGCGAGGACTACAAGACCAGGCGCGATGAGTACGATTACGCCAGGCCGCTGGAAGGACAGGTAGGTTAAATGAAACGTAGTACCAGTGTCTGTTCACCTGTCTTAAAAAAAACAGTGAGTCTGACACTTCTGAGTTCTGCTAGATGTAGTTATTATAAATCTGCCGAAGCACCGACGACGTTTCTTGAGGAATACGTTTGTAAATGTTATGTGACGGAATCTTGGTCTGCTTTTTAGTTGTAGTAATTTATAAAAGGTATTATTTATTTTAATAAATTGCGACCAATAAAAATACGCCTAAATACTTGATGAAGTTTCAATAAATGGGAGGGATTGCCAGCAATATTATATTCTACCCTTTATCCTTATTCTACCTAGTTATCTATAAATTAGTACAAATCTCACATCATTTCTTAGAAAGGAATAACACACCTAAGCATTTCCTTTCCTTCCTTTTATCCAAATTTGAATTCTCTCATGATTTATATTGATTTTAATATCCACAGACAAAGCTGACATTCGAGCAACACTGGAGGAAGCACACACTAGCGGAGACGAACGCAGAAACCGGCGCCACCAAGCTCACGTACCGACCCGTGATCGACCACACTCTCGACCAGAGCGAGTGCAAGACAGTCCCGCCCGTCATCAGGACTTATTAGACGACACGACACTAGGTAATAATAACAATAGACAATGCAATACACCAAGCTCACGTACCGACCCGTGATCGACCACACTCTCGACCAGAGCGAGTGCAAGACAGTCCCGCCCGTCATCAGGACTTATTAGACGACACGACACTAGGTAATAATAACAATAGACAATGCAATACACCAAGCTCACGTACCGACCCGTGATCGACCACACTCTCGACCAGAGCGAGTGCAAGACAGTCCCGCCCGTCATCAGGACTTATTAGACGACACGACACTAGGTAATAATAACAATAGACAATGCAATACACCAAGCTCACGTACCGACCCGTGATCGACCACACTCTCGACCAGAGCGAGTGCAAGACAGTCCCGCCCGTCATCAGGACTTATTAGACGACACGACACTAGGTAATAATAACAATAGACAATGCAATACACCAAGCTCACGTACCGACCCGTGATCGACCACACTCTCGACCAGAGCGAGTGCAAGACAGTCCCGCCCGTCATCAGGACTTATTAGACGACACGACACTAGGTAATAATAACAATAGACAATGCAATACACCAAGCTCACGTACCGACCCGTGATCGACCACACTCTCGACCAGAGCGAGTGCAAGACAGTCCCGCCCGTCATCAGGACTTATTAGACGACACGACACTAGGTAATAATAACAATAGACAATGCAATACACCAAGCTCACGTACCGACCCGTGATCGACCACACTCTCGACCAGAGCGAGTGCAAGACAGTCCCGCCCGTCATCAGGACTTATTAGACGACACGACACTAGGTAATAATAACAATAGACAATGCAATACACCAAGCTCACGTACCGACCCGTGATCGACCACACTCTCGACCAGAGCGAGTGCAAGACAGTCCCGCCCGTCATCAGGACTTATTAGACGACACGACACTAGGTAATAATAACAATAGACAATGCAATACACCAAGCTCACGTACCGACCCGTGATCGACCACACTCTCGACCAGAGCGAGTGCAAGACAGTCCCGCCCGTCATCAGGACTTATTAGACGACACGACACTAGGTAATAATAACAATAGACAATGCAATACACCAAGCTCACGTACCGACCCGTGATCGACCACACTCTCGACCAGAGCGAGTGCAAGACAGTCCCACCCGTCATCAGGACTTATTAGACGACACGACACTAGGTAATAATAACAATAGACAATGCAATACACCAAGCTCACGTACCGACCCGTGATCGACCACACTCTCGACCAGAGCGAGTGCAAGACAGTCCCGCCCGTCATCAGGACTTATTAGACGACACGACACTAGGTAATAATAACAATAGACAATGCAATACACCAAGCTCACGTACCGACCCGTGATCGACCACACTCTCGACCAGAGCGAGTGCAAGACAGTCCCGCCCGTCATCAGGACTTATTAGACGACACGACACTAGGTAATAATAATAATAGACAATGCAATACACCAAGCTCACGTACCGACCCGTGATCGACCACACTCTCGACCAGAGCGAGTGCAAGACAGTCCCGCCCGTCATCAGGACTTATTAGACGACACGACACTAGGTAATAATAACAATAGACAATGCAATACACCAAGCTCACGTACCGACCCGTGATCGACCACACTCTCGACCAGAGCGAGTGCAAGACAGTCCCGCCCGTCATCAGGACTTATTAGACGACACGACACTAGGTAATAATAATAATAGACAATGCAATACACCAAGCTCACGTACCGACCCGTGATCGACCACACTCTCGACCAGAGCGAGTGCAAGACAGTCCCGCCCGTCATCAGGACTTATTAGACGACACGACACTAGGTAATAATAACAATAGACAATGCAATACACCAAGCTCACGTACCGACCCGTGATCGACCACACTCTCGACCAGAGCGAGTGCAAGACAGTCCCGCTCGTCATCAGGACTTATTAGACGACACGACACTAGGTAATAATAACAATAGACAATGCAATACACCAAGCTCACGTACCGACCCGTGATCGACCACACTCTCGACCAGAGCGAGTGCAAGACAGTCCCGCCCGTCATCAGGACTTATTAGACGACACGACACTAGGTAATAATAACAATAGACAATGCAATACACCAAGCTCACGTACCGACCCGTGATCGACCACACTCTCGACCAGAGCGAGTGCAAGACAGTCCCGCCCGTCATCAGGACTTATTAGACGACACGACACTAGGTAATAATAACAATAGACAATGCAATACACCAAGCTCACGTACCGACCCGTGATCGACCACACTCTCGACCAGAGCGAGTGCAAGACAGTCCCGCCCGTCATCAGGACTTATTAGACGACACGACACTAGGTAATAATAACAATAGACAATGCAATACACCAAGCTCACGTACCGACCCGTGATCGACCACACTCTCGACCAGAGCGAGTGCAAGACAGTCCCGCCCGTCATCAGGACTTATTAGACGACACGACACTAGGTAATAATAACAATAGACAATGCAATACACCAAGCTCACGTACCGACCCGTGATCGACCACACTCTCGACCAGAGCGAGTGCAAGACAGTCCCGCTCGTCATCAGGACTTATTAGACGACACGACACTAGGTAATAATAACAATAGACAATGCAATACACCAAGCTCACGTACCGACCCGTGATCGACCACACTCTCGACCAGAGCGAGTGCAAGACAGTCCCGCCCGTCATCAGGACTTATTAGACGACACGACACTAGGTAATAATAATAATAGACAATGCAATACACCAAGCTCACGTACCGACCCGTGATCGACCACACTCTCGACCAGAGCGAGTGCAAGACAGTCCCGCCCGTCATCAGGACTTATTAGACGACACGACACTAGGTAATAATAACAATAGACAATGCAATACACCAAGCTCACGTACCGACCCGTGATCGACCACACTCTCGACCAGAGCGAGTGCAAGACAGTCCCGCTCGTCATCAGGACTTATTAGACGACACGACACTAGGTAATAATAACAATAGACAATGCAATACACCAAGCTCACGTACCGACCCGTGATCGACCACACTCTCGACCAGAGCGAGTGCAAGACAGTCCCGCCCGTCATCAGGACTTATTAGACGACACGACACTAGGTAATAATAACAATAGACAATGCAATACACCAAGCTCACGTACCGACCCGTGATCGACCACACTCTCGACCAGAGCGAGTGCAAGACAGTCCCGCCCGTCATCAGGACTTATTAGACGACACGACACTAGGTAATAATAACAATAGACAATGCAATACACCAAGCTCACGTACCGACCCGTGATCGACCACACTCTCGACCAGAGCGAGTGCAAGACAGTCCCGCCCGTCATCAGGACTTATTAGACGACACGACACTAGGTAATAATAACAATAGACAATGCAATACACCAAGCTCACGTACCGACCCGTGATCGACCACACTCTCGACCAGAGCGAGTGCAAGACAGTCCCGCCCGTCATCAGGACTTATTAGACGACACGACACTAGGTAATAATAACAATAGACAATGCAATACACCAAGCTCACGTACCGACCCGTGATCGACCACACTCTCGACCAGAGCGAGTGCAAGACAGTCCCGCTCGTCATCAGGACTTATTAGACGACACGACACTAGGTAATAATAACAATAGACAATGCAATACACCAAGCTCACGTACCGACCCGTGATCGACCACACTCTCGACCAGAGCGAGTGCAAGACAGTCCCGCCCGTCATCAGGACTTATTAGACGACACGACACTAGGTAATAATAACAATAGACAATGCAATACAACAAGCTCAAGTACCGACCCGTGATCGACCACACTCTCGACCAGAGCGAGTGCAAGACAGTCCCGCCCGTCATCAGGACTTATTAGACTACATATGACATTTATACAATATTAGCAGTTTGTTTTTAGGATTTTCTTTACTATCTCAACACAAAAAACTTAACTGGATTACTAAACCATTTCTGCGCGAATTTTATGGAATGAAGTTGATCAGTCGCTATCTGTTAGTTATGTTACCAATAATTTTAATCACCATCAACAAACGGCTTTCTATAAATAGTAATTAGGTTAAGAGTGTTTAATAGATTGATGCTATTTCGACCTTTCTTTTACTATATGTATGGGCCAGCTAAAGCTCTGCTAAGCCCCTTTATTTACTTACCGACTTCGAAAAGAGGAGGTTCTCAATTCGGTTGTATTCTTTTTATAACGGTAACAAATTAATGCAAAATTAATTCTGCTTTTTACAAGTTTCCAAACTATAGTTGTTCAGTTTCGCGAATTGAACGATCACTGGAGACTTTTAGCGCTCTAGGTACTGTCAGGTGGACGTAGCCCTTTGAAGATGGGAGGCACTCGCTTCTAGCGCATAAATCCGTAGCTAAATAATGACTCCAATATTAGATTACAACATTTTTGTATTATCTTTTCTTCATTTCAATCCCCTAATCCACACCATTATTTTTTTCAGCCAATCATTCTCTGACTCACTACGTCTAATTAGCTTTTTTACGATATATAGGGCGAATATCGAGTGCCAGCAACAACAAACAAAGGGAAAAGTGCGCGGAGACTGCATGTAACCAATGCAATCTCCACATCCCTCCTCCTACAGGAAAATGATCAGCCGATCACAAATGATAAACCTAACTAATTACCTAAAAGTGCGTATAATATTTCATTTAACAAACCCTATGATTTGTACAAGAAGCCATAGCTAACAGCTACCTGGTGGAACAACGTTTCACCAAATACGAATAATTAAAACCACGCCAAAAGATTATTCATTCAAGTACAACTCATGGTACACTACATGAACCAAAAGAACAATAAATAAATTTTGAAGAATTAATAGAACAACTAATAGCGACACAAAACGTTCAACATAATATTAACATTGGACCATGCTGCTATAATTGACCAACAAGAACAAACGAAATTATTATTATGTAATATCAGATAAATCAAATTATGACAACAAAATCCCATCAACATAATGAACAAACTTTAAGTGATCACACCTAATCTAAACTTAAATATTTCAACCTAAGCTAAGACAAAAACAAATGAAAAACGCGAATACAAAGTCTAAAAATCGAAGTAGCGGCAGGTCTGGAACAGGAGCTCAGGCCTATTCGTATATGTAGAAAAATAATGATCACCTACACTATGCGTCACTTACGTTAAATATTAACCGAATAACAAGATCTTTTCCGAAGAACTATAAATATTCGATAGCATATCTAAAATGAGTGGCCTATACACTAAGCTCACCCTCCCCTTATAGAAAGTAACAACCCCATTAAATAGCTAGATTTTTAAAACCTTCTTTTCTTCATGAAGTTTCTTTTTTTTAATATATAAAATGTTTATAAACTACTTATTACGAATCTGCAAATAAGAGCTGGATTAATCCATTCGAGAGAAAAACAAAAATTAATAGAACTTGACCAAACCTAATAAGCATAACATGAAACCAATAAGCGTTCTCGAATCCACCGACTCATAAAATACTAAACCAATACGATCGTGCTAAGAAAAAGCACATCTCATGAGGATGCATATGTCCTATTATGAGATCCGACAAGTAATGCTCAAACCAAACGAATATCTCGAACGATTGTTGATTAAATGAAAATACCATAGCTTAAGTCAAAAGTCCATGACAAACAAAAATAAATAAAATGTAAGAATAAGTTATCAAACTATGCCATATATAGACAAACATTAAGTTACCCATCATACAAAAATAAAAATAAATTTATATATAGAGACAATAATAATTATTTGTTGACAAAGACGCTGACATAACATATCAACTACAAATGACGATAGAAGTTCATGACGAGTTGTGAATAAAGTAAGGCATAGGACAGATCAAGGGAAACAAACGCCAAGTTACTATAAAATAATATTTTTAAACACGCAATCTGAACGGTTTCAGAGAATTATGGTGAAATATTAAATCACGTCTGGAGCTTCCATCTATCTTACGTAGTAAATAATTATTATTAGATAGCCTTCGAATAACACGAAACGGACCTTTATATGGACGCGATAACTTCTGACCAACATTTGTTATTCTTTTAGGATTATATACCAAGACTAAGCTACCTGGATCGAACGTTACGAACCTGACTTTCCTGTCATAATATTCCTTTTGAGTCATTTGCGATTTACGAATATTTCTCAACGCACAAGAGATCATTCTAATATTAGCATTATTGCGAGCAGCAATATCCAAATCATTACGATCAGATACAATATCAACATCAGAACGCAAAATTGGGTCTCTAGCAAAAACAATAGTGTAAGGAATCGTATTTGATGACGCCTGTCTCGATATATTATACGCGTACGTTGACATGGGCAAATACATGCACCAATCTGCTTGACTCTCGTTTGTATACATCGCTAAACTCTGAGATATAGTGCTATTAAAACGTTCCACGAGTCCAATGGTCTGAGGATGCCTAGTTGCAGCAACCGATAACGTGGAATCAAAAAAAACTATCGTATTTTTAACCATGTGTGATGTGAAAATTGATCCACGATCTACAATGACTTCATTTACCATACCAAATTTACAGAAGATCTCTTGAGTAAGAAAATCACTAACGGCCTGAGCAGTTGCACTTGGGACTGCTCTAGTTATCGCGTATTTCGATAAATACTCTAAACAAACTATGATGTATTTGTTTCCTAAATCCGAGGTCGGAAGAGGTCCTAATATGTCAAGGGCTATTTTATCAAAAAGATGATTGACTTCAATCGGTTGCATCGGAGCAATCAAATACGATCTCTTCCTCTCTTGACATTCTTTACAACTTTCGATATATCTAGAAATTTTCTTTTCAGCATCAAGAATAAAATATCTGTCCCTAAATTTACATAAAGTCTTCGTAAGACCAAAATGCGCTCCATTCCAAGGATCATCATGAATTTCCTTCATAACGTCATTAAATGAAGCTTGAGGAACAACCAAACGATCAACATATCTGTTACCTATCCTACACCTGTGAAAGAGCTTATTGTCTCTGGTAAGAAAACCTTTATAGTTTAGCCGAGATCTAGAAGCAATCCTTGAAACTTGTTCAGTGCAAAAACTATCAACGCTTTGATCAAATTCAAAACGAGAAGCTTCAATCCTGTATAACTCTAAACCATCCTCAACAACATCCTTAGGAGAGGTCTCCTTAACATCAACATCCTCAATTAATGGATTCCTGCTTAGGAAATCAGCAATTTGGTTATCTTTGCCCGAACAATATACTATATCAAAATCATATTGTTGAATCGCTAAAGACCAACGAGCTAAACGCCCATTCATATCCTTTTTAGTACGGAGCCATACCAAAGCTTTGTGATCCGTCACGACGTCAAATTTCATTCCCCATAGTAAATGCTTAAAATAATTAAGAGCCCACACTAGAGCCAAACATTCCTTTTCGGTAATCGTATACCTGGTCTCACAATCAGAGAGCTTACGCGACGCGAAAGCAATCGGAAATATTTTATCATCACCCTGCAATAAACAAGCACCTAATGCTTTATCACTAGCATCGACAAATAATCTTGTAACTATGCCTTCGCTATTCGAAAAATGTCTTAATAAAGGGGGGTTCTGAATAAGAGAAAGAATTTTAGAAAATGCATGTTGCTGTGGTTCTGTCCAAATAAATTTGACACCCTTCTTCATCAACCTTGTTAGAGGCATAGCCAAATCCGCATAATTATCTAAGAATTTTCTATAATATGAAAAGAGTCCTAAAATAGATTTAAGTTCTTTAGTCGATTTTGGCACTTGGATCTTCATAATCTTTTCAAACTGTGATTGATCTGGTCGAATTCCCTGACCCGTTATTTCATAACCAAGAACGGAAACTTTTTCAAAACCAAATTTGCACTTACTAGGTTTAAGTGTCAAATTGCATTCTTTAATTCTATATAAGATTTCATTTAAAGATAAAGAAAATTCTTCAAATGTTTCCCCATAAACCAATATGTTGTCAATATAAACAATAGCATTCCGATATTTCATGCCCCCTAAAACACTATCCATAACCCGCTGGAAAATCGCACCACTTGTTTTAAGGCCGAACGGCATGACGTTAAATTCATACAATCCCGAAGGGGTAACAAAAGCAGTTTTATGCTTATCAGATTCCTTGATTCTCAACTGCCAATATCCACTATTTAAATCCAGATCCGCAAAATATTTGGCTTTAGCTAGATATAAAATTATGTCATCTATTCTGGGTAAAGGATATGAATCGGTAATTACTTTTTTATTCAATGACCTATAATCAATGCAGAATCGCCACGTGTCATCAGGTTTCTTGACCAAGACAACCGGGGATGCATATGCACTTCGCGACTCACGAATGATTCCATTTTCCAACATCTCACTCACTTGTTCCCTAATTATACTGTGTTGATGGTGTGAAACTCTATAAGGAGCTTTATGAATAGGAGTCTCGTCTGAAGTATTTATTTCAACTTCCATTAATGAACATGCCCCTAAATTCTTCGAATCAAACGCAAACTGCTTTTCATATTTGCCCAGTAATTCTGACAACTTACTTTTCTGATCTGATAATAAAGCATCAGAAATATTAAAATTATTACATTTCGTGTTATTCGTTAGGATCGTATCCTTTTTTAAATCGTCCAAATTTTCATTTATTGATTCTACCGTATTAAGAAAATAGATATAATCACCTTTCGGTAACGGCAATAAATGTTCGGACTCAGTCCCGGACTGAACATAATCAAGTGAAAACGCCGCGATTTTTGTATCATTTCTGAACCATACCTTATTCCTATCCAGTTCAATGAACTGTTTATCAAAGTTGACAATGGCCTTTACTGCATATAAAAAAACCTGCCCTAAAATTATATCAGGTACTAAATCGCACACAACAACAAATGCATGATTATAAACAATGCTATTTATTGTAAAGTCCAATATAACAGAACATTCAGCTAATAACCTAATCCCATTCACCGTACGCAAACAAGAGGCGTTATCATTATATGCGTGTGACGGAATGAATTTATCCACTTTTTCAAGAAACGAAGAAGAAATCACAGAAATTGTGGCACCTGAATCAATCAACGCATTATGCACTACACCGTACAAATCAACACAAATAATAGGAGAAACGGGACGACTAAAATGACCGTCTACCAATGTAGTCCCATTCACTGGCGACGCTGAAAGTTTGGGTCATTACCCTGTATATTTCCAACGTTATCACGCGAACCGCTTCTTAAATTATACCGGTTTTGAGTGTATTGGGGTCTTGACGATCTCGCATCATTGCGGGGTCGGTTTGATCCAAAGTTAGTAGTACGTGGAGAAGATGGACTCCTCGGCGGCCAACTAGAAGATCTATTTTGCGGCGTGGAGTATAATTCCTGCGGTGAGGCTCGCGCACTACGCTGCCCAATATTTTCACTGGGATAACCATCACCCATTGAATTCGTATAACTGCTGGGCTCGCCACATCGAGTCGAGGTTATCTTCACTGGCAACGATAATTCAGTGTGTGTGGCCATAAAGAGCATCGAATACTCCATGCAGGTTTGTTTGAGGGTAGCGAAATCTTTGTATAATTGAGTTCCGAAATTACGTTTAAAAAAAGATGACATACCAGTCAAACATTGCTTAATTATTATTTTCTGGTCTGAAATCTTAGCCTTTCCGGCAAGAGATTCCACACGATACACATAGTCCATCAGAGGCTCATTATAATCTTGACGAGACTTATAAAACAACGAAGCATGGTCTATAGGAGACGGGAATTCTAAACAAATCGCTTTTTTAATATCCTCATATTTCGTAGAGGACGATTTTGTCAAATTATAATAGCTGAGAGCCGGCCCACGTAGATAAGTAGCCAACACTAACGTTTTTACATCGTCACTCCAACTATTTATAGCGGCGATTATCTCGAATTGCGAGAAGAAGTCCTCCGCGGACGAATTCAGACCGTTATACTTATCAGACATAATTCAACTTTTTTTAACAAAATAATATCAATTGTACATCACCAAGGCATCAATGCAGAGAGACCTTTCCATGGTATCTCATCATCATTCTAATGGCTGCAATCGCTGCATTGGCCATCTCATTCAATATTAATTTCTTTATTCACAGTCTTTTCTTAGACTTTTTTCTGGAAAACTTAATATGGTGCATAAAAAGGATTTAAGATTAAACACGTCTTCCTCTGCGTCCGCGTTCAGTCGAAGCTAAACAAAGGTAACAAAATTAAATTGCTTCATAGCTGCGATCCGTGCTGTGATATTTGCTGTTGATTCTACAAGGCAAATAATCAGGCAAATAATATAGCAAAGAAAAAAAAATACGTAACTGGAGGTACCGATTTCTACCCGGCGCCTCCACCATGTCAGGTGGACGTAGCCCTTTGAAGATGGGAGGCACTCGCTTCTAGCGCATAAATCCGTAGCTAAATAATGACTCCAATATTAGATTACAACATTTTTGTATTATCTTTTCTTCATTTCAATCCCCTAATCCACACCATTATTTTTTTCAGCCAATCATTCTCTGACTCACTACGTCTAATTAGCTTTTTTACGATATATAGGGCGAATATCGAGTGCCAGCAACAACAAACAAAGGGAAAAGTGCGCGGAGACTGCATGTAACCAATGCAATCTCCACAGTACCTATGTAATGCTGTTTTTTTTCTGTTATTTCATTTACTACTCAAGAACTATCTTATTACCTTACTCTCGTTTTGTATTTGCAGGTAATCTCTCATCTGGGGTGCTGCCTGAGCTTCAATGTTGCGTTTACGCGTCGGCACCGATCATTCGTCGCCACTATTTATTTCATTATTAATATTATACTCTAGCCTAGCCTGGTAAGCGTAAAGAGCGGAAATACTCCTAAAACTAACAACATCAAAACCATTCAAATTCGTACAAATTGATTGTGCCACAGTATTTAGTTCCAATCCTTTGCCAACTGGTGGTTTGAAGCGAAGCAGCATTTATTTGTAACGATAATTTTACATAGTTTTGTAAGACTCAGCAGCACCATGGTACTTAAATGTAAAGAAATTAATAGAAAAAGCTTAAAAGTTATTATAACTAAAGCAATACCTACTCAAAAAGTTAACACTGAATAGGTCTACCTCAATACAATGTATTGTAAAACTAAAAATGTTCGTTGCAATTTAAGCAACAAATATTTTTCAATGATTAATATGGAAAGCAATTTATGAATTATAATTATTTATATGTAAATTTTGATTTCATATTGCAGTATTATATATATGGAAATTATGTTTTTAAATTCCTAAGAGGTACAACCGTTGTAGAACTTAAGGACACCAATGTAAAATATTATGTGTATTAAAATTATGTAAAGTTATACATATTCATTTGTTATATCGTCACGGTAGTATGTAAAGGAACCTACACAATATATTTTCATAAACTTTTGTATTTTTTTATAGGCATATTACCTATAGGTATATATTTTAACCTTCATATTTTTTTATAGGAATTCAACGTTTTATTATTGATGTTCTTAGGTATAAAATATCGGTAATTTATCTGCCTGTTTAATCTTGAAATATACCTACAGTCGACCTACAGTAGCGTACACATGCAGCTGGACACTGACTTAGAACACCTTTATCCCGTAGTAGAAGAATACCACCTGGTATTCGTTGCAGGTATCTATCTATGTGCCGGTTACTGCACATTTGTTTCCGACGTATTTCGCGCTGGCCTGACGCAACACTATACTTTGTTTCCCAGGATCAGCAAAGTTCAAATTTCTCGCTTATGTAGGGTATGTCTGACGCTTTATTTATTTGTGCAAAGTGACCGACTTTTTTTCCGGTTGACGTCAATAACAATCTGGTTTGATTACTGTGAATTTATCCTTAGTCCATAGTGGTATAAACAAATCGTTATTGCACTGATTTTAACACGTTCCCTGTCCATGACTCCAAACGGAGTTACAAAATGGGCTAATCCATACGTCTGTGACTAAGACGAAGAGGCGACGCGCGTCAGAAATCTTTGGATGAAACATTTTTTGACGTTAGTAACGTGTGGCCTAAGAAGTAGCTAACGTGTTGCGAATATTCGCATCCGCATAAATCGATGCGGAGCGGATGCGGATGTGTAGCAGTCAGGGGCGGGCCCGGCGGGGAGTGGCGCGTGTCGCGCGCGCATGTTATTCACCAAAGGAAATCAATAATTATGTGTTGGATTTCGGCGATTCGGTGACGGGCCTCGCTATTTAATTAAATATTTTTGAAGTAATCATAATATAGGCATACCAGCATTTTTGAAATCGAAGGAGTAGGGATTAGAACTCGTCGATGCAGAACCGATAACTACTGAAGCTAGAAATACTAAATTTTATCTGTAGGTTGCGTTTATGATGTAGATAAGTAATAAGAAGGGATTTTGGAAAATTCCCTTCCGAAAGGGGGATAAAAGCTTGTATGAAAATCTGAAGTAGAAATTAAAAGTTTGTATGCAAAGTTTATCAATTTGGAAGTTAGGAACTTGAAGTCTAACTGATTGAATCGAGTTTCAGTATTTTTTGAAATCACTACTCTAAGGGGGAAATAGGAATTAGATGTTTATCCACATAGGTCTCAAAACCATTCAAACAAATTGTCCCGTACGTTCGGTACCATACCTACTCTCTCTTGTAAGCTACTGAACTCGGGTGAAATATGAGAATGTTTACGTCTATCGATATTAGGTTCAAAGAAGGTCACAAACTGGGAATGGAGACAAAAGCCTGCAGTAACAACTCTTATCGTGGATGGAGCACTATGGAAGTTTAGAGATCTTTAAGGTCAAGACGACGCAAGCGAATAGGGTGTCTGTCTGTTCTGTTGACCTCAAACGAGTTTAAATACCCGAATATTAGTACCAATTATGTTATCAATTTTGGTAAAGTATACTTTATTATTTTAATATGCCTATTACCGTGTTCTGCATAAATATTTAAGTAGTAGTATGATATACTACATATTGTGTAGAATATTTTGTATTGTAATGGGGTCGAATCACTGGGACCAAAGGTAAAGAGTGATTGATTGTAAGTAGGTATACCGCTTGCTGTTTTGTATTTAGGATGTGGATTCATTCTCAAAATAAAACATAATCTCTGTAGACGTAGACTGTGCCGAACTGCCGACACGGTGTAAGTGCCTGGAATCTAATGATGCTCATAATAAGTTAAGTACTTAGGTATAAGAGGACATCATCATCAGTAGTAGGCATATCTATTTACTTATTTTATTTGTATTTTATTAATACTCGTAGCATATTTTTATTTCCTACTTTACAGAGACTCCCAGATCTGAAAGTCAGCACTGGATAGCCGCGTGTTTAAACAATGTCAATCAATATAAGGTACCTATCTAAAGGAAAGGCTCACTACCCGCAAGCCTTCATCAAGCCCATGAAGGGTAGTAGGTAGGTAGTACATAGATGAAATCATAGTTTCGATGAACTCTAATTTGTATTAGAAATAATATTTTAATTGTATTAGTCAGATACTTTTTCATACGACCTCATTAATGATCTTATAAAACTAATTGAGCTTCCAGAAATGGCACTACGTTTATTTTAAGTAAGTAAGTAGGTACAATATAGTTTCGTTATCTCGAGGGACGCAAACCTAACTAACTATAGTTAATGGAGACATTACGTCGCTCGAGGCTCGAGAGATAACTCCAAGACGGGCGGGGTCAGGCTGCGATTCCGCAGATATTTTAGTAGCAAGCATCTCAGTCGCGACTTGTCGGTTGCCACACTCGTGTCGTTCCCGAAGTTTGGGGCTATACGCTTTCTTCAGCTTTTAACTGTTTTTATCTGTGCAGTGAGATTTAATGGTGCTGCTTGGCACGAAACATTTGGACAGCGCTTTCGGCCTCCTCCGAGGCGCAGCTAATCGAGGTCTCGAACTCGAAGCACTTAGTATTAGCGTGCTTTGGACCCTTCAGAACATATTCTTCAATCTGTGCAAAGGTATTTCGATACGGTTATCTTCTTAAAGCTAAACAATATCGAGTTTTAAACTTTACTTTGCAAGTGGAATTTTCCTTTGGGTAGTCGGTTTGTGAACTATGATTTGACCAGTACTTCGCTACTGATAATTTTATTTCAACATTCATACTATGTACCTACTATTTTATAAACATACAGTAAGCTAGCCACAAATACCTACCTAAGTGATTCCGTGCGATGTGAAGTTCTACCTACGACCTACTCGTCCGAATGCGATGTTTTTTTTTTTGTTCGTAAAAGTAAAATCAAACACTGCCTGACACTGTAGTGACAGTTACTGAATGTTATTATTTCAGCTTGTGAAGTCAGGATGTCCAGTTTCCCGCCGTCAATGTTCACCGCGGGCCGCACCCGCATCACCCAGAAGGACCGAGACAAGAAATTATCGAAGGGCCGAGGAACAGAACCTGACAAGTTCTTCAACACTTCATGTAAGAACTACCTACCCTTGGTGGCTACATAGGTATATAGTGATCACAGAGATATTGATTTTCTAAGAAACTGTGTAAGAACCCGCTAGTGGTGAGGAGAACCTATCGTCATTGGTTCTGGGGGCACGGCAGTGCCCCCGCCAAGTCGAGCAAAAAAGCGGCACGGCCGTACCATACTTTTCTCGAAGCAGTTCAGGCCATTTTCGACCCCCCCTATAACTTCGTTGTGGATAAAACTAGAAGCCTGAGTTTTCAGTAACCAAGCAGGCATTGTATAAATACGGTATATTTCAAATTTCAATCAATTTACCAGTAGTTTATGAATTATAACTAGTCAAAGTTTCTTAATTTTGTCACTCACTGACTGACTGACCGATCATCAAAACTCTAAGGCACTTCTAGCAGACATAGAAGCTTCAAATTTAGAATGGAATTAGTGTTTAGTGTATAAACCAAGGAAAAACTAAAACATTTTGCAATTTCGGCCCAGTTTTCTAGATACATCATTTGCTAGATAACTTTTTAATCCCATATAAATCTTGGGGCATTATATAGGATTACAAAGTTACATTTGCAGTAAATGAATCAGTGTACCTGTATAATGGAATATAATTGAATAAGAGGTGCAGGGTAGGTGTAGGGTAGGTGTTGGATAGGTGTAGGGTAGGTATAGGGTAGGTGTAGGTTAGGTGTAGGGTAGGTGGAGCGTAGGTGTGCATTTTTACATTGTGTTTTCATGCGATCTACAAAAAGAAATGAGATGCCATCAAAAACATAACTTGTAAAAAAACCAAGTCTCGCACGCAACTTAGTCTACCGTAAAAAGTTGTGAGATCCATGTAATACCAAGTCGGTTAATTTATTCAGTCCCTACTTAAGAGTCCTTCTGTCTTAAGTTATTACGTAATTAGCTCACCTAACAACATCTTATAGTGACCAGATCAATATTAAAAATCTCTTATGTTTTAAATAAATACATAGATTGACTTGGCAATCGCACTAAACAATCAAATTTAATATAATAATGTATTAATTGTGAGATACATTATGTTTTCATGCGATAAATACATAGATTGACTTGGCAATCGCACTAAACAATCAAATTTAATATAATAATGTATTACTTGTGAGATACATTGTGTTTTCATGCGATTGCCAGGTCAATCTATGTATTTATTTAAAACATAAGAGATTTTTAATATTGATCTGGTCACTATAAGATGTTGTTAGGTGAGCTAATTACGTAATAACTTAAGACAGAAGGACTCTTAAGTAGGGACTGAATAAATTAACCGACTTGGTATTACATGGATCTCACAACTTTTTACGGTAGACTAAGTTGCGTGCGAGACTTGTTTTTTTTACAAGTTATGTTTTTGATGGCATAGGTACTTTTCAGATAAAATGTTTGTTCCGCATTCTTCCTCTCGCAATTAGAGCGCCCTCACACACGTGTGATACCGACGACAGTCCTATCAAGATCAAGGAACACTATTTACTCCTAGCGGAAATCAAGATTGCTGTAGAGGAAACCAATCAAAGTCCATAGAGCACACTCCATAGATTGCCCTTCAGTTCAGGTAGCCACGCCACCAAACCTGCCGGCGACTTTACAAAGGCTAACGCATTTCAGTTCAGTCTCGAACCATACTGCGTTAGGTTTTATGTGTTAGCAAAGACAGAGTCACAGAAAGAACTGAAATCGCTTATGCTCTTTTTGATAAATAATGTCCTAGTTAGGCCGAGGGTCGAGCTCTAGTAGGCGCCCGTAGGCTCCTCGTCTATTTAAGAATATAAGCATAGCTTCTCCCTATTGAATATGACTGCTCTCTGTCTCCGTAAGTCCGGTTACACATGTCTATTCGTTTGTTTTTTCAAGCGAAGTCTTGAAACGGTTTTGTGATGAAGCTCTATTACATACTTAATGTAATAAAATAAATAAGATTTACCTTGGACGCAGAATTCCTTGGAGGAAATATGACTTCCTCCAAGGTTTTTACATAACCTTCGTTGTTGTTGTTTTTTGCAGTCATGGAGTTGACTCCATTGAAGTACAACAGCAAGCTGATGAACAGCATTTGGGGCTTCTACAACCGCTACTCTCCGCACAACGTCAAGAATATTACCGATGGCTTCTCTTTCTCCTTCAATGTGGAGTGCCAGCAGTGAGTACAAGAGTAATAATCTTACCGATACATAGCATAGGCATAGCTTTGCAGGAGAACTGCTAGATCAATAACCTGTTTTGGTAATGTAATGCTTTACTTTTTTTTTTAACTTATTTAAGTGAGTTTTTGTCTGCTTCTGACCTTCTACTTTATTTTTTATGTTGAAATGTAATTTTGTATTACTACTAGCGCCGCCGTTAATTTCACTGATAAGTTGGTAGGTCTGTATGCGAATCATGCACTTCATGTCGATTGTCCCTCCACGTGTCGTTTCTCTCTTAGGTGTGTGTGTTATATTACGTCGCCTTTCTTTACGTCATTTACTATAATGATGATTACAATCAGCAAAAGACGAATCATGCACTTCATAAGACAGACATGAGCCCACATTGTTAGTACAATAGCAGTCACGTAAAAATAACGCTGCACCATCTATGAACGCAGAGGGAGAAACATTAATCGTTCCGTGCAATTACGAGATGGCGACACGGGGGCGCTACTAGTTTATTAATCATAGGGCGCATTCCGAATCGAAAGTAATGAAATTAAAAAGTGGCAATACTGTAGTGTTGTCCCTTTCAAATCAACAAACCCTGCGTTCCGAGACGCGCTGAAATCGATTTTAGCCAAATAGCGCACTCAAATCGAGTCAGCAGGCGAAACCCATACTATCTGATTGCTGACGGCACTGACAGTTTGATTCAAAACTGATTTAAGCGCGTATTGGAACGCGGCCAAGGTTGTGAAAACGGAACGACACTACAGTATTGCCACTTTTTAATGACAGACTGTAATATAAATTATTTTTACAATAGTGTAATTATTTGCTTGCAGATCTGCTGGTAACTCCACAAACAAGGGTGAGCCAGTAATTGCGCTGGCCTCGCCCAAACTTGACAATGTTTGGGCAGCTGTTAATGTTTCACAATCTCATTAAATTTTTGTATACAATTCTTGAATAACTTATTAAATTACTAACTTCACGGCGAAATATTTTTAAATCATGGGTTTTTATTATTAAATAAATATTCTAATATTTACTTTTTCTTGGGTTTCTTAAATACCTAACATATTAAACTTTTAATCCCTGTTTTACTTAGGGTGTGCGCAGCATTAAGAGGACAACTACGGCAGATAGGCTCATCTTATACTGGATAAATAGGCTCATCTTATACTGGATAAATAAAAATTTTGGGATCAGCTAAGTGTAAGCTGATCATACGCGCTTAACTATATTTATCATTATAACAAATACTATACAGAACAAGATAAGCCGGCCATCCATCAAAATAGACCTCTTAATGCCGCACACACACACCCTTACAATTATGATTTTGCACATTTCAATTTTTTTTTAAAAGAAGTATTTGGTGTTTAAAGACAAACAAAAACAATTTAAATTATCTTATTTAAAAAAAAAACAAGTCTATCACAGACAGTTATTTGACTACTTACTCATATAGTATACTACAAACAATGTTAAGCATTCTTTTTAAACATACATGAATATCACCACACAAAAAAACTAAGTTTTACTAGATGCCACAATAAATATACATTACATTATGATTTTATTTATTTTGGAGGTACTTTCATACTATATTCATCAAAAGAAATCAAACTTGAGTCACAAAACAGACAACTCAAGGTATAGGAATACTTTATTCATGTCCATATTTGTGTGTGTTGATGGTTCATTTTATTTTATATTCTGTTGTCAATATTTAATCACTGCCTACTTTCTGTATATTATATATTTAGAAATATTCAGTCCTCTAAATAGGTACTCAAAAACAAAAACTGGTAACTTTAAATTGAAAACAAAGTCAATAATAGTATTTGATGTAGGCAAAATATAAGTTTGCCTACTAATCAGTTTGATAACTTTTTAAGTCTTAATACAAAGTTTAAAAAAAAACTATTATTTTGTCCTTGTTGGTATATACAAAGTATTCATAGGTATTTGCTGGCATGGAAATAAAAACAGGTACCTACTATGAATTGAATTCTTTAGCATATTATTTCTTAATTTAGTCAAAATTGTAAATTTTACAATCCTAAGTCTGTCATTTATGATTCAATTATTATTTAATCTATTTTAATTGAAAAACTAGCTCCACATGAGCAACCTAAATCAGCATTGGGATTTTGGACAACGCGGAAAGCAGATCTAATTAACTCTGTGTGGTAGTCTATTGTTGAGCCTTTAATGAGTTCCAAAGATGTGTCATCTACAACAACCTTTGCACCATCTCGTTCAAATATCCTAAAAACAAATAAAAACTGGGTTTATTATCTTATTAATTAAATTATCTTCAGTAACGTGTTTTGAAACCAATAAAAGATCATCATTTTCTCAAGTTCTCTAGAAGATTATATGAAAACTTAAATAATACCTGTCATCTTCTGCCAACTTTTCATCCAGGTCAAAGCTGTACTGGAAGCCAGAACACCCTCCACTCGTCACGCTTAACCTTAGGAAAGATTTTTCATTGTCACAGAGCTCCTTCAATCGTTTCACACAGCTTTCGCTGATGACAATTCCATCGGTGGTGGTGGACGGAGACGTCTCAGTTTTCTGCGTAGAATATAAACTTCTCCTTCTCGCATAGTAATCAGGACAAGCCCTGAATACTTGCCGCGATTTCTGAAGTATTCCTAATGATTTTTGCATTCTGTTTTTTTATTTGAACAACTTCCCGCTTCACTCACAACAATTTTTTGTCCGAAATTGAGAATTTCTTGAGATTTGGAATTTGGATGGAGTGTGGGTTCTAAAACGTATTGAAAATCACTTTGAGTATAGCCTTTTTCAGTTTCTCCTCCTTCAAATCTGATGAGTGCAAGTGAAACAGACTGCTGTTAACTACTGAGAAGACTTGTCACTGTCACTGTCAATAAAAACTAACGTTCAGAAATAAGGTCAAAACCTCGCCAAAACAAACCCTCATGCATTCCGAATCAAACTCTCAGCGCCGTCAGCGATCAGAAAACCAAAAGAATGATCGTCATCTCGTATGTGCCTTGCCTTTTTATTTCTTATTTTGGTATTCAGACCAAACGTGACGCAACAGTTTAAGAATGATTGAGGTCTGAACATGGTACACACGAAATGACGCTTGATCATGGATGCTGAAAATAACAAAATCTAGCTAACGGAAGTCCAGTTTCAGTACCCTATTGCTCAGTGACGCAAAAATAAATAAGATTTAACACTCGAACAACATAAAAAACAGAACAGATCTCATAAAATCATTGTTTGAACATGGCACATACGAAACTGTGTGTACCAATATTTGTCAATATTTTGACAATTATACCATTTGGGCCCATACGAATTAGTCTAGCAGCGTCACGTTGTGACAGTATATAACACTTGAATGAAATTCGTTTGCGTAGCAACATATCAAAAGAAAAAAAAAAAAATCGACCCGTCATATTGTGTAGCCCATGATTAAAACTGTACGTTACGTGAATGAAGCCATTAATATTAAAAATACTTTCCGTCATTGAGGATCTAGCTTTATCTGGAATCAATCAATGCTGTAATCACGATAGGTAGACTGCTAAGCTGCTACTACTGCTGCTGTAAGTGTTCAAATCACGGAATATAAAACAAGAGTGTAAAAGACAAATGTATTTTATTCTATGAAAACCAGTGTCGCCAAAATCACACATATATAGTACTGTTTACATCACACGCAGACTAAGCCAATCGGGCATTTGACTAATCAGAGCTGTTATACTCGTTTCAAACAAGAAGTAATATATACTTCATTACTACATGTAAATGTTACTTTACGAGTAAACAAATAAAGTATATTTTTGCATGTGCTCAGAAGTACTCTATACTTTCTTCACGTAGTTCAAAGCCTCCGCCTGGCGCGAATGACCTAAGAGCCACACTGACACTCCACTTTATTGAATGAAGATCTCCCAAACATAGATGAAGACGAAATTGAGAGGGCTCTCAAACAGTTTAGAAATGGGAAGGCTCCTAGCGAAGACGGAATCACTTCCAAACTTCTCAAAACAGGAGGTACTTCAGTGCTGAAAAAGCTTAAGGAGCTATTTAATTCCATCATAGCCAATGGAACTACCCCAAAGGCGTGGAGTGAGAGCGTGGTAGCACTGTTTTTCAAGAAAGGAGATAAAGCTCTCCTGAAAAACTTTAGATCGATCGCGCTCTTAAGCCACACCTATAAGCTGTTTTCGAAACCGTCTCGCCGCAAGATTTGACGCCTTCCAGCCTCCGGAACAAGCTGGGTTTCGAATAGGTTTCAGTACCGTAGACCACATCCACACAGTGAGACAGGTTATACAGAAGTCGCAAGATCATCCGCTGTGTCTAGCATTTGTGGACTACGAGAAAGCCTTCGACTCCATCGAAACCTGGGCTGTTTTGGAATCCTTGCAGCGATGCCAAGTCAATTGGCGGTACGTGGAGGTACTGAGAAGCCTGTACAGTATGGCGTCGATGTACGTCCAAGTACAGAGTCATAAGAAAAAACCCATTCAGTTGCTCAGAGGAGTGAGTCAGGGGGATGTCATCTCTCCGAATCTGTTCTCCAACGCACTGGAGGATGTCTTCAAAACCCTAGACTGGAACGGATTGGGCAACAACATTAATGGTGAATATATCAGTCACCTCCACTTTGCCGACGACATAGTGACAATGGCTGATTCGTTGCAGGATCTGCAAAAAATGCTGCACAGTCTTAACGCTGCTTCATTGTCAGTCGGTCTCCGGATGAACTTGGACAAGACTAAGGTCATGTTCAACGAACTAATCATTCCGGAACCGATCTCGATCAATGGCGAAGTGCTCGAAGCTGTCCAAGAATATGTCTACCTCGAGCAGACGTTGCAGTTGGGTAGAGACAACTTCGAGAGCTATCGCAAGAAGAGTACAATTGGGCTGGGCAGCATTTAGGAAACTGCGTCATATCTTCTCGTCGCCACTACCGCAATGCCTGAAGAGCAGGGTGTATAATAAGTGTGTCCTATCCGTATTGACATACGGAGCTGAGACGTGGAACATGACGGTGAAGCTTGCCCATCGGCTACATGTCACTCAGCGAGCCATGGAAAGATCAATGCTTGGTATATGTTTTACGATTTTCGTGGTTGTTCACTACACTAAAATTGTCACAATTTTCGGGTTTGTTACCATATTTAATATTGTTACCTCGATATTTCGGAACGGTTGCACGCTCCATGGTTCATGGTTTGTGACAATTTTAATCTATGCTTGGTATTTTGCTACGGGATAAAATCTGAAACGAAATCATCCGGTAGAGGACCAAGGTGGTGGATATTGTCCAGAAGTGTAGCAAGCTGAAGTGGCAGTGGGCTGGCCACGTCTGTCGCAGAACTGACGAGCGTTGGAGCAGACGGGTTCTCGAATGGAGACCACGTCTCGGGAAACGTAGTGTGGGGCGCCCCCCTGCCAGGTGGAGTGATGACCTGAGGAAGATCGCTGGTGGTGGCTGGATGAGGAAAGCGAGTGATCGTGCGCTTTGACGTGACCTTGGGGAGGCCTACGTCCAGCAGTAGACAGCAATAGGCTGATTGATTGACCTAGATGGCGTACTACAAAATGCATGCTGACGCGCTCGTATGATCCGCCATCTTGGATTTTTGTAATTTTTCACATTGCGTTGTTGTTTTTATGCCAAAACAGTGTGTCAAACTAAGTTTTACAGAAATCGGTCCATTAAAAAAGAAGTTGGCCGCCATCTTGGATTTTTGATAAAACATTGCCAAGTTGCAACGAAATCGGTCCTATTATTTTATTTTATATTATTGTTTCAATGAAAAAAACAGGGCTGCTATCAGAAGGCATGTCTACTAGATTTTTCCCGGGCGTTTGATTTTTTTTTTTTTTTGACGGACCTAATCACTATTTATACCAGAGTGGTAATATAGTGGGCGCGGACGCGTTTGATTCTATGAGTCTATCTCTACTTCTGAAAAAAATGTCTTATTATGGATTTAATTCTTACACTATTGATTGGTTCAAAAGTTATTTAGTAGGTAGACATCAAGCTGTTAAGGTACGCTTACCTAACGCAAACAGCATATCGAGCCCTAAAAGGCAGAACATCGTAAGCGCCAGAAATCCTCAAACCATTTTATTATCGTAAACGAAAGGCCATTTTATCTTACATAAGCTCAATTTTTTTCAAAAATGTACCTTGAATGCTTTTTGCATAAGAGTCAATTTTGCTTTTCATCGTTACCTGGCCATTGCTTAGAAAATATATCGCAAACGCCAGGTACAATTCTATCGTAACCAACAAAAGATGGCGGTTGCGATAAAAAAAAATCGATTTCGTACATCGTAAGAAACATGAACAAAAGAGATGGCTATAAAGTATAAGGCTTACGATAAAATGGGACAGATATAAGTCTGTTGTTTCCTTTCTAATTCCTTGCAAATTTGGGAGTTTAATCAAACCAGTCAGTACGTGTTGTGTTTTCGGTGAATGACGTGTTGTGTTTTGTTTTCTCGGAGAATCAAAAAATTCAAAATTCTTTATTTCTTTAAATAACAGTACATTCTTAGCTAGTGGCCGGTGTCTCCTTGTAGGCTTAAGATGCCTGTGTTAGGTTAGGAGACGCCGCTCCAAAAGATGTTTTGTTTACCTGTTATGTAATATTAAATCATGCAAGGTTTTGATTGAATATAGATAAACACATTAAGAAAGAAAGATTGACTCAGTTGATTCATTAGGTAGTTTCAAACAGAGATGCGCAGGCGTCCACAGTCTGTCACTCGCCTATATACCTAGAATACTTAGCTAATTTTACGAGTAATCAAAATTCTATGTGTTAAAAGGTTATTTGAATAAGGTTTTTAAGATAGTAGGTTACTTTTACGAGGTAAATAATAGGTAATATAATCCGTGAATTGATACCTACCTAATTTCACAAGAAATAAAAATTGTATGCGTTTAAAGGTTAATTGAATAAGATCTTTAAGAGAGTAGGTTATCTTTTCGTGGTAAATAATAGGTAATCTAATCCGTGATTTGAAATCAGTGCTAGGTATCAAATCTTTTTAAATTTTAAAGGAGAAGGTACAAAATGTTTGAACCAAAACTCAAAATAGTTAAGACACCAATACTAACAGACTATGAGCCAATGGGTTCTTTAAAATAAATAAAATTATCCTATCTAAGTTTCAACCTTCAATTCCATGGGAGATCGGAGTTAAAGGCTGACAAAATATGTATAAATATAATTATTTTTCTAATTGTAGTTCATCATAATTTTATAAAATGTTTCTACTAAGATTATTTTGCATTTCTTAAGTACTTACCTAAACTGAATATACCATTTTAATTGTTTTCAATATTTTTTAAATCATCGTAAGTGTATCTTAACCGACAAATTTTAAGAATGGACGTATTTATTGCACGAATTTATTATCGCATCCGCCGTTATTTAAGAAACTACAACTGTCAGCTTACAAATTAATATCGCATTACATAGCTGGTATAAAAATAATTTATTCTGTTCGTAAATTGAAAAGATAGCTGTTGTAGTTTTAAAGATAAACAAAAATAACGCCTCCTGTAAAATTTGTGTTTTGGCGCTTACGATCTTCTGCCTTTTAGGGCTCGATATTATCAAAGTCAGAGCCAGTTAGTAGAGGTGTACCCCAAGGATCAATATTAATTAGGTCCCCTTCTATTCATATTGTATACCTCCGACATCGTTAACCCTAGAAAGATAACGTTATTTTTTTTGCTACTGAAAATATAAAGATTATAATATTAGATTAGAGGCGCTCAATTTTCAATATATTTTTGCATACAAATTCAATTAATTATTTTACTTTTTTATAACTATGTGAAATGCTACATTATTAATAAGTAAATAAAACACAAATTAAAGTTATTTCTTTTTAATTATAATTAAAAATTTGGCATTTGAAAGTCCCTAACGAAAATCAACAAAAAATAAAATGTCTTCTGTATGGAAGTAAAATGGCGCCTTTCGAGCGCAACGTGTTGCCGTAGCAACGAAACTATGGTACTTAGCGAACAGGAGCGGTCGCCTCTCGGGAGTGTTGACTGACAACTGAGTTGGCGCCGAAACACGAGCTTGTACGCGCGTTAATTTAAAAAAGACAGCAATATATTTGTTTTGCGGGCGCCTATATTTATGCAGATGATGTCCAGATTTATGTACATGTCAATCCTCTTGATGTTTCTCCTGGCTTGCGTAATTTCAATCAGGACTTGAACAATATAGCCGAGTGGTCGAATCGAAACGCATTACAGCTTAATCCAAGTAAATCTAAATTTATGATATTGGGTTCAAATCATCAAATCAAAAAAGTTTCCTCTTATCAACCAATTTTTAGTATTCAAAATACTCTAGTAGAATATGTCACAAAAACAAAAAATTTGCGTATACTCATGGATAACTTACTAAGATTTGAAGATCATGTATCAAATATTGTTAGAAATTTCTAACAATTAATTGTTTATTCAGACTAAAGCTCCTGTATAAAATTCGAATTTTTTTCACTGAAGATGTGCGATTGACTGTGTGTGAATCCTTTGTTGTATCCAAATTAAACTATTGAGACGTAGTGATTGGCCCACGCTTACTTTCTATCTCGAAACGAGCTATACAGCGAGTCCAAAACGCATGTGTAAAGTTTTGCTACAAGGTTCCTCGTCGTAGTCATATTACGCCTTGGCTCAACGAGAAAAAACTTCTTAATATGGAATCAAGGAGAAACCTTCACTTTGCTGGCTTTATCCTATCGTGATCCTATCCCTTATCAAAAGTAGAAAACCAAATTACCTTTTTGAGAAGCTTAACTGGAAAGATTTTACTTTTAATTCAAGATTGTCAAATCTTTACTTATTTAAAACACCATTCCATAAAACGAGAGCGTTTGAAGGGAGTTTCCGCTATCAGGCAATGAAGTGTTGGAACAACTTACCTCCACCACTTAGACAACCTTCCATTGGTAAGTCATCTTTTAAAAATAAAATAAAATGCTATCTTTTAGATAAACAAAAGTTGCTCTGATAGCGGGACCCTCAACCATTATAAACTACCCATAAATATACTACACAAATGTACACTTTAAATAAATAGGTACCATATTATATCCATTATATTATATCCATTGTATTATCCTCATCTTATCGTCGTATTGTATTATATACTATACATACACATTTATTATATATATCATAATAATATCATATATTTTTACATGTTTATAAATAACAACTTCACAGTTTTTTGCGTACTTGTCTTATTAATTATAATAGTACTTCTCCTTCTGAGATTCATGCGAAGACAGGTGGCGGCAGAATAACAGCTTTGTTTCATATGTCGAAGCAAACATATAGCTGAGCCGTTATCCTTTTTCCTGACTGTGCACACTATGTTGGTCTTTATTTTTGTTTCTCTTTTTGTTTTTTTATTTATTCATGTGAAATATTGTTTTTTGCTTTATCACTAAACATGTTTTGTATGTGTTGTACTGTCATGAAATAAATGATCTCTTTCTCTCTCTCTCTCATGTCAACTTGACGCTATCTCGTTCTCACTTCTCAAAACCGCAGTTGCAAGAACTGAGACGGCACATTAATGACGTCAAGGTGCAGTGATACGCAATAGTTTTCAAGTTTCGTTAGACAAGCTTCGGAGACTTAAGAACTTTTTAGCCCAAGAGGGCGAGCGTTTACGGTCCTTTTTGGTCCTCGGAGAACTAAAATTTTTCGCAGAGCTTTAGAGCTCTTTAACCTTTCAGCCTCCGCAGTCCCCACAAAAAACCTGCGCGCCGTATAAGAGAGCTAAAAGACCATGGTACTTTGGAACACTACCTCCAAGCCATCTCATTTATGCAAAACTACGTATCCATTTTCTTGTGATGGTGGGCGTGTGAAGGGAAAAGAAATATGATTTAAAGGGGAAAACAGAGATATATTCGAAGTGAAAATATTAAAGAACTAGTCAAACATGTCGAAGGGCTTCTCAGATTAGACTGAGTCAAAACACCTTTCACAACCGGCATGTTTCGAAAACGTTTAAAAATACGATTCTAGAACAAAATAAAGCTGCCAGTGTGCATTTATCACATGCCAGCATTTTTAAATAACAGAGTAAGGAGTCTAGGTATTGCTATACCTAACATATTTGAACATAATGTTTTGCTAGCAATAATTTTAAATAGGAAGGTTTTACTAACGCAAATTACGTTAAACAACAAACATAAATAACCCGAAAAAACTAAAAAACTAACAGACCAAACAAAGACAATTCATAAAAAATATAGACTTTCTGTTGATTAATTCATATTTTACTACGCCCTACCTAATCCCACTCTATTTTGAGGTAAGCAAATTTAAGTGTAATAAAAAATTGTTGTAATTTTGTAATAATCAAGAACAGATATAAAATACCCAGCAATTTGGGTAATACCCGGTATTTACCGGGTAGGGTACAATGGTTATTTACTCACCGACCATCTCTAGTTCCGAATCACTGTCAGCCATACATTCTTTTGCTTTTCTAATCGCTGACAGCGCTGAAAGTCGTGATTAGGAATGCGCCCATTATGTTCTGTGGCTAGGTAGGAGTGACATTCGTTCAAAAATCAGTTATACTTGGGTTACTATCCCTGCGTTCCGAATCGCGCTGACAGCACTTTGAGTACCCAAAATCGCGTACCGAATCACTGTCATTGGGATTACGGCAGCCATTGTGACGTCACGGATTGCGTCATGACCGCCGCCATCTTTCGCTAACGGCGCCCATGCTCCAGAGCGAAATTCACGTAAGCGTAATGTCAAATTCGACTTTGACATATTGTGTATTTATTTTTAAAAGTTAAATGTTTAATGTTTAAATGTAAAACTAACGTGTCTTATATTTATTTGGTTGAACAAAATTAAAAACACGTTATTCAAATTATGAAATGGAGATAAATTACTGAAATATTTTAAATCAATCAGTTTTGTAGGTTAGGGTTGCCAGATGTTCGATAGTAAAAGTATCGAGTAGGTTATGTATATATTACGATAGTTTTGACTCAGGCACATACATACATAAGATAATATCATAGGCAATCTGATAAAATATAAATATAAATATCAATATCAAACATTCTTTTTTGTATTTTTTTAATTTCATGTGCCTATTTACATCTCCATTTTTAAAAATTCGCATACCTTTTCTTATTTTGGGTACTAGCCATGCGAAAAGTGCTGTTTTCACAGCTGTACGATACTTTTTTAATACGTATAATAATTTAGAATTTTGCCAGTTTTGGTACGGTAATCAACATCTGGCAAGACTGAGTTTTATGCAGTTTCAGCGCGCTCAAACGCCGTTCCGTTTTGATTTCGCTCATGAACCGTATTATCGCGATTTCTGAATCGGTACGCGAGTAATCGCTGTCAGTACTTTGAGCCGTGAAATCTGATTCGGAATACAGCCTATAGGATGAGCTCTGACAGGTAAAAATTTTAAAAACTTTTAAATTTTATTTCGTTTATTTATTTATTTTTTAAGTAAAATTACATACTGTTTAATGATAAAATAAGAGGTGAAGTTACTTTGTTTTAAAATTTTAGCTATTATGGTTTTTAAACTGAATATTATAAAAAAAAGTTGTTAACGTCGTATGAAAAATTTTGCAGCTGTCAGAACTCATCCTATAATAACCCGACTATAGGCCGTCAATAATCCAAATTTTTAATCTTTTTAATAATCGTTTCCTCGTTTTTATGTCTGTGGCGATGTGTAAACCGCACCGTGCCAAAGGAAAAAAAAGACAGAAAGAGATTTTTAAGCCGGTTGTTTTACTTGCTCTCTAAAATTGGGAAACCTTCATGACCGCCCCTGATTTGTACGCCACGTTTTTAATGTAATGGTTTACAACGAATACGCATTCATTCAATACGAGGATGCCTAAAAAGTTGCATTCAAAAACAGGTCTGTACAAAAAGTGCTCACGCAGTTTTGAACTTTGAACGCAACTGTTTTGGTACGCCGCGTTTTTTTAAGCCACTGAATACATGTCAAAATAATGGGTCGACTTTAGTAATCTGCGTTTTTTCACTGTCTTTCCCTGCGTTCCGAAACGCGCTGAAATCGATTAAAGCATCCGTAATCGCGTTCCGAATTACTGTCAGCTGTCAAAACTCATACGTTTTTTTGCTTTTCAGATCGCTGACAGCGCTGAAAGTCTGAATCGGAATACGCCCTTTTACGACAGGGCGCAGCCTCCCACAATATAAAAAAAACACCCAGAACGAATACACTTCGGTTAGGTTAGGTAAGACTGTTGTGATAACAGGCGGAGGGAGAGTACTTCTCAAAAAGGCTATGGTTAGCAAATTCGAGTGCGCAAAACGTGGACAGAAAATAAATGGCTGCAGGTAGAAAACGGGTCAGTCATAATCTGCTCGCACAGTATTTTTCGTCCAAGGCAAACATGTAGTACACAAAAAACTGTCTGTACAAAACGGAAACAAGCATTAAAATCCATGCGTCTATAAGGTTCAAATTCGATATTTGACAGCTCTAATATTAGGATGGCCATCTCCTGTCCTTTTTTAATATTTAAAAGATGAAAAGGACTGACGAACTTAAATTAAGGATTAGAGCGTGACTGTGAATCGTGACCAGTGATTCGGAACGCGATTATTAATAGGTGATTATTACAAAAGGTACTGATAAACAAAAGGCCACTTTCCACCACACTATCTATACACCTAATTAACACTCAATACGTCACCAGTCTCCAGCCAAAGTAAAAAAAAAAACCTAAACGTAATAAATCCGTAAATATTGCCAGGATTTTATTTTATTAACGAAAATTTATAAATACCTAAAAATATAACATCATTGTCAAAAAATTATGAAAAGGTAACTAGGTAATGGTGACCGAATAGTATGAATATACGTCATATTTACTAAAATATCATTGACGGAACCCTAAAAAGTAGTATATAGTTGCTTGTCAACAGTAGTGAGTGTATTAAACTTATCAAGTATCCAGATAGCTATAAAACTAACCTAACTAAACCTAATTGAAAATGTTGTTTATCTTATCACTCAAAGTCAAAGTTAAAGTCAAAATCATTTATTTCTATAGGATGTTATTACATCACTTAGATCCGTCATTACATTTTTTTGGGTGAGTTCACTAACACAATAATGGCGGAATTGAAAATGTGTTTGTTTTAAGTAGGTATAGATTATATCCATAATGCCATAACATGGACGTATATACGTCCATGATCCATAATCATGAATCGCAAATATTCGTAGCTAAGCACTGTTAATATGAATTTGGCATCGTAATGGGGTATTTTTTTGCACTTCAACACTATTTACGTGATTGTATAGGTGCGAAAGAGTGCGCAACCCAACAAACAGAAAGAGATAGCATTAATTTGGGGTAAGCTGGCCAGCGGAGCTCAAATTCGACAACATTCTTTAATGTTTTTAAGTCGTTTTTTGACTAATTCCTTGATTTATTTATTTATTTTATTATTTGTATATTTATAAAATACTATGCCGTTTACAGACAATATCCAAATCACCTGCACATCACAGAAAAAAACTAAAAGTAACATCAATATTAAATAAAGAAGCTACAAAGTATTATCGCATTATATTATTACTATTATCGAGAAAAATCACGTTTCTTGTGACTTTTACAAATGAATGTGTGAAAATTAAAACTTGTAAATTAAAATTGTAGTGAAGTGACCGTTTTTTATTAATTTATGATACATTCATGTGTACAAAAAAATGGGACTCTGATATCAAATAAATTAAGTATAAATAAAATAAAATATTAAGTTTATCATGTCTAAGAATATCATAAATAAATCGTTACTTTGGTAGCAGTCACTAGGCGAAATGTAGTTCTTGCAGGTGGCCACCCTACTCCACTTTGCGCGGCAGCGGTCAGAAGGCGGGGCTTATCGGCAAACTCGCGTCGAAGCTGGCTTCACTGTCAATTCGAGAGCTGCGAAGAGTACGCTCGCGTCTATTACGTGGTGTGTTTATAGTGAGGAGTGGATTTTGTGATGAGATTATCGAATACCGTGAAGTGAAAGATAGTGTTGTTTTATCAACGAGTGAAACTCATGTGGTCAAAACATTTTCTTATGTGTAATTTAAGTGATATATGAAAATGTCTAAAGCACCGTTTAGTGCAGAATTGTTTTTTGCCACGTAGTGACGCGAACGGGTAATGATTCCTAATGTGGAGTTCGAAGCAAGATGGTTAGAGAGACTCGGCATCTGTGGGTTGGAAATTTACCCGATAACATTCGCGAGGATCGAATAAGGGAGCACTTCAAACGGTAAACAATTTCTATCTCAACTTTCTTTACTTCGAAATCTATGCAACTTTCACACGCTGCTAGTTTTATAGTCTCTTTCCATAACAGAAATGCTTTGTAAATATTATATGAACGTACTTACCAGCTTGTTACATACTCAGAATCTATTTATTGCTTTGTTTACATTTGGATGTTTAGTCAGTCAGGAGGTATCTAAAACGTTAAACATTAGAGTACCTGGCTTGCCAGATAATATAAATCGATACCGCAGTAGGAGCGCCGTGCTTCGCTATACTGCGTATAGCCTATAGGTAGGTAGGTACACAATGGGTTGTCTTGTCGGTTTGCGGCTCAAGTATGTAGGTACCTACCTTTCGGCGTTGCCGGGCGAACCGGCACGTCAATGACGGCATGTTGCAATGCATCGTCGCAAGATTGAGCGCGCTGCTCGACTCGAGCTGCTTTTCACTGTCTGAGCTTGTGACAGTATATTAGGTAGGCGGCAAACACATGCATAAAATATGGTTTGTACCATAGGCTTAATATGACGAGTACCTATAAATCTACCTACCTTTATTTTGGACTAAAGTATCAGGATCTATATGTAGAAAATTTGTTGAAGGGCATGTCCAATTTTCCATACCCTGCCTTATATTTTGCTCTTGCCAAAAATTGTGGCATTCTGGTTACTACACAGATCAAAGCTGTAGGTCTGGTATGTTTTGAAATAAAATTAGTGTGTTGGTTGGTTTAATCATGTATCAACCAAAGAAACACTTTCCTCATTCAAATTCTTAGGTAGGGTCTACTAGACCTAAATGCTTCTCTTAAGTTTTTATAGAAATATAAAATACCATTACCAACACAAGGTTTCATAGTACCTACCTATAATAACTGTGTTTCAGACAAAATTCTACCTACAATCAATTCCCTCTGAGATATTTAGTCTAAACTAATAATAACATGGCTGGCCTCTCCACATTTTTATGAGAATAAATAGTAAAGTAATGTGAAGGGACAGGCCATGTCAGTTTATCTTGCCAAAAAAACTTTCATAACAAATATAAAACTAATATTCGATCTCTTTTTATTCTGAAAAACAATAAAAAGACCTCACCAATTTTATTTTTTTTCTTCTTATAGCAACCGTCTACCCATTTTTGGGGACATTATTAATCCTTTAAATTCTAATATATATATATTTAAGTCTTACCATGAAAACTATGTGGATGTATTTGGCCAAGACCTTTTTTCTTACCATAAAAGCCAGATTTCATCTGCAGACGGCTGTGGCAGTAGGTATTAGTAAAATCTACATACCTACCTACCTAAAAAATGCCATGTGGTTGGCGTGTTAGGGAAATCCCGTGTTCGTGGTGATTTTCGTATCTCTATTCGCTACGCGTTGGCGCCATTTTGTTTCAAGGACAAAATGGGCTTCGCCAACGTTTGTGCGTACTTTTTTTTTTATACGTACTAGTTTTATATTATTTAATACCATTCATGTTGCAAAGATGAAAAGTTTAGATAAAATACAGAAACTCGTAAAAATTTGGGGTAGGTGAATTACCTATTTCAGAAGAAGATAAATAGCTTCAGTACGACTGTACAATTATTTATTTTATGCTACTGCTAACAGCCTTCAGATGTTGTAGCGGTCAGAGAGTTCGCCTCTCTATTCGAGGTTGTGGGGTGGAATCCCAGTGTGGACACTGTCTAACAAGTCACTTTCTACTACTATCCCCAATTTGCAGGAATCACCTTCTATCCATCCGAAGAGCTTATGATTCCATGCTTCGAAAAGCACGTTAAGCTACTGCCTTAACTACCCCCAAAACCTGCCATTCATCTCGATTTTGAGCTTTTGTATTCAGCCATACTACGCTGGTCATCACGCTCGCTACCGCGGGAGTATTGCCCACAGGTTTGCCTTGATGTGTTTTTCACTCTAGCACTCCCTGATTCCAGTTGTCGGTCCTATTCTGCAACAGGCAATCCATGTCCATTACTTATACTTTTATATAATAAAGAATTCACTGACTAAAGTATTTTATTATAAAAAAACTATTTCAAGTGTTTATACACTGAACTACACTAAAACTGCGCCAAACATCCCTGAGTACTAATCATTATTATAAAGCAGAAAATGAAAAAAAAATCCCTAATAATTTATCCTTAAGTACTATTTAAAATCAATCTTATGATAAACAATTCCTCACTGAAATTTTTATGATTCAAAGTTGATCTGCCTGACCCATATAATTCAAAACAATGACCTGACTCATGCATAAAATAACTAACATAGAGTTGTGGCACCTTCCAATGTCTACCTCCAATGCCTGTTACCTCAGCTGAAATATACCGATACAATGAGGCCAATTCCACAGTCAACTGTTTAAAGTTAATCATAAATGTAAAATTTTCATGTTTATGAATTGCCAAAAGCTATTCCGGTAACATGGTCCAACTAAATTTAAACACCGTCTGACGTTTATAAAATTGATTTTGACATGTATAAATTGCATTTGGTAGTGTTGCCATTTATGCTGACGAAAAAAGAAATGAGTGAATGAAATACCAAAAAAGATAGGCTAGCTGAGGACATTCACACTAAAAAAAAGTAAAAGGAAAATAAAACAATCAACACATCGAGGCCAATTCCACAGTCAACCAAGTTAATTAAACGTAAATTTTTTGGATCTTCTTTTTCTTCTTCTTCATCGTGTGGGTTGTAAGGTCGACAACCGACCTCACAAACCCTAGTGTCAGTGTTATAGAGCTGCCAAAGTCCTATAACTTGGCTCGTGTAACGACTAGATAGTAGCCGGGACCAGCGGCTTAACGTGCCTTCCGAAGCACGGAATCATCTTTCTTTTCGGACAATCAGGTAAATCAGCCTGCAAAGTCCTAACCAAACTGGGGGAAGTCTCGCAAAGAGATTTTTGCTTGACAGTGTCGAATCGATAATTTTGTTGAACATTAATACTATAATATTTTAGAGGACATAAACACCATTTTTACACTTATTATAATTATAATAATATTTTATTTTTGAGGAAAAATACTTTCGTCTGTTTTTGGGAGACGGATAAGATGACAGTAAAAGCACAAAGGAACTTAGTGGTAATGAGATTCTATATCCAACACTCCCCCTCACGAAGTTTATTTGTTCATCATATCTCCAGAAATTTACTGTAAACCGATTTTCCGGCGTAGTTCAGTATGCCTGGGTTTTGGTAAAGCTTTTGTAAAAATATCTGCTTCCATATTGCGTGTATCTTTATACTTAACGACTATTTTGTTAACTTGTACACATTCTCTTATAAAGTGTTCTTTTATTGCAATGTGTTTGGAGTTCTTACTGCTAACAGGGTTCTTAGCAAGTTTTTGTGCTGCCATGTTGTAGCTATAAATCGTCATAGGCTCTGGATATTCACCAATGTCCTTTAATATTTGTGATAGATGGATAGCTTCTTTTGCAGATTCAGTCAGTGCCATATATTCTGCCTCTGCTGTCGATAAAGCGACAGTATGTTGCTTCTTTGTACTGTAACTTATTATAGCACCACCATACTTGAATAAGTAGCCAGTGTAAGATCTTCTGTCTATTTGACAGGATGCCCAATCAGCATCAGTTATTCCATAAACTGGTAATGCTGTTTTTCTGAATCGGAGTTTTATATCTCTGGATCCTTTCAGGTATCTCAGTACCCTTTTTGCTGCTTGCCAGTGAGTTGCATCATGACAAGTGTTAAATTGGCTAAGATAGCTCACAGCAAACATTACATCTGGCCTTGTTGCAATCGCCACGTACATCAAAGATCCGATTAAGTTTTGATATGGCATCGTTTGATCATTTTCTGTAGCCTTTTCTAATTTTAAATTTGGCTCCATAGGCGTTCCAACAGGATTACACTCTGAAAGTTTGAACTTTTCTAAAATATTATCAATATATTTTTCTTGAGACATATGTATTTCGGAGTTTGGTTGTTCAATTTCGTTACTTACGTAGCCCCATAGTTAATTTTTTGTTAATAAGGCTTTGGCGTGAATACGCCACGTATCGTAATTATCCCGATTTAAAGTTTCAATGCTATATTTTGACGCCATGGGTATGGAAATAAAAATTAACCCATAACCTATAATATTTTAGAGGACATAAACACCATTTTTACACTTATTATAATTATAATAATATTTTATTTTTGAGGAAAAATACTTTCGTCTGTTTTTGGGAGACGGATAAGATGACAGTAAAAGCACAAAGGAACTTAGTGGTAATGAGTTTCTATATCCAACAAATACAACGTAATCACTTCTCTTACCTCTCTGCTGTATCTGCAACAACGGCGCCTATGCATTTATTATTTACAAAAGAATTACAAAATGTCTATTTAAATTTAGTCGCCACCTATTTAGGTGCCGCATAAACTCAACTAAGATTATACGGCAAACGTCAAAACATTGTACCGCTGGAATAGCATTCGACGCATAAACGTAAGTCGAATCAGTAAAAAAAAAATTATGAACGTCAACTAATTTATTCGTCTTATGTCAAAATAAGTGGTCTGCTGAAATAGTATAAACCTTATTTTATTTAGGATTAACTTTAAACATGAGCTGTGGAATCGACCCCAATATTACTATTACCAGAAAGTCGGCAGTAACAAATTCGGCAAGGGTTACGGTTCCCGTTACGCAAAAAAAAAAAAACGCTGTGTGATGGATGAATAATTTGTACCTTAAAAGGAAAAACGAAACCCTTAAGAAACAGAAACATTACGTCGTGTAAGGTGCTTTGATGCGAAACTGCCTATTTCAAAGCAGTCCATCCAGCGTACGTGATGCGCGAACTATAGAATAAGGATGCATATAAACCCACATGACGTCTTCAAGCCATATCATATGCGTTCCTGGCTAAGGTGTCTTTCGTACTGAGAAATCTAACGATATGATGACGTCGATACTTAGGTAGGTAATGCATTTTTATTACGTCGCGGACGCGATGCTGTTTTTGTGCCTTTCTGCTATGTGAAACTTTAGAAACAAGTAAGTTAGTTGTAAGCTGCTCCAGCCAGTTCAGTCTCTCCGACAAAATCGGACAAATTTTCCTTTACGAGCTATATATAGGTATATTGATTATCAGTTAAGAGGTAAACCTTGGTATGGGGAGGCGGCGCGGCAAAAAATATTATAAACTTTTGATGATATATAGTTTACTTTAAAGATATATTGTACACATTTGCAAAGCGGCCAGTCATTATATTCATTTTTTAAATTTTGCAGGGTAGATACATGACCAGGGAAGAGACTTTGTATGAGATTAATAAAAAAGTATGCTTTTTCAATCAAATTCTAATTTTATTAGTAACTATCAAAACAAGCTATACTTTAACAAATTATTAAATTTATTTTAAAAAATAACCATTATTTTCACTCTAATTAAGTGTGGTTATATGACGATTGGTCTCTACCCTGGCACTCTAAAAGGCAGGGGAGATATGCCAGGGGAGGTGACGTTTTCACTTTATATATATATATATATATAATGTGTATCTGCAAAATTATCGATGATAAGGAAATGGCAAGATAACATAATCATATTATTATGCATTGCACTAAATAACTGCAAAAACATTTTATGTAGAATCAAAATTTAAGATTTTTAGCTTGCCATGGTAGAGATCTTTTTTTTTTCACACATCTATATCGCCGAGCGGTGTGACCGAAATAGCCACCAATATAAACGCACGGATGGCTCGCTTGTCAAATGTTACAAATTTTACGGCGATTGGCAAAGGCTCCATTAATTTAAACTTACCAAAAACCAAATATTAATGAAATAATAAAGAAATACAAATGCCAGGGTAGGAGACGCTGAATACGCGGGACAAAATATGTTCTGTTTTTTTTTCAATTGAAAATCTATTGTATAGCGTTATTTTTTAAAACTATTTCAGACCAAGTTTTCAAAATTAATGATATTAAAGTATTTGGAAGCCGGCGTGTTTATCGTTATCGATTTATGTAAAAACATAGAAGGGACAGACTAGGGTAGAGACATTAAGACACAGTGCTTTATAAGAATACTAGTAGTTTTTACAAAAAAGTCTAGGATTTTATGATTTTTTTCACTGGACATCGAAAATACCTCTTAACTGATAATCACCCATCACACTTTAAACGTTTCAGAGAGCATTGAGCGTTGTCATACAGGTAAATTGTTAGTACCTTACCCAGTATAAAAGAGCCGTGAAGCGTGTCACCCTCCTCGAATTCCCAGTTGTGAGTCATGAAAACTCTAACTTCGGGTGTAGGGTACGTGCGTTGCATACGTATATACATATAATGTCTTTAGTTGGGATAGAGCAAAGCCCAGAATCATAGACTTGGTACAATATAGTGTTGTCAATATAATCTGTAATTTTAAATCATAATCATAAAATCGAATATCACTATTAAAATCGTAATTACTATCGTAAGGTAAAAATCACATAGTTATGGGCATTTCTCCACTAAATGGAAAATCGCTGTCCCAAGCTAATTTTATGTAATAAATCTTAAAATTTCTCAGTTCTTTGTATCAATACCGACATAGTATTAGGTATTCTTGGCATGGCACAGCTTATTTAGTAATTTAATAATAGAATATTCGAATAAATGAACCTCAAAGGTCTCAAAACACAGTCCTCTGGTATGTCCCTTTTCCAGAATTACAAATCTTGTTACAAATATATTTATTTTTTTGCCGTTGATAATTGAATAAAAAATATCCAAATACATTAACAAAAACATAAGCATCTTTATACATCATAAATTATATTTTTACAATGGAATTTTATCAAGATATCTTTGTGCGAATGCTGTCCTTAAATTATCAGAACAGTCCTCTGTTAAAATTTTAAAACCCCGCTGAAGTCGAATTAATTTTGGCGCGAAGCATTTAGATCGTGAAAGGGAACGCAATCGGTGTGAAGTTCGTTCGGTTGTGTAGCTAAGCGGGCAGCCGCCATTTTGTATAGTGCTACTACTGCGTCAGCTGGTGAACCACGCGTCTGGCCGTTAGTGAAAACAGTCCACTGGTAAGCCTTTTTTAAACTATTTTAAGAGGTTTAATAACGACAATTTGTTTAAAATAATTCATCATCTTATATGTAACATCACATCTGTTTCGTTTATCTGAATGTTTTTAAATGATATTGTTTTATTAAGTATTTATGTAAAAATGACAGTCCCCTGGCCAACAGTCCCCTGTCATTTCACAGTACAATGAAACATTCGGGAATAAAATTTCTGCGAAAAGACAAGTTACTGTATTTTTAACTATTATAAAGACTGACTTTAGTGTCATACAATTTGTCTTAAAAATACTGTTAAACTAAGAAGTTGATTTTTTCAAGTTTCACGCAACTGTCATTAGGCTTAAGAAAAGTCACTATAATAAGTAAGATTTGTTTTAATACTGTTGATTTATTTAAAAAAAATACATATTTTAAGAATGGCAAAGAAAAATAAAGACTTTGAAACAAAAATACTAATTGTTTTGCCCATAAAACATTCCCCTTGATGGTTAAAACAGTCCCCTGTCACGGTTTTGCAAAAAATCGTAAATAACTCAAAAATCAAGATAAAAATGTGTGGGTTTTTTAAGATATATATTTAATTTACTATTGCCATTCATTTTATTAACAAACATTCTCAACATTTAATAAAATTACTTCAGGACAGTAGTCTTGTATGGACGAGTTCCAAATAGCAGAGAAACACCCTTATACATCTCAACAGTAAAAAAAATAATCTAAGATCCTATGCATATTTTTTTTTACTTGATAATGTCCCAGGCTCGAGGAATAAATGCCAGAAGCTGAAGTATGCTTTATTATTTCGGTCAAGGTGTCACCAAAACAAATCTTTTCTGTGCGCCTCTTCGTCTTTGCGTTTCTTTGTCTTCTTCCGAAGCAGTCAACAGAGTTTTCCACTAGATATCAATCAATCAATCAGCCTATTGCAGTCCACTGCTGGACGTAGGCCTCCCCAAGGGTACGCCAAAGCGCACGATCACCCGCTTTCCTCATCCAGCCACCACCAGCGACCTTCTTCAGGTCATCAGTCCACCTGGCAGGGGGCGTCCCACACTACGCTTCCCGAGACGCGGTCTCCATTCGAGAACCCGTCTGCTCCAACGCTCATCGGTTCTGCGACAGACGTGGCCAGCCCACTGCTACTTCAGCTTGCTACATTTCTGGACAATATCCACCACCTTGGTCCTCTGCCGGATGATTTCGTTTCGGATTTTATCCCGTAGCGAAATACCAAGCATAGATCTTTCCATAGCTCGCTGAGTGACATGTAGCCGGTGGGCCAGCTTCACCGTCTGTTCCACGTCTCGGCTCCGTATGTCAAAACGGGTAGGACACACTGGTTATAAACCCTGCTTTTCAGGCATTGCGGTAGCGGCGACGAGAAGATATGACGCAGTTTTCCGAATGCTGCCCAGCCCAACTGTACTCTTCTTGCGATTTCACGCTCAAAGTTGTCTCTACCCAACTGCAATGTCTGCTCAAGGTAGACATATTCTTGGACAACTTCGAGCACTTTGCCATTGATCGAGATCGGTTCCGGAGTGATTAGTTCGTTGAACATGACCTTAGTCTTGTCCAAGTTCATCCGGAGACCGACTGACAGTGAGGCAGCGTTGAGACTTTGCAGCATTTTTTGCAGATCCTGCAACGATTCAGCCATTATGACTATGTCGTCGGCAAAGCGGAGGTGACTGAGATATTCGCCATTAATGTTGATGCCCAATCCGTTCCAATCTAGGGTTTTGAACACATCCTCCAGTGCGTTGGAGAACAGTTTCGGAGAGATGACATCCCCCTGTCTCACTCCTCTGAGCAACTGGATGGGTTTTGTCTTATGATTCTGTACTTGGACGGACATCGACGCCATACTGTACAGGCTTCTCAGTACCTCCACGTACCGCCAATTGACTTGGCATCGCTGCAAAGATTCCAGAACAGCCCAGGTCTCGATGGAGTCGAAGGCTTTCTCGTAGTCCACAAATGCTAGACACAGCGGCTGATTATACTCTTGCGACTTCTGTATAACCTGTCTCACTGTGTGGATGTGGTCTACGGTACTGAAACCATTTCGAAACCCAGCCTGCTCCGGAGGCTGGAAGGCGTCAAATCTTGCGGCGAGACGGTTTGTGAGGACTCTCGAAAACAGCTTATAGATGTGGCTTAAGAGCGCGATTGGTCTGAAGTTTTTCAGGAGAGTATTATCTCCTTTCTTGAAAAACAGCGCCACCACGCTCTCACTCCACGCCTTCGGGGTAGTTCCATTGGCTATGACGGAATTAAATAGCTCCTTTAACTTTCTCAGTACTTCCACTAGATAAAGTTATGTCAATTAGTTTCAATTGGTAGGTACTGTCAGGTGGACGTAGCTCTTTGAAGATGGGAGGCACTCGCTTCTAGCGCATAAATCCGTAGCTAAATAATGACTCCAATATTTGATTACAATATTTTTGTATTATCTTTTCTTCATTTCAATCCCTAATCCACACCATTATTTTCTTCAGCCAATCATTCTCTGACTCACTACGTCTAATTAGCTTTTTTACGATATATAGGGCGAATATCGAGTGCCAGCAACAACAAACAAAGGGAAAAGTGCGCGGAGACTGCATGTAACCAATGCAATCTCCACATCCCTCCTCCTACAGGAAAATGATCAGCCGATCACAAAAGATAAACCTAACTAATTACCTAAAAGTGCGTATAATATTTCATTTAACAAACCCTATGATTTGTACAAGAAGCCATAGCTAACAGCTACCTGGTGGAACAACGTTTCACCAAATACGAATAATTAAAACCACGCCAAAAGATTATTCATTCAAGTACAACTCATGGTACACTACATGAACCAAAAGAACAATAAATAAATTTTGAAGAATTAATAGAACAACTAACAGCGACACAAAACGTTCAACATAATATCAACATTGGACCATGCTGCCATAATTTACCAATAAGAACAAACGAAATTATTATTATGTAATATCAGATAAATCAAATTATGACAACAAAATCCCATCAACATAATGAACAAACTTTAAGTGATCACACCTAATCTAAACTTAAATATTTCAACCTAAGCTAAGACAAAAACAAATGAAAAACGCGAATACAAAGTCTAAAAATCGAAGTAGCGGCAGGTCTGGAACAGGAGCTCAGGCCTATTCGTATATGTAGAAAAATAATGATCACCTACACTATGCGTCACTTACGTTAAATATTAACCGAATAACAAGATCTTTTCCGAAGAACTATAAATATTCGATAGCATATCTAAAATGAGTGGCCTATACACTAAGCTCACCCTCCCCTTATAGAAAATAACAACCCCATTAAATAGCTAGATTTTTAAAACCTTCTTTTCTTCATGAAGTTTCTTTTTTTAATATATAAAATGTTTATAAACTACTTATTACGAATCTGCAAATAAGAGCTGGATTAATCCATTCGAGTGAAAAACAAAAATTAATAGAACTTGACTAAACCTAATAAGCATAACATGAAACCAATAAGCGTTCTCGAATCCACCGACTCATAAAATACTAAACCAATACGATCGTGCTAAGAAAAAGCACATCTCATGAGGATGCATATGTCCTATTATGAGATCCGACAAGTAATGCTCAAACCAAACGAATATCTCGAACGATTGTTGATTAAATGAAAATACCATAGCTTAAGTCAAAAGTCCATGACAAACAAAAATAAATAAAATGTAAGAATAAGTTATCAAACTATGCCATATATAGACAAACATTAAGTTACCCATCATACAAAAATAAAAATAAATTTATATATAGAGACAATAATAATTATTTGTTGACAAAGACGCTGACATAACATATCAACTACAAATGACGATAGAAGTTCATGACGAGTTGTGAATAAAGTAAGGCATAGGACAGATCAAGGGAAACAAACGCCAAGTTACTATAAAATAATATTTTTAAACACGCAATCTGAACGGTTTCAGAGAATTATGGTGAAATATTAAATCACGTCTGGAGCTTCCATCTATCTTACGTAGTAAATAATTATTATTAGATAGCCTTCGAATAACACGAAACGGACCTTTATATGGACGCGATAACTTCTGACCAACATTTGTTATTCTTTTAGGATTATATACCAAGACTAAGCTACCTGGATCGAACGTTACGAACCTGACTTTCCTGTCATAATATTCCTTTTGAGTCATTTGCGATTTACGAATATTTCTCAACGCACAAGAGATCATTCTAATATTAGCATTATTGCGAGCAGCAATATCCAAATCATTACGATTAGATACAATATCAACATCAGAACGCAAAATTGGGTCTCTAGCAAAAACAATAGTGTAAGGAATCGTATTTGATGACGCCTGTCTCGATATATTATACGCGTACGTTGACATGGGCAAATACATGCACCAATCTGCTTGACTCTCGTTTGTATACATCGCTAAACTCTGAGATATAGTGCTATTAAAACGTTCTACGAGTCCAATGGTCTGAGGATGCCTAGTTGCAGCAACCGATAACGTGGAATCAAAAAAAGCTATCGTATTTTTAACCATGTGTGATGTGAAAATTGATCCACGATCTACAATGACTTCATTTACCATACCAAATTTACAGAAGATCTCTTGAGTAAGAAAATCACTAACGGCCTGAGCAGTTGCACTTGGGACTGCTCTAGTTATCGCGTATTTCGATAAATACTCTAAACAGACTATGATGTATTTGTTTCCTAAATCCGAGGTCGGAAGAGGTCCTAATATGTCAAGGGCTATTTTATCAAAAAGATGATTGACTTCAATCGGTTGCATCGGAGCAATCAAATACGATCTCTTCCTCTCTTGACATTCTTTACAACTCTCGATATATCTAGAAATTTTCTTTTCAGCATCAAGAATAAAATATCTGTCCCTAAATTTACATAAAGTCTTCGTAAGACCAAAATGCGCTCCATTCCAAGGATCATCATGAATTTCCTTCATAACGTCATTAAATGAAGCTTGAGGAACAACCAAACGATCAACATATCTGTTACCTATCCTACACCTGTGAAAGAGCTTATTGTCTCTAGTAAGAAAACCTTTATAGTGTAGCCGAGATCTAGAAGCAATCCTTGAAACTTGTTCAGTGCAAAAACTATCAACGCTTTGATCAAATTCAAAACGAGAAGCTTCAATCCTGTATAACTCTAAACCATCCTCAACAACATCCTTAGGAGAGGTCTTCTTAACATCAACATCCTCAATTAATGGATTCCTGCTTAGGAAATCAGCAATTTGGTTATCTTTGCCCGAACAATATATTATATCAAAATCATATTGTTGAATCGCTAAAGACCAACGAGCTAAACGCCCATTCATATCCTTTTTAGTACGGAGCCATACCAAAGCTTTGTGATCCGTCACGACGTCAAATTTCATTCCCCATAGTAAATGCTTAAAATAATTAAGAGCCCACACTAGAGCCAAACATTCCTTTTCGGTAATCGTATACCTGGTCTCACAATCAGAGAGCTTACGCGACGCGAAAGCAATCGGAAATATTTTATCATCACCCTGCAATAAACAAGCACCTAATGCTTTATCACTAGCATCGACAAATAATCTTGTAACTATGCCTTCGCTATTCGAAAAATGTCTTAATAAAGGGGGGTTCTGAATAAGAGAAAGAATTTTAGAAAATGCATGTTGCTGTAGTTCTGTCCAAATAAATTTGACACCCTTCTTCATCAACCTTGTTAGAGGCATAGCCAAATCCGCATAATTATCTAAGAATTTTCTATAATATGAAAAGAGTCCTAAAATAGATTTAAGTTCTTTAGTCGATTTTGGCACTTGGATCTTCATAATCTTTTCAAACTGTGATTGATCTGGTCGAATTCCCTGACCCGTTATTTCATAACCAAGAACGGAAACTTTTTCAAAACCAAATTTGCACTTACTAGGTTTAAGTGTCAAATTGCATTCTTTAATTCTATATAAGATTTCATTTAAAGATAAAGAAAATTCTTCAAATGTTTCCCCATAAACCAATATGTTGTCAATATAAACAATAGCATTTCGATATTTCATGCCCCCTAAAACACTATCCATAACCCGCTGGAAAATCGCACCACTTGTTTTAAGGCCGAACGGCATGACGTTAAATTCATACAATCCCGAAGGGGTAACAAAAGCAGTTTTATGCTTATCAGATTCCTTGATTCTCAACTGCCAATATCCACTATTTAAATCCAGATCCGCAAAATATTTGGCTTTAGCTAGATATAAAATTATGTCATCTATTCTGGGTAAAGGATATGAATCGGTAATTACTTTTTTATTCAATGACCTATAATCAATGCAGAATCGCCACGTGTCATCAGGTTTCTTGACCAAGACAACCGGGGATGCATATGCACTTCGCGACTCACGAATGATTCCATTTTCCAACATCTCACTCACTTGTTCCCTAATTATACTGTGTTGATGGTGTGAAACTCTATAAGGAGCTTTATGAATAGGAGTCTCGTCTGAAGTATTTATTTCAACTTCCATTAATGAACATGCCCCTAAATTCTTCGAATCAAACGCAAACTGCTTTTCATATTTGCCCAGTAATTCTGACAACTTACTTTTCTGATCTGATAATAAAGCATCAGAAATATTAAAATTATTACATTTCGTGTTATTCGTTAGGATCGTATCCTTTTTTAAATCGTCCAAATTTTCATTTATTGATTCTACCGTATTAAGAAAATAGATATAATCACCTTTCGGTAACGGCAATAAATGTTCGGACTCAGTCCCGGACTGAACATAATCAAGTGAAAACGCCGCGATTTTTGTATCATTTCTGAACCATACCTTATTCCTATCCAGTTCAATGAACTGTTTATCAAAGTTGACAATGGCCTTTACTGCATATAAAAAATCCTGCCCTAAAATTATATCAGGTACTAAATCGCACACAACTACAAATGCATGATTATAAACAATGCTATTTATTGTAATGTCCAATATAACAGAACATTCAGCTAATAACCTAATCCCATTCACCGTACGCAAACAAGAGGCGTTATCATTATATGCGTGTGACGGAATGAATTTATCCACTTTTTCAAGAAACGAAGAAGAAATCACAGAAATTGTGGCACCTGAATCAATCAACGCATTATGCACTACACCGTACAAATCAACACAAATAATAGGAGAAACGGGACGACTAAAATGACCGTCTACCAATGTAGTCCCATTCACTGGCGACGCTGAAAGTTTGGGTCATTACCCTGTATATTTCCAACGTTATCACGCGAACCGCTTCTTAAATTATACCGGTTTTGAGTGTATTGGGGTCTTGACGATCTCGCATCATTGCGGGGTCGGTTTGATCCAAAGTTAGTAGTACGTGGAGAAGATGGACTCCTCGGCGGCCAACTAGAAGATCTATTTTGCGGCGTGGAGTATAATTCCTGCGGTGAGGCTTGCGCACCACGCTGCCCAATATTTTCACTGGGATAACCATCACCCATTGAATTCGTATAACTGCTGGGCTCGCCACATCGAGTCGAGGTTATCTTCACTGGCAACGATAATTCAGTGTGTGTGGCCATAAAGAGCATCGAATACTCCATGCAGGTTTGTTTGAGGGTAGCGAAATCTTTGTATAATTGAGTTCCGAAATTACGTTTAAAAAAAAATGACATACCAGTCAAACATTGCTTAATTATTATTTTCTGGTCTGAAATCTTAGCCTTTCCGGCAAGAGATTCCACACGATACACATAGTCCATCAGAGGCTCATTATAATCTTGACGAGACTTATAAAACAACGAAGCATGGTCTATAGGAGACGGGAATTCTAAACAAATCGCTTTTTTAATATCCTCATATTTCGTAGAGGACGATTTTGTCAAATTATAATAGCTGAGAGCCGGCCCACATAGATAAGTAGCCAACACTAACGTTTTTACATCGTCACTCCAACTATTTATAGCGGCGATTATCTCGAATTGCGAGAAGAAGTCCTCCGCGGACGAATTCAGACCGTTATACTTATCAGACATAATTCAACTTTTTTTAACAAAATAATATCAATTGTACATCACCAAGGCATCAATGCAGAGAGACCTTTCCATGGTATCTCATCATCATTCTAATGGCTGCAATCGCTGCATTGGCCATCTCATTCAATATTAATTTCTTTATTCACAGTCTTTTCTTAGACTTTTTTCTGGAAAACGATTTCTTCATAAGTCTACACCATGTCAGGTGGACGTAGCTCTTTGAAGATGGGAGGCACTCGCTTCTAGCGCATAAATCCGTAGCTAAATAATGACTCCAATATTTGATTACAATATTTTTGTATTATCTTTTCTTCATTTCAATCCCTAATCCACACCATTATTTTCTTCAGCCAATCATTCTCTGACTCACTACGTCTAATTAGCTTTTTTACGATATATAGGGCGAATATCGAGTGCCAGCAACAACAAACAAAGGGAAAAGTGCGCGGAGACTGCATGTAACCAATGCAATCTCCACAGTACCTAGTTCTTCTATTTTAGTATATTTTAATGCCCGGTAATAGTGAATAAATCTGCGTCTATCGTCGATGTGTTGTGTGTAGAGAATGCGCTGGCGTTATCGTGATCGTGTACCACATAACGGCTGTGGTCAGTTTGCTTGGCTACATTCTAGCTAGCATCTTGCTTGAGCGGCCGCCCCACCACGGTTTTGCAATGTCGCGCTCCAAAAGCAGCACGGGTGCGCGGGCGGGGAACGCTGCTGGGTCGTCGAACCCGCGTCGAGCGTAAATACACTGACAACTATCTCTTAATTTTGAATTGTCTATTTTATTGCTCTCGCATTTTTAGAAGTCTGGCGGTCATGGTTTTATAAGAATGAAGTGTTCTAAACATAGATTCGCTAGTAGCGTTTTGAGCGTTATTGAAGTAATTCCAAATAGACAAACGTATCCGTAATTATGACCTCTAACTGAACGTACGCATTGATACTATATTTAACTGAATGTTATCGTTATCTTAGATATTATAAAGAATTCGGTATCTCTTGGAAAAACTATCAAGTCGGTCGGTAGACAAGTCAGTAAATTATAAAACATGTCAGGTGTATGTTTTTTGTTCATAAATAAAGATGAACCTAACAGCACACTAACAGGTCGTATTCTATCGACTGCTGCATAATGTTTCACATTTCGATGAAATATAACCGTGGTAACAAACCCGCGAATTGTGAGAATGTTAGTGTAGTGAACAACCACGAAAATCTTAAAACATATATTTCGATGAAGGTTTGTTTCGAATGCTGTTTATAATTTCTGCACGTGAAACTATTTTGTTAGGCAACTAGTAATTTTGGTTAGGCACTATTGGAAACTATTTATACTTTTTCATCTAAATCTTTTAAACATTCGCCTTCGCCTTTTACTGTTTGTTATTTTTAATCTGTCAGTCAACTATGCAGTTGTTTATTAATAATTCTCTTGGCGCTTTAGTAGGCGTTAACTGTATAAAACTTGAAAAATACTTATTAACACAAAGGGGAAATATCTTATACCTATTTAATTAAAAACGGTCGTCTAACTATACGTTGTGTGTGGCTTCGAAATATGGTCTCGTCAAACTGGTTGAATTGGTTCGCTCCGCTCACGTTCAATTGCCAGCCAACCGATGATCCACACTCCTCGCCCCGCGCCTTTCCTCTCTGTTCGCCTTGGTAAATGTAGTGGCGGCGCCCGGTGAGCGATCTGGCAACGCCGCCGCCGCTTGTTCATGTTTTGTACGTGTCGAGCCTCGATCCAACGCCGAGTCGAGCGCCGACGCCGAGTGATTCGTACGTACTCTACCTAGATAATTATTATGATCTACAGCGAGCGACCACGCTAGATATATACACAGCCATATTATCAATAATATGACGCAGAATATTCATCTGGCGTGAAATACATTTTGTTGTTAAATTAAATCTGTGTTCCATGTCGGTTCGTTTGTTTCTTTTATTTCTTATGGTTTTAACAAGAATAATTCGTATAGAATTTTTTTGATGTGCCTATAAGACTTTATGCATTTAGAATCACATAATATGTGGTAAATTCAGTCTGTAAGCAATTAATGTTCTGCTTTTGACGCTTTTCTCCACAGCACTCTGTTTACCTATTATCGTATTCAATCTGCTCGCTAGTAGGTGGTACGGGGGAGCTATCAAAGTTGAGTACCTACCTAACATCGTCATAAGTGTCACAGTTGTATGAACGTGAGTCATGCTAGGCTCTGTTTAGTCATTATTGTTTTTTGCCAACTAGCATAATTTTAATTAATTATTATCTGTTCCAACTTATCGCTTGTGGTCTATGCATGTGCCTCTGGTAGAATCGTGCGTGACTCGATAAAAGCTGAGGTTGAAAACTTGCCACTTCCGCCTGTTCTTCTCATTGAAAACGCTCGCTACACTACCATATCACCCTTACAAACATGATACCCAGATTAAAACGCATGTAAGGCTTTGATTACCTACCTATACCATATACCTACGAGTATATACAAATGCCATACTTAAATTAAAATAAAGGTTTTTAAAAAGGATGTTAAATCAGGCTCCTCATTTCTTACAAACTACACAATCACATAGCTTTTCCATTGCGTAATTAATAATACAAACCATGAAACATGTTCTATGATAGGTACTCGTCGAATAATAGTCAGTTTTTTATGTTGGCCAAGAAAGATCATGCCCGAGGCTCTCTGACAAAAGTTGCGACTCGGTGTGAAGGTGTTATGTGAAGAGGGATGAACATACAAACGTATATAATTATAAATATTAGATGAGCTAGTACATTACATTAGATTACTGAGGTGATGTATGTTTCATGCAATGAAATACTTTATTGTTTTCTGACGTATCCTTCAATAGCAGAGCTCCTCATTGGGACAACATTACTCTGCCGTTGAAGCGCTCCTGAATTTCTGAGGTCGTCGTCTGCATTAAGAAGAGACCATTTAACGCTGTTGCCAAACATTGCAAAAAAGTACTTAAAAACACTAATAATTTCGATCGTGTGAGCTTTAGTAGAATTAATGTCTTGTTTGTTTACGACTTCCGGGTAGCAAAGCAGAAGGGTAGAAAGCTGTTGAATCCAACTATTTGACGTCCATGGCTGTCAAATAGGTTTATTGGATGTTCTGCTAAAGTAAATGCCGATTTGCTACTTTGTTCGCAAGCCTTCGCGTCAGGATACTGAAAGCAAAATAAACAAAAGGATGACTAGAAGTTCTTCGCAAACTGGATGTGAACAAGGCTAGTGGCTCTGACGGAATTCCGGCCATATTATTAGCAAAACTGCATTTGAGTTATCTGCAGTATTGACGCTTGTACTGTCGTTCTCTCGTGTCGTTATCTCTGTCACTTTATCGTCCGGAGTAGTTCATAAATCAAATATTTTATCACATAAGATTATGTGGAACGTGTATTTAAACAACAACCAACTCGGGTCTAGAGGAAAGCAGTCTAGTGAGCGACAGTTATAGGTTTCGCCAAGTTTGCTCAACTGGTGGTGGTCTTCTAGCATACTCACAGCGAGTTCAGGGCGAGGCCATCGAGTCATACGAAACTTTACGGAAGCTCAAGGCATCCCACAGGGTTTCTGACATGTTGGCTATAAATACAGGTGTACCTCATGCATGAGTCTGTTCTGTTCTCTCGGCAAACCTATTCTTGCTGATCGCTTTACCTATACGATTTGCTGTGCTCAAGTATCTTATTATACGCAGACCGATAGCAATGTTATTGTTATCGAGATACGTGTCTAGTGTTCCTGCGTATGGTGTTGAAACTATGTGAAGCCATGGTTGATCTAAGAACTTCGCACTGTGTTTAAATGGAGTTAAGCCAACCTTGTGAGGTTCGACGCCAACATGGTCCTCCAAGAAACACTTTTACAGATAACTTAGCTCCTAAGTATTCCAAACCTAGGAAACCTTTTCTTCAACTTTATATTATGGGGACTCTATTGTGACAAAAACAAAAGCCGCTGCCAAAAACTTTGCATCCTCTTTAAGTATCGGTAAAACTTCACACCGAAACAATTACTAAGAGTATACTACACTTGTACCAAACGCAGATTATATCGTGCACAGAGTACTTATTGCTGTCACCTGTGGGATGGCTCTGGGAATTTTATCAGCTAGACGCATTAGACCCGGTGGACTGAAGAGCTATGAGACACGCGTCCGTCGATATAGTCAGTAGTATCGCCGCAAAGTGGCCAGCTACGCCCTATTTTTACACCACTGCTCAAAGATTTATCTGAGTGTGCCTAGACTCTCTGCGAGCTTATCCCACCACTCAGCTTATACCACTAGACTACAAAGCTGCGCTGTTGGGTGCGTTTCCACCCTCACTGTGTTGAGTTTCCTTAGTTCGCATCAGATGTTTTGCGTCGTTTTCTTTACACGTCGTGCACACAACCCAGGAGTATATTGCTCTTCTCACGTTGCCTCTGTATGGATAGGCATCTTCTGGGTGTTCGTGTTCCACCCTCGACCTCTTCGCCAACTAGGCACATGACAGTTTGCTGTTTCGGCGTCCAGATAACCAAATCTAAAATTTTTACAACAAATTATTTGACAGGAGTACATGCCACGGGTATAGTGTACTACGTAAGTAAAAAAAAACGTTCGATAGAATTTTTGTTAAATATAATTGTATGAATGATTCGTTATTTATTAGTGGAAATAATATATTATTATCATGGCGTAGCTGCTGTTACAGCCACAGATTAACTACTCTTACTTTGTAAGATATTTTGGAGATCGTATTGAATGTAGCAATATTTTAGTGAAAAGTGAGAAGAATATTAACATGTCCAGTATTTTTACACTATGTGTGTTTTCATACGGCTCGAGGGTTCCTGTGATTAGATTAGGGTTCTTATCTATCTCTCAAACCAGCACGAAAGCAAGAAATTCCTAGCTGATGTTAATTAATAACTTTCTGTAACTTTTATTGTAAACCAGCATGCATGTATATTAATGCACTTAACTATCAGTGTTTAGATGTTTTGGTAAAAAGTTTTTAATTTATTAGGGTAAAGTAGCAATTTGACTTGAGAGAAATATCCAGCGCCCGTCCCTATCTTCTTTCAATTCTAGTCTGGCTAGAATTAAATACATTTTCGTATGAATGTACATAAAATAGCACGTACCTAGTGCGCTCAGTAGCGGGACGCAATTGTAACTGCGATCGATGCCAGCCGAGCGCGCCAGCACCGCGGGGCGAGGGCGAGAGGCAATGCGCACATCGCCACTGCGCCGCGGCCGCCCCGCACTCTGCTAATGTACAGTTCTCGCGCGATTCCGCTCCCTATAAGTATTTTGTCCATAGCCAGCTAGCTAATGACTCAGCACTCTAAATGGCACTGCGCTTTTCTTTTATCAGTTCTCATAAATATGAAAAATCTATTCACAAATTAATCCTTCTGCCTTTCGTAAAGTAAAAAGAATGGCGGAAACATACGCGAGCAAGTTACTTGTGCAGCCCAACCTGGATTGGAGATTTTATTCTGAACCACGACTGGCGCAAGGCGAACTGCTCTGGTACCTATTACGAAATTCGTAGGTTGAGAGAATTACGATCGAAATAGACAAGTGTACTCGCGTCACATATTGATAAAAGCAAAGTTTAACTTAAAAAATAATTAAAATTATGACGAATTGTGACGTTATTTTTATAATAAGTCCTATATTTTCTATCTTTTTCTTATTATTTCTGCTCTGTGTAACGGATACCAGATGTTGCTACACTTAGCGAGTACAACGCTCCTTTCGATGGCCTTGCTCTAAATGTCTGTAAAGGACTGGTTTGCACTTAACCTACGCTGAGGTTTCAGAAAGTAGAAACGAGATTATTACTTTTAGATTACAGTGCTTTCCTAACGAGGCTAAATGCAAAATCAGTAAACCTATGATAGTAATATAACCAATTTCTGAAACACATAAGTTGTATAGAATATTATAAAGTAAATCGTATCATCCAATTGCATTACGTTGTTATGTTTAAATGGATACCGCATATTGTTTCACTATATTGAATATCTTTATATGCATTTCTTCGATGGCGTATTCCATATCTAATCTAGATAATCTAGGTAACATTAAAATTCAATAGGGTAAAGTTCTAAAAATGGTCTTTTGTATGACATTATAAGAAGGGAGAGGCTTGACATTTTGTTGTGTACTTAAGGTAAGGGAGAGGCCTGACATTTTATTCTATTGAACTTTGAATGCCGAGCCCATAGTACGGCGAGAAATAAGAGTTCGGTCACGATTTGAACTCTTCTTCGATGTGGTCTTATTTATAGTGTTGATCAAAATTTAAAAGTTAGTAACTGTCTGTTCCTTCGTTCTGGACCTAAAGGTTTGTTTCGATGCCAAGATATTCGGATACTGAAACTCGTAATTTTTACACAAGTTTATCTGTCTGTCTCAATATTTATGACGATTATTTTTTTCTTCAGACTCATACTAACGGGTTTGAAGATTAGATTTGAAACAAAATATGTTTTATTCTAAATGGGCACAAGTCTTCAGACTGTAGGGGAAGTTTAATATTCTAATAGTATGGTAGCTAGAATAGAACAGCTTGGGCATCAAATTGGACAACTTTATCGTTAATGAGGTTGGACTAGTTATTTATTTCATGTAAATATTTTAATAAAGAAAAAAAATAAGAATAAAGAAAAGTATAAACCTGAGTATTTTTCAAAAAATGTAATGTCTGTGCCCGTATCGCATCCGTCTAGTCATAACTTACGAGTATACCTACGCATGAGGTTGTCCTAATGCAGTGGAAAATGTACTTTAGAACGAATTGTTTGTAATACGATAAGTATCCCTGATATCTGCTATATTCTAAACTTTAAGATCAGCAAGCAAAACAATGTAAGGACCTAGAAAAAGTTAACGGCCTTTGGACCAGAAAATATTAAAAGTAGTGATGACCAATGATAGTGTATTGGGTAGGTTCCACAAGGTATACAATTACCGAATATTCAAGAATAGAGATAAAAAAATTGTTCAGAAATGGATGTCTTTCGAATAAATTGATGATAACTTAATGACAATATCACTCACGTGAAAAGTCTTAAGTTTACACATTATAGGTACTTACTGCTTTCGTTTCACCTAAGGGTGATTATCGTTCGTATGGAGAGGCAGCCCGACAAATAAAAAATGCCTTTAGATGGTATAGTTTACTTCAAAAATACATTATATTGTACACATTTGTAAATACCTATAGTACATAGCGATACATACATGACAAGGGAAGAGACTTTGTATGAGTTTACTAAAATAATATGCTATTTTAATAAAAAAATATCAATCATATCAGGCTATATTTTGTCAACTTATCAAATCTAATTTCTAAAATAGCAATTAAATGTACAAAACTAATTGTATAACTAAGCAATACTTTTTTTATGTCATCATTAGTTATTATAACGAATTTCATCTTCCTTTTTTGACCAAATAAGTTTTACTAAATGCTTGTAATTATGCTGGTATTGGTCAAAATGTCTATCATTATAACAGTAAACTATTAAGATAGGTAGGTAAATATAACGTTTACGTTTAGCTATACTCGTAAAAGCTTTATGGATGGATGATCGTAGGTACTTTCGATGTCCAGTGCAAAAAATCATAAAACACTCAACTTTTTAAAACTTGGAGATATTTGCAAAATTATCGATATTTGAAATGTGCAGTTAGAGGCGAATGATGAGAGTAAGGTGGACGAAAAGGAAGACCAATGAGGAAGTTCTGATTATGGTAGGAGAGAGGTGAAGTTTGATCAGGACCATAGTCCATGGAAAATAGAATAACGATATGGCAAAAACATAAGAATGTCCTCGTGCCAAACTTTGAACTTGCCATGAGAGGGGTATATACTGCCGAGTGGCATGGTCTTAAGCACGCAACGTTCACTAGTCACTTGCTACAAACTTCATGTCGATTTTCAGACTCCATTTTAAACTTACAAAAACCAAATATACCTATGCTTAGATCAATTGATCTAAGTACCTACGTAATGATAAGCAAATACAAAATGCCAGGAAGGGAGACGCTAAATACGCGGGATAAAAGTGTTTTGATTTCTTTCCCTACTTTGCAAAAGCAATTATTTTAAAGTAGGTACATTATTTTAATGGAAACAGGCGTATTTATTATCGTTAAATCGATTTATGTAAATAATACACTAAAGGGGCTTTTATAAAACTGAATGCCCAAATAATGCTTTATGAGAATACTTCCCAGTTTTTACAAAATACGAGGGCAGCGCTGAAAGTATCGGAATATTTCCGCTTTTCCTGTAACGTCTTTCTGTCACGAAGTCTTTTCGAACTTGTCAAGTTGGTTTAAAAATGGAATTGACTCGAGTAAATTCGAGAGCAATGATTTATTATGACTTTCGAAGTTGTTTAACACAAAAACAGTGTGTTGATCGGATGATTTCTGCATTTGGTGATGAATCCCCATCTAAAACTACAGCTTATAGCTGATTTGCGGAATTTCAACGTGGACGTGTTACTGTGACGGACGATCCGCGTCAAGGTCGCCCAAAAACTGCAATCACCCAAGATAACGTTGATGCCGTGCGTAAGCTGATTGAGGAAGATCGGCATGTGACATATCTTTAGACATTGGCATGAGATTCAAATAATCTTGCATGAAAAATGGATCCCGCATTCGCTCTCTGAGGAGCATAAAGCGGCCCGCGTTACTTGGTATGTCAGAACTCTCGAGAACACGGAGGATGTTCAAATGCTGTATACAGCATCGTATCAGGTGACGAATCATGGATTATGCATACGAACCCGAAACAAAAAATCAGTCACGAGTTTGGGTGTTCGAAAATGAATTGAAGCCAACAAAAGTGGTTCGTTCAAGGAGCATTGCAAAAAGAAAGGGTGGCCACGTTTGTCTCCAAAACCGGCCATGTCGCGACTATTCCTCTTAAGGTACAAAGAACGGTCGCCGCCCTCGTAGTAGAGTATTTTATGACTTTTAACGAATGGACATTGAAAGTTAGCTTAGATTTTTGCCTTGTATGATTTTTCCTTTTTTGAATTCTATTGATACAAATGGTGATGCGTTTTTCTTCGATGTAATTTCTGTGCAACCTGGCACGAGGTACTTTTTATACTCTACTACCTCTATAACTTTATATGGTCACATAGTATAGCGTTGTGCCGCAGCCAGCAGGAGAAGAGGTGGCTCGGGGTGTGAGGTGGTGGCGTGGACGCTAGGTGTTGTAACATTATTATGCAACGCGAAAGTTGCTGGCTGGTGACGGGTCCTCGGGGCTTGGGGTGAGAGCGAGGGCACCACCCCGTGCAGCGCGGCTCGGCCCCACCCACGCCCCTCGCTCTATCGACCTGCGCGGGCACCGGCACCCGGGCTGCCGACGCTGCCAGCGCCCGCTTGCGACCGGCTCGACCGAATTGAACCTATTCCCTCACCCCTACCGCTCGTTGGCCCGTTTCATCCAATTCGACTCCTAGGCGCCGCATTACCCCCTGGCTCGATACGGAAATAAAAATGTACCCCGCACAATTTGTTATTCCCTTTGCTTTGCTGATGGTGAATCAATGGTTTCTCACTCAAGCAGAGTTGATCTGCTTACTTTATCTTAGCGTCACATAACTATTATGAGTATGTGCTTCTAAAAATAACTTGTTTTGATGCCTTGTTATACAAATCCTGGACTCAGTTGTTGCCATTAAAGGAATGATGACGAATGATAATAAATCTTGTTATACGTTTATCTAAAACGTACGGTCGTCGTGCCGTCCATGTTTGAAAAACTTTAAACACGTTATACACGGACGGATGTTATTGATACACATGATCACATTCAGTCACGCGGGTTGCAGGTCTGAGTCATGTACTAACGAAATTTTGGTCTATTATCATCATGATTGGTATTGCGTTGCTGTTACTTGGCACCAGTGAAAAGATCTTACGACGATGTCACTAGCTGGAAACACGAACCGTGTTGTACATTATTTGTGCGAGAGTGGCTGTTTGAGAGCTCAACACAACGACGATGGCAATGCGTATTGTTCGTTTCTCGAGAAACGACACGCTATGTGAACTGAAAGTATTGTCGGTTCTCCATTGTTACTCCCCGTCTTAACGGACTGACTTTAAACCCAACAATACTACCATTATTCGAATGAGCGATGACTCGTGGAAATCTTCGTCATAAACTGTTGTCGGTAAACTGGATCGATGTTATATCGTATGTAAAATATATACTTAATTTTAAGATTTTTGTTTCATTCGGAGGATTTATAAATCGATTAGAGAATTTAACTTATAAATAAATTGGAGAATTTAAATTTAATCTTCTTATTTTGTGGGTTTTTATATCGTAGTCCACCTTATTATAAGTCCCTTTAGTGTTAAAAGGCCACCAAAGGCATCTGTCATAATATCATGCATGACTCATAATTATAATTAAAATTCTATACAAAATGTTCATAATTTATCCTTGCATGTGACCTTTAGAGATTTGCTTAATATGTCTTAAATTATCTACTACCCGAAACGACTGGTTTTGCTAGTGTTTCTTCACGTTCATTTTACGGAATGCATACGTGTAGGCGTTGCGTTATTAGTACATGGTACAGTTGAAAGATGTTTTGTTTCGCCTTCTCTTGCGCCACCTGCTAAGTACAAGCACATCTCACCAGAGATTTATACTACTTGTGAAATTGCCATCGTTTTATTTTTGCTAATTAAAGTGCTTGGTTAATGATGCGTACCGATTAACATAAAAGTGCCTACCTAATTGCTTGTTGGGGCGAACATAACCGACACGACCCATTGCTGAATTTACGAAACAATCATGGCAAGACACAGCCCGGTGAAAGTTGAATTACTTGATACCTTTTTGGAACAGTAGGTACGGGCCGTGTCGTCGTGCGACGGTATTCGCGTTGACTGTTGCTGTAAAGTTCAATGAACTTAAATTTCGTGTATCAGATTTGCTATGCCAGGTTGTGTAGTTGTTATTATTGATTAGTAGAGCTCATGATATGAATATTTCTAAATAATTTTGAATGACTATCGCCATTAATAGCTTGTAAACGTATGTAATGTTAATGACATCCTTTTCTAAAACGTATTTGATTATGATGATAACATTTCGTGATCGATTAATTGTCCAATTTTATTGTTGTTGGAGGGGCGCCGCGCCAGGCGGCGGCGGCGGCGTAGAGCTTCTTGCTCTGCTCTTTTCATAATTCAACGAGGCAGTTTGCTAGTGATCGCGCTTACTCCTGAAACAGTATACATAGAGCAAAATGACAAAGATAACATTCAATGTAGGTACCACTGCGCTGTGTAACGGTTGGCCCGCTTACTGCAGCTGCAGACTCCGACCAACGGTAAAGCGAATGTTTTATACTAGAAACATCACTGACGTTACAGTCGATAAGGTCCCGTTGGGAAATTGTTAGCTTCAAATTCCTGTATTCATTGTAATTTGCAAAGGAATTTCGTTTCCCTAAACTCATTTACTCTATAGTTTTGGTTTAATCACATGCTTAAACATAGTCGTATGTCGTTTACATCCTACACACCACGCCATGTTTTATAAGCATGTTTTTAATATACAGATGTTCTCGTATATATACTGAAATAGACGCGTACGTTGTTTAAGATGTAGATTGTACTTTGTAATGCAAGCAGATAAAATTGCCAAGAGCGGAATGCAATGTATAAGAGAAATAATATATGACTGTTTAAGTAGCTATTCAGAAAGTCGACTGACGTCACTGACGGGGCCGGTGTCTCCCTCCCCCTACCCCTCCCTCACATCCTGTGTTCGCCGCACCTCACCCTCCGCAGACCGCGCCACTGCCACCAGCCACCTCACACAGACGCAGTTGTGAGTTGAGTTTCACACGGAAACGGGTACGGGCGGCGGCGAGCGCGGCCATGTTGTAAGAGTAAACGTGGCAACGTCGCACCAGACATCGACCGATTTAATCACTCTGCTTTTGATGATCAAATCTATTTTACAAAATAGGTACATTCTGTTTAGGAGAATATTAGTATGTTAACTTAGATAGGATGTTATCTGATAATGTTGCGTTTTACCTGCTCTATAATGAATACCTACCTACAGGTTCCAGACATTCGATGACAGAATCTGCACGATGCGAGACGAGTACATAGGAAATGATGAAATCCCACACATCACAAAATCAACCTTGTGCTACAACCAGAAGTCATCGTACTTCACAATAATATTATAAAATATGTGAAAGTATCTATGGATGTTTTGGATATTTGTACCGTTTTCACGTCTAAACTACTGACCGGATTTGGATGAAATTTGAAACGGAGGTAGTTTTTTACCCTGGATTAACACATAGAATACTAATAAAATAATTATAAAGCAGAAAATGAGGAATTTTGTCGATCTTGTACTGGACTCGAACCTACATCTCCTTTGCCATCCGGGCCAGAAACAGGCGCATTACCAATTATGCCACCAAGCTCCGTGAAAGGTCGACGTTTGTCACTGCTTTTCACTTTATTGCTCGGAGTGCATCTGTAACAGACCTAAACTGTAACAATAATAATACATAGGATACTTATTTCGGGAAAAGTCTTATTACCACAGGAAAAAAACTTACACAACGCGCAGCGTAGCCGCGGGCGATCCGTTAGTTAAATATAAAAGAAAATTCTAAGTGGACAATATTTTTACAAAACCATGATAAAGTAGTAGATCTTTCACGGAAACGCCTTTTAAATAAATGCAGGTATAAAATATTTACTGCTGCCTACTTACGTTTATCGAAGTAGGTACTACGTTAATGTACCGTATTTACTAACCTTCGCGGAGGTCGGAGCTCTTCAAAAGGACTTACATGTTTGCATAAATAGTGTAGCAGCATGTTTTACGTACCGACAGCGCCTATCTCGAAACTGATATTTTATAAATTTACGGCCGTGTGTATAGGTAGATAATAATAAAACAAGACAGAAGTACCTACGAATGTAGTAAACTGGTGAGGCAAGTAAGAACGGCAACAGCGCAACTTTGTCCGATACCATGATCAAAGTGGCAACTACGCATTTTTTGCAGCTTGGCCGCTCGGCTCGCTCGCGTCGCGTCGTCGTCATGCCGACGCGCACCGTCCATTCGGTCGGACGTGCCTGAAGTTGCTGCTTTAAATAATAAGTCTTTGTTCGTGGTGTTGTAATGTTGTAGGTATGAGAACAATAAAAAAGTAAACATCAACAAAACTGTCTATTTAGCTTTCTCTTCAACAAACACAAGGTGGGCTTACTAATTTTGCTCTGGCTTTCTCCATGAATCAACATCTGTTGAGCATAGAATGGATCAGCTTGTTCTGCAATGTTCTAATTCTTTGTGCAGTAGAAATCAATTAAATTCTGTAGAAAGGATAATTTTCTTTGTTTTTTTTAACCCGAAATGCTTAATAAAGTTTCGTCAGTCGTACATTGTACTTATTTTCTATATAATTTAACCCATGGATTATGTATGATTTATGAACCAACAAAGCAGAATTGGACAATAGCCCCCACCAAATCTTCGAAAGAAAAGAACAAGGCCCTCAAACATCTCGATGTCATCGTAGTTGTTATACGATAAGAAATCTATTAATCGTTATTTTGTTAGTTGTAAGTAGAGCACAGGGCAGTATGTTATGCTAATATAACGTTATAAGTAATTTACCTGACTATTTTCAGGAGGCTTCAGAGGCTTTTTTCCTTTTAAGAAATTTTGCTGAGTATTTTATAATCATTCTTAAAAATGAATTGTAATGTAAAAGATAAATATTTACCTGACTAACTGGACTGGATCAGACTCAAACCGGTGCGGTGGTGTCTACATTCCTCGAAAAATACGTGGGGACGAACCCTACGCTCAATAATAATAGTAATACAGCGTTGCCAAATGAATTGCGTTCGAAAACGCGCAATGAGAAATAAAACTGCTCACAATACGGCGTGGTTTTTCGGAAATGACCACATCGTGAAATGTGTGTTTGGTACATTCTACGGCCATGACGAGTTGTGGCAAACAAAACGACCCCAAAGCGAAATTCGTGTCTTGGCTTTCTGATATTCGACAGCAAAACGTTGTGGCAATAAAGAATAATCAGACAGAACGCGTTCTGAGCACTAGTTGATGCTATCATTATTCAGTGATTTGAGCAATATTTTTTCATATCTCCACTCCAAATTTCATTCAAATTCGTTTAGTAGATTAAGCATGAAAGCGAAACAAACAGATGTTTAGATAAACATCTAAATATCCAAACATACTTTCATATTCATATTATTAGTGTGATAATGGTTGTAATCTTGTATGTAGTTGCTTCACTGATTTGTTGGTCGGTCGGGTCGACGAATTTGTTTAGAGAGATCAGTGATGTTGGTGGGACATTTCGGCTTGTTATACAGTTTAGTCAACTTTGTAGTTTTATGAACTGTACCAACTCTGTAACTCTTCACTGACCTCACCATCCCACCGACTGAACCCACCCACCAGTTTCATTAACCCCAGACAGACGACACCACTAATCCAAACGATTTCACTAACCTCACCAGCTGACTGCATCAACTCAGTAGACATCACTAAACCGTCAGATTCATCCAAAAGGATCGACCTATCACACCAACCTAGCCGACCTACCCCACTAACCCCATTGACTGACCCTAACTAACCCAAACGACACGGCGGACCAACCTCATTCAATTTTGTTTCATTTAGATTTCAAAAAAATTAAAAGAAAAAGAAAACGGCGGCCCTGATAGGTACGAGGGCAGCACTGAAAGTATCGAGAATTCTTCCGCTCTTCCTGGCATAATAACTTTCTTTATTTAATCAAAAAATCCTTGGTTTTCTTTATCGAATACCATTTATTTATTTAAAAAAAAAGAACGTGCTCTTGTCGAACTTGTCAAGTCGGTGTAAAAATGGAATTAACTCGAGAAAATTCAAGAGCAATGATTTATTATGATGACTTTTGAAGTGGTTTAAGACAAAAACAGTGATCGTATGATTTCTGCATTTGGTATAATGAAGCCCCATCTAAAACCACAATTTATCGCTGGTTTGCGGAATTTCAACGTGCACGTGTCAAGCTCTGTGATGATCCGCGCCAAGGTCGCCCAAAAACTGCAATCACCCAAGATAACTTTGATGCCGTGCGTAAGCTGATTGAGGAAGATCGGCATGTGACATATCTTTAGACATTGGCATGAGTCAGATTCAAATAATCTTGCATGAAAAATTAGGTGTAAAATGTTGTTTTCCCGATGATGGATCCCGCATTCGCTCTCTGAAGAGCAAAAAGCGGCCCGGGTTACTTGGTGTGTCAGAACTCTCGAGAGATTCCACGGAGGATCTTCAAATACTGTGTACTGCATCGTATCAGGTGACGAATCATGGATATATGCATACGAACCTGAAACAAAAAACCAGTTACGAGTTTGGGTGTTCAAAAATGAATTGAAGCCAACAAAAGTTGTTCGTTCAAGGAGCGTTACAAAAAAATGGTGGCCACGTTTGTCTCCAAAACCGGCCATGTTGCGACTATTGCTCTTGAGGGACAAAGAACGGTTAATGCAAAATGGTATGCTAGCATATTGTTTGCCTTTGGTCATCTCCTAACTCCATTATCGTGGTGTAGGATTACAAAACCGCCCACAGAACAAAAGAGGTTTTGGAGCGAGAAAACATTGAATTATTAGACCATCCGTCCAATCCAATCCGTACAGTCCTGACCTAAGCCCTAATAATTTTTGTGAGATTGCGTGGTCAACGTTTTTCGTCACCTGAAGAAGCTGTAGACGCCTACAAAACGGCTATTCCAATTTCAGAATGGAAATGAATACTTCAATAGTTGGTTCCGTCGAATGGAAAATGTGACAAGTTTCGAGGAGGATACTTCGAAAAACAATAAACATGTTTTCCACTAATAATGTTGTATCACTTCCTTAATTCCCGATACTTTCAGTGCCGCCCTTGTATTGTACGGATCTGACAAATAACTTTCTATATGATGACAGCATCAATCTGCGCGTGAGCGCACGTGCAAGCCCTAAGTCGTTAGAAAAACAACTGAAATCAGCTAGATGGCACACACTAGCTACTGATGCGTTGATTCAACGCAGAAATGATTTAGGTGCAAAATAACCAGCGGTTAGGTATATATACCGTCGAGATTTCATCAACTAGGGCACAATTAATACTAAACTAAAGACGGCTCAGGATGTGGCTCAAATCTCATTCTGGCTTTTCTTCAATGCCACAATGCGTTGTGGTCGAATAACAGAAAAACCACACGAATTATGAATTGTGGTGGTCTTTTCATGAAAACTCAATCCAGTGTTTTCGGTCTTTGAGTAATTCATAAGACGAAAACGTACCGATATTGATACGATCTTCAGTTTTTGTACCTACTATTTAGCTTAAAGGTTTTTTAAATTACTATACGTTAATTCATTTCATGACAGGTTGACCATGAACTTCAAGTTCAAGCAATTTATTACTTACTTAGAACCGAATCTTTTAGAGCCCGCATTCGCTCCGTATTGACCCGCCTGACGACGACGACGTGGGCCTACCCCCGTTCAGTTCTAAATTTAACGATCATGAAGGAAGGACTTGCAGACGTCGTCATGTTTGATTTGTTTTCGTTACACTTACAGACAAAGTATAAAGTTGAATACATGCACGTTACAGCCCGTTACTTCTCTGTCTTATAAATTAGTAACCTTTAAATCCCAAAGCACCATCGATTGCTTGCGTTTCGTGGTACAGTTTCATTTGTGAAAGACGATTTTATTAGAACTTCATCTTTTTCATGTCCTCCGGGTTTCCATAATTTACTTAGTTTTTACTTTTCAGCTATGGCCGAGTCCAGAATGTCAAGTTGTTGGGTCGCACAGAGACCGCGACCGCGGGTCCGAACGGGGTTGCGGTTAGTGGCGTTTGTGCCACGGTGGCCTTCATGGACATTAAGTCTGCTTCGAAGGCCCATAACGCGGAGCACGTGTTGGATGAACGCACCCTCACTACCGAGTACTACGAGCCGGCCGCGATACCGTCGGCGGCAGGCGCGCCGTCCGCTGGCTCCTCGCCTGCGGGGTCTGGCTACTCGGGATCTTCGTCCTCCGTGAACTCTGCCTCCGTGCCCGCGCCTACTCCAGCCACCGTCTCCCGGTACCATCTCTCGTGAGTTTACTTATATCTTGGCCAACAGCGCAATCTCTATTATTGTTTGCAACATTAATTTTCGGACATTTCCTTCCTTACAATTCAGAAAACATCAAAATTGGTACATAGCAAGAATGTTGCAATCGAATTATAGTCGTTCGCTGTATGTCAATTACCTACAATGAATGTAACATGAGGTGCTGACTTGAATCCGTTTAACACATTGTCAATGAAATGGGATCTAATGTAATCTAATACTTGTACTGATTTTACGTACTACGTCTTTAAATTTAAAACTTAATTAATATTTCCACTTTAAATAAGCTCTCACTTATTTATTGTTTGACGAAATGGTGTATCAAAAATAGTCAGTTTGACTGCGGTTAGTGTTTGTGTAAAATATTTACGCTTTTTAATCGATGCACGTTTCATCTAAAACGTTTGACTGGCCGGCAGATATTCAAATTCAAATAAAAAATAAATAAATAATAGACAAATTCATATAAAGTCTGAGATAGAGTTACAGCATTGTCCAATCAATCCCACCTAGGATCACTTTAAATATTTGTCATTTCCAACCTTGTGCTTGCAAAACATAATCCATTACATTTGAAAACATAAATACATAATCGAGGAAGTGACTCTAACAATTAGCTACTTTTTTCAGGTATTTCCTGTATCGTATATTTTATTATTAGATCCCTGAATTTTGACATTGTTGTTTTGTAGTTCAAACTACTAGACCCTACGTGTGTTTTTCACCTCATGATACGTTGACATGCTACGCTTGAATTTGATTCCGACACCGACATGCCTATTGACGGCTGGTGTCGCTGCAGGTTACGTGTGGTCATGGCAGCGATAAGGACGGCTGCTGACGAATTCGAGAGCATGGACGATTCTAAAAGATGGCCACACACAACTCGCTTTAATTGCAATGTTGTGGTAATAACTATGAACCGTGGAACTCTAGCATGATGCCCTAGTCCCCGCACAAGTGTCGGTGCCGCCGCCGCCGTGACTGAGTCCGCGAACCCAGTAATGGATTGCAGTGATTTACTCGGATTGCAGTGCGGAATGCGCTCGGAGTAGTGACATAAAGTGCAGTGATTAATAGTGACAGTGCGTGCGTATCACGTCGTTTACATTGGAGTGCAGTGAACTTGAATTGAACCTGGATGAGCTTCTTACGACGACGCAACGATCGACGTTAGTTATCACTGGCTGGCGGCGGCCCCTTTTTTGTTATGCACCTTGTTATTAACGCTATGTGTGTCTTTGTGAAACATTGCGGCTTACATTTAGTTCCATTTATGTGACATGACACATAACAATTTTCATCCTTACCTAACCTACCATAAGTAACCAGATCTTATACAAACTTTACCTAGATTTACCAGGAATAAAAGTACTGGTTATGTTATAATACTCCTTGAAAATGTCTTGTTGGTTTCTTAACCAGATCAACAAGATACTTTTTTTATAAAATATTCTTTCGTAAAGATGAATCCCATATTATGATAATTAGAATAACGTCAAGGCTATAAGCGAGACATCGATTCAAAGTTCAGACTGATATAACGATAACCTCATAGCATGTGTGCTAAAATATCTACACAAGCTCTTTGTAATTTTAAATCACTTTGCTTATTGAATATCTGATCTGCTGAATATTTTAACTACCTTTACATTTTTGTAAGTATTTTACACTACTTACCTATTTAATATTTACGTACGAAAATACATCTGCTTTCGTTGGCAGAGAGTATTTGACGATAATTTACGTAACTATTACGATGTAAGTCTTTAAAGTTTCGTCATATTTGGTATATATATACCTTCCAAAGCAGTTCGCCAAACATAATAGAAGGTCAGGGTGGTTCCTGGTACACAATAATAGCAGAGCTAGTGTTTGATGGTCTATAATATAGACCATAGACTATATAATGAAAATAGAAGCGTGACTGACATAATGCAAAAGTAAGTCGTTTCTGAGAGTGTTTAAAACTGCGAAAATCTATTTCTAATATATTTATATCTATAAATAAAAATTATCGGCGAAATGTATGTACGTGCATAACTTCCGAACATATACGTTATTGTGACGACAAGCTTGTTATGAAAGATTAAAACTTATCCCTGTTTAAATAAAAATCACAGGGACATCTTACACAACGCGAGCGTAGCCGCGAACAGTTAGTTTACTATAAAATACATTTGACCCTTTGCTTATTCTTCCTTGTTAGTTTTTGCAAATTTTCGTGTCATTATAGATGGGATAAGGGCAAGCGAATGATGATTATAGATGTCTATGACAATTTACTTATGGATAGTAGTATATACGTAATGTTGTTAAGGTGGTCATGGTGGTTGTGGACTTGTGGTCACGCTCATATTCTTACGAGATGATAGTTTCAGGTCTTCAAGGTCACACGACTGACGATATATTTATTATGTTAAAATATTTAATTGGATATAATAATATTGCTGTATGAGGTCGCATGATTTTAAAATAAAACTCCAAGCAATTAGTACTTGTAAAGGTCAGTATTTATAAATACAAATTTATTATAATGGGACACAAAATCTACCTTAAGGCGGCGTTTTAGCAATAAAATGTGTCTATCTTTAATAGACCTGTCGATTAAGTTTTAATTTAGAGCAGTTAGGATAACTGCATCACTGCATCGGTACACCCATCACACACTGACGAGTCTTCGTTTCAGACTTGTTGTAACTTACGGATGAAAGAGGAGCCACAAAGTAATTTCAAGTTGGAAACACCTTTTAAAAAAACTCCATTGGGTACTGCAGACGTTATTGTGATTTTTTAATGTTTGCTGCCTAGGTATATTGGAAGTTTGACTTAATTAGGTTTATTTGTATTTCACGTTATGTAACAAAAGTGTGCGTTACTTCTTAAAATTTAAAATTACATAGAAGAAATGATTAGTTCGTTTTCTGTAATTGCACAAATGGTGTAACTCGAGTTGCGTTCCAGAGTTTATATTTGGTATATAGGTTATTTAAATCTCATATTATAGAGTTTGAAACTCACTCCAAACAAGTTACGTCACAATATGTAGGAATTACTTCTTGTGTGCAGAGCCGTAAGTTTTTTTAGTTTGCTGCGACTTGAATATTCTTTTAACTGTGACATAAAAGGTTAACTAAGTCTTCTCCTGAAGTCAAAATAAGTCTTTAAACTTTGTAAATAAGTTCACTCAACCTGTTTGCACACGTGGTTCTTCGGCTGTCAACTGGCCATATTTATTACAGTTATGTTTGATATTGATTGTAAGATATGTTGACCAGAAAATACTTAGTAATCGACAAATTCTTTGTTGAGTATGACAATGTTATGATGCATTGCTACAGTAGTCATAGTACGCCTTGAGTAGCGTTTCAAACATTATATTTGGACGTAACTAAAAAGCATTTCCACCTGTTTTGAGTTTGATTCGCGTTAAGTTGTTCTATTTAAAATATAGTCATCTTTAATTGAATAATCTAGTTACGTTGAGTTAGGTTAAAACCAACTCAAAGAAGTCTAAACAAATTTGTTTGTAGTTTAACGAAAAAAAAATTATGTATTGCTTATTCAAAAAGTTACATGTGAAGTGAACTAAGTACAATTATTACTAGTAAGTCACAACATTTTACTAGCACTAAAGCCGTGACTACTGCTGTTTTGCTGTACACAATACTCAAAAAAAATCTCAATAAAAAAAAAAATGCATGTTTATCTATGGTTCCTCTACTCGAATTGTATATGAAATGTTTTGCATTCCCGATAGAAAATATCTATGGTTGGAATCAGTCTTTAAAAAATATTTTCTATGATAATCAAAAGGATAGTATTTTGCAAAAATTATAGTACATACATCAAATCCACTTTAATTTAACATAATTTACTATACCTACTAAAATAATGTAAAATTATACTAGAACTGATGGTAATAATTTTTTAAATTAATTTTACTTATATAGCTCGGGGAAAATTATCGTATTTTTATTTACGTTCGATCTTGCTAGTACATAGTACGATGAAAATATAGTACAAATACGATATTTATCGTACGGAATCTAACCCTGAAAACATCCCTCGTGCGGGTGAGACTCATTGACCAAAACAAGCGAGCTTACGAGTATCAAACCTCTTTGTCGAAACCTAAACATTTTGCCCGAAACATTACAGAGCAGGACAGCGTCGTTAGAAACATTCGCAGGAGACACGGTTTAAGAAAACAAACACATCATTTTTCTCTTGTTTTGTTACTGGCCAGTATTGTATTTTATATTTAAATATATTTTCTATGTTTGCTCCAACAAAAATATTTATTGCAGTGGTTTGAAATATTGCAGATTATCTTTTTATGTTACGTAAAAGGTATTTCAGCCTACTCGATCTTGCCTGTATGCTATTCTTTTACAAAAAATCTACGATGGAAAGGGTTTGTTTATAGCAGTAATTCTTCGTCATGTGCTTTATAAATACGTATGTTACCTGTCTAAACTAAGAAGTAGAAAATAATGCTGACATATTATAATTAACTGCTAAATGGCCAACATAAATATGTTAGCTAAAAATTATCTTGGGCGTGGAAATCTCATGTGACTTAAAAAAAAAAATGGTACTGCTTGTTCAAAAACATGCTCCGAACTAAATATTACCAGTAGCATAATCTCTTTGGCAAACGAAACTATTGTTATAGTGAAATATAATTTTGCTAGTACTTAATACTTCATTTGCAAGACACTTTTTTGTGTTAACAGAAACAAAAAAACATTTTTCAGTTAGCATGAAAGACGAAGCGTTCAAAGAAACATGATCATGATTATAAATACGAGGAGTGTTTTAACAAAGCCACAGAATTAATCACATAGTACTAACGTAAAAAAGCGTCATTTCACCTATCGTGCGTAAGACCCTTGCTTTATTTTTTAAGAATTACTACGTTGATGCTTAAATGCTCATGCTTGAAAAGAAAATAAATTATTTAAAAGAAGTTCAGATTTTTTTTTAACATACAGTAGTCAAACAGCTTCACTATTCAAATGCTCGCATATATCTTATCAGGTACTGAACAAAAAAATATTTCTAACTGATATGTTGACACACCGACACTAGAAACTTATCACATAATATGATAATTGATATGATATGTTTGACGTACAATCATAGTTTTTTTTTCGTTCCGAATGCGTGGCGTTGTGAGGACGACGAGACGACAACCTGCCCAATATTTTACTGAAGCCCGCTTAGGTCGCAGTTCTGTTTATTGGGTACAACTACATGTTATGTTCTTTTGTCACACAAATACTGGGAATGGGAAGTATTGTAATTTCTAAAAATCGCTCGACTATTGATAAAGCAAAATCCCTTTATTTGCACCATAGCGCCATACCTGTATCGGGGTACCCCGGATTCCCGTCTTTCATGATGTTGAATTTAGCGGCATTTTTCTAGCTAATGGCTATCCTTCGAAAAAACACCTCATCATCGTCATATCGTGTGGATGGAAAGGTCGATGGCCGACTCCACGAAACCTGGCTTTAGAAATTAATAAGCAGCCTATGACTATGACGACATTTGACAGATTTTAGTTTAAAAAAAAACTGCCCTACTATAATTTAATACCTACTACTCGTAATACTAGTCAAAAACTAACATTGAATTCCGTACCGGCCCGCATCTGCGAATAATGAATTTAATTAATTTTTATCCCTGCAGCTAACTACATCATAAGAATAATTTAGACGAATTAAAAATACTAAAAATAAAATGATTAAATGTAACATTACGCTATAGGCTTTCGAGCTGTGTGTGTAAGTCGTGTATGTGACACTCTTATGTAAGAGTGAATAGAAATAAGTCGGCACATAAATCGAACATACGTTTCCAAAAAGCAATAATGATGCAGTGTTATCGGCAAGCTTATTATCGTCTGGCCTTGTTTTTATGATGAACGAGTACAGTTAGTACTCGTACAGGCGTTGAATTATTGTTTCCATTTCGCTAACTAAAATTTACGGTCATTGACTGTCTGTAATGTGAGTTGCCTCAGCATTGTGTCGGTCATATCATAAAACGCTGTACTTCAACATGTGTGTTGTATCGTCACCTGGTAAATAATAATTTAACACAATTTAGTTTAGTATAATACTTTTTCTTTCTTTAATGGCATTAATATTTTGGATAGAGGCGTTGAGCTTTCTAGATTACTTGTGGTTTGGTTTACAATATTTAATGGCATTTTTCGCGCCGAGCATTATCCTAAAAGCAAACAACGTCCACAATTTATGCCAGTAGAAAATGTTTCTATGTCATCAGTTCCCTGGGATTTAGCGTCCAGAATTTGCAAGTATTTAAGTTTTATCGTAACCGTAGAAACGAGTCTTACGTTGATCTACCACTGATTTTAATATTATACGCAGTTGAAGTCAAGACTGCATGTAACGTTATTGCTCTAGTAACTAGAGTCTAGTTGTTTAATAACTGTATGGATTTATGTGTTAGTTTTCCTAAACTATTAAACAATCACTCAAAGGCTACCAATTTAAAAGTATGCCATCCACACAAGCACAACACAAGGTAAGTAGTAATGAAAATCACCTACACCACACAATTAGTTTTGTCTAAAATGCCATTTACCTTCAAAATCAGAAGCACATTTTAAAATTCTTCCACCATTGCAGAAACAATGAGTAGTTGTAGATTTTTTAAATATTTTTTATCATCAAACACTTGCATGTACATATATTGATAGTGTCTCGGTATTATCCAATAAAGATTTAAGTACTTGCGTACTACGTTATGATATGTCTACACTGCATACAAATGTTACAGGCAAGATAAAAAAAAAATCCTAATATATTAAAAAACAATATTATTTCATTCTCAGTAGATCCATTGTCCAACAACTGACTTGTTAAATGACCTTGAAAATACTTAGTAAATATTTTTACTACAAGAGGAAAAAACAATACTGTTATTTCCAGTACAATTAATGGCTTTTCTTCTACATTCCTTATTTACAAGGATCCGCAATTTTACAATTTCTTCATAATTTGAACAATTTTTTAACAAGAAATATACCAGTCGCTTGACATAACATAAATTCTATCGTTATATTCTGTCGTTGATATACTATACAAGAAACAAAATGCAACTTAGAACGCTTCCCTGAGGAAAAAAGCCATTTATTTATCTTATACCTTTTTGTGTTTTCCCTGTCGCGAAATTTGTGCACCCCGTTCAACATAATGTGATCTTTGGTATAGGAAAAACTTTTAAACCAGTATAAGTGACACCTCTTATTCCGGTGCAATGGAGTTTATTTTGTATCATGAATAATCATGATGCACAAATTCTGGCACTTGTGCCGGTTGGGAAATGGTTTCGCCATGACCTTGTTTATTGTCTACTTAGTTCTAGCTTTGCGTGGAATTGTAGATGAAAACCATTTTGAATTCAGTTGTCGTGAATACAAAATATTTTTATAAAGTTACCAAAGCAACGCTGCCGACTGCAAGTTCTTCCGTCCCAACTTGTATCACACAATAATATTTAACCCGGGATCTGTGGCCTATAAATAATATTTTCACCAGTTACGAAACTGACAATCAGTCTTCTATTTTTCCAAACTTGCTTTTGGTTTTCCCAAGATAAGTCTTAAATGTTTTTCGTATTAGTTGGCTTTGTTTGTGTCGTATATATAGGTAGATTAATATCTTTCGGGGCTTATGCAAGCTTTTTTTTATTTGTGATGCAGGCAAACGACCAGCGTATGAACTAACTACATTGTTGGTAAATGTCAGATGAGAATTTTTAAATATTCGTCGTTTAATCGTCACATAAATTAGTATAGTACAGGGTTGGGTAGATTAAGTGTCCTAGTTTGAAAGGCCAGTAAAAGTCTTAAATCTACATAAAAATTAAAACTATATATATTTTTTGGTATATCTTTAATAGTACTTATATTATTAATAGTCCCTAAATTAATTCATAAGCTCAAATCGCTCCCCTTTTTCCTAAATAATTTTACGCATTCTTCAAAAAAATGAATTGCACACGGCACGCACTACCTCCTCTGGTATGTCATCCCATATCTTAAACAACCGTTTTTTGAATTATTCAGGTCCTGTGTACTGATCTTGCTAAGCATGTAACCCCATATGGAAAAGTCCAGTGGGTTCAAGTCTGTTGAAGATGAAGGCCATTCTTTCCATGGTATAAAATCGGGAAAATTTGCTCGACACCAGTCCTGAGTGAGTTGAGCTCCGTGGGAGGGACTATCTTGAGCACTATAAGCACTATCTTGCTGGAAACAGAAATAATCGTCCCCATACAAACTTCTTGCATTTTCCAGCTAATGATTCTGCAAAACGATCTCGATATAATATTTTTTATCGATTTTAACACCTCTGTCGATGAAAAGTAGCGGCAATTGTCCTCTTGGATACCATGACTGCCGACGCACTTTGAAATAGTTGTACGGGTAATTTTTCAGCAGGGATATTTCTCAACGAAACACCATACACGCGATCATTCTGCTGATTATGGCTATCTCGTAATACAAACATCTTTTCGTCAGAAAATATTATGTCGTCATCCGCGTGCCAAGCAAGTACTAGCTCCCTGCATTTTTTCAACCTAGCTTTTTTTTGAGCATCATTCAATCCATGAATATTTTGCTTTTGCAGTCTTTGAATCCAGAATCGTTTCGCAGAATACGGCCCATCGATCGCCTTGATATTTTCATATTTTTAGCGAGCTTGCTAGCACTCTGAGCCGGATTGCGTCTAATTCGCTCAAGAACACGTCATGATGATCTTTTCGACACCAACAGATGGTTTCTGGCCAGGTTTGGGTTTGGTTTGTTCGATAAACGATCGTTTTATGGATCCGCGATATGAACCTGATATTAATGGTCAAGTCAGTTCCTTTAAATCTCGCACGGTCTGAAATTTTGTTTATGCAATTGTACGACGAGTTCGCGTTTCGTTTCCATTATTGTAAAATACATAAAGCAAATTATGTGACGTTGAAGTTTTACGTTTATGAACGTTAGGTACAATACATATAATGGCAAGAAAAAAGTTTTAATATTTAAAGATAAAAAATCAAGTTAAAAAACTAGAACACTTAATCTGCCCACCCCTGTAGTACGTTCGTTGAAATGCTGACCACAAGTTTCGATGTAATTTTGTCGAACACTTAAAAACTGTTTGACGCAGAATGGGTACTTCTCGAACTGCTATTTTATTTACAGCTAGAATTCAGTTCAAATTCGGACTATCTGCAGAGGCCCTTTATCGGAAGTCTTCTTTTAATTAGCACTTTCATTAGAGCTGCTGAAAACCGAAATATGGCATAATAGGTATCTTAAATCTCAATTTTGAGAAATTACATTATTTTCTAAGTGACTTTGAAAATACGACACGCATGCAGCGAACCAATCTTGACTTTGAAACATACCCCGATTTCTTGAAATTCAGAAAAAGTCTGTTAGTACATTTTTATAATTAAATAATGGTCACGAAATGATAATTAATTGAACGAGCGAGCGAAGCGTCTCTGCTTCAGCTCGGCCAAATTTGCTTTTGTATGTCCATCTGTTTGTGGATTTGTTTGTTTGTTTCACTCTACATGTCGCGTTTCTCAACCGATTCTCGTGAAATTTTGTGAGCAGGTTCGATAAATTAATCGTTTTTTTTTATCGAGCCAGTTTTTGGAAATTTTTAAAAATGACGGAGTTATGGGGGTTGCCAGCTTACAAGGTCTACCGCTGAGGCTGTTTTCCTCTACAGGTCACGTTTCTTAACCAATAAAATAAAATAAGATAAAAAAAATAAAAAAATAGAAAAAAAAATATAATATAATTTAATTAAAAAAGAAATCAAGGGGTTGGGGATGTTTGTGGAGAAAAAATAAAAATAAATATGAAAAGATATACAGACTCGCGAGGTCTACAGCTCACAGAGCTACTAGTTAATAAATTAGTGATCCCGGAAACAATTTCAAGTTTAATAAAATACGAAGGCAGACAACGAATAATTTTTATAAAAAAATATAAAATAATAAATTCTTTATTCGTTTGAAACATGGTAACATAAAAGGTGGTAATACATCACATATTAGGAGGGCGTATCACATGTTTTGCCTGACTGAGGCATACGAATGTAAACATAAACAATTCATGCATAATTTTAAAAGATTACTTACAGTTTTACGGTATAAATATTAAATTCAGCGAAGTCTATTTGCACAACTTGACCCTTCAAAGTAATTAGCTTGAACTTTTTTATAAAGCACATGAATTCCGTCCCTTTTAATAAAATTAAAAAAGTTTCGCGAGATATTAACTCAAAAGCCAATTTATGGTACATACAAAACATTTTGTATAAATATCTCAAAAAGTATAGCTTTATTAAATACATTCGTATTATTGGCATACAGATCGCGCCAAAACTTCTAGTTAGTCCGCTCTGAAGTTGCTTCGCGCATTGCGCGTTGTCGCTTTTACCTATATTTTGCAACTGCGACGCGAATCGTGTCGTGTTCAAAGCGGACTAGAAGTTTGGCGAGATCTGTACTCTATTCTATCATATTTAAGTAAATAATATTATATTCACTTCACACCAAAATCATATTTTTTTATTAGGTACACGGAGAGAAAAGTCTGGTTGCATTTACGAGAATTCTCGTTCTATGAGCTAAAATTTCTTATTGTTAACGACACAACAACAATAAATGGTAGGAATAGCTAAAAATAATTGTTTTTAATTTCAACAAGAATTATGTTTTTAAACCAACTATTTTTTAGTATATTGCACAGCATGAAATTTACTAGTTATTTAGTATTACGTAATGTCTATTTGCTTGTTATTACTTTATTTAGGGTGAAGAATACCAAACATTTGTAGTTAACACAGCTTAAATTGTTAATATTATTATACTGGATTGTAAATAGGACAAAACTAATTGTTGAGATAATGCAACTGATGATGTTGCGCTTATTAAGGATTTAGTAACCTGTACTATGCGATTTTGTTGGTATTACTTCATTTATTGGTATTATTTCACCCCACTCAGATGGCTCAAATAGCCATCTATTTTCCAAATTTGTGATAACACATTACATTACACATATAGTATAAAGTGCCTTATACATAATAGACCACGATGACAATGATTCCAGAATCTTAGTGGTAGGTACATTATGTATAAAGCACTTTATAGTATTAGTATTATTGTATTATGTAAAAAAAGAGTTATCACAAGTTTGGGAAGTAGATGGCTCAGATTGTGCCTTGAAAGTTTTTTGTACAAAATAATATAACACTCACAAGATCGCACAATACCAAAATATTGGTGGCATTGGGATGGAAAGAAAATTAAATACAATAATATTGAAAATCACAGTGGAGTATGACATTAATGCAGTGATGACATTAATATTTTCAAAACGCAGTTTCTTACATCTTCATCCATTGCACTGTTTTCACCTCACTTGAACCTGTGTTCTGTGCACTGTTTTATAAGTATTTTGAAAATCACTGGTTTCACAATCAGTGACGGACAGACAGCCAGCCAATGAGCCAAATGACAAGACGATTGGCGGTTATATTGACATAAGTGATAATGCGTTTTGTTTTCGCAACGAGTCTCATCTTACCCTCAACTTACCAGCTACTGACTATAATATTAAAATTAATATTGTTGACCAGATATTTAAGTTTGATCAAATAAATAGTTAGTTCGTAGACATGATTACATAAAATAATATTCTAAACTTTAAGTTTCGTACAATTTACTAGAATGGTTTATATTTTCTGTACTAGTGTAATAACGTTAACAGGTACTTGATACCGATTAGTTTCGAAAGCATGATAAATGTACTCGGAACCAGATTTACTATACCAAAAAGTATGTTTATAGTACTTAGTACTTATTACATTTCAGTGTAATAAGTATATGCTACTACATTAAAATTGCACTCTAAACTGTTTCGATGAATAAAGTTTACGAGACTTTCTAGTAATTTTCTCAATTTTGTACACTATACATTATGAATAATACTAAATACTGATCTGACATTGTTGTACATAGCAAAAGGATTCTTGTAGGATTACAGAGTGTGCACTTTGCGAAACGAACTGCATATCGGACCATGTGTTAGTACCAAGTATCAGAATAATGCAGTATACACTAATCAAATGTTAACTGAACGAGAATTCTCATAATTATAAATTACTATTCGAGTCTAGTAACTTCTCTGGGCTCAGATTTTTGTCCGTGTAAGCCGTTTATTTATATTGTATGAATTAATTTAAAAACAACAGCCAATGGTGGCGATTCACATAGTCACGATCTAATCTTAAATTTAAGTTCGCCAGTCCTTTATACCTTTTAAAGATTAATAAAGGGCTCCTGTCCAGAGATGGCAATCCTTTATAGTAGCATGAAATTTACATCACATACAAATGGGTCGGTCGGGGGTGGTCGGGAGTCTCACTTTGTATGGAGAGACCAAAAATTTTTTTGTCGCAGGAAATTTTTTTTTCGTGAAAAGTTGTTCAGTTTGACGGGTACTATCACTACACGGCGGGAACAAAACGATGTAAATTTCACGGTGTATTAGAGCTGTCAAACATCGATTTTCAACCTTATCGACGCGTCGATTGCACAATTTTAGAGAGCAACATCCGACTTAAAAATATCTTAATTTGATAGCTATGCCCTTGTTATCATACATTCAAAATAATAATCATTCGTTCATCTATTTCAATTTATTAATTTCTCTTTCATTGGTCATAAAAACGAAAAGGATAGCTAGAATTTTAAATTAGAATTGGAGTATGACTTTCCGAATCGGGGCCAATATCTCCAAAACTAAACATGTACAAAGTTTACGTCCCTCGCCTTTTTATTTACATGTTTATATACAGATAACATAACAAACTCATTGGGTATGAAACATTTTTTGACAACGTAAAAATAATAAACAACTTTTCGAGATTATATGATTTCACGCTATGCTTAGGGCATAGGGCATACTGAAAGTTTCTGGATTCTGATAAATAAGACTAATATAAGACTTACGATACATTTATTGTTTTTCAAATTATATTCCCTCGCAATTAATGCATTTTTGCATTCGCTGAAACCACTGTACAAAGCAGTTGGACCAGTCTTCCTTATGGACCTCTTCAATGGCTTCATTGAACGCATTCACCGCCGATTCAGGGCTTGTAAAACTTGTGGTGCCTCTGAGTTTGTCTTTAATTTTTGGAAGTCGCAGGGTGCGAGGTCCGGGCTGTAAGGCGGATGCGTCATCAGTTCCACATTTGAAGCCTTCACATAGGCTTCTGTTTTCTTAGCGGAATGTGAGGATGTGTTATTGTGGTGAACAAGGACATTGCTTCGAGGACGCTTTTCGCGAACTTTTTCTAAGACTGGGCAAGCAAGTCGTCGGTGGTTTGTAGAAAGGGCGAATATGCCATTTTTCACTAAAAGTTTTTTGTTTAGGAAGAACAGTGGCCCGTTTTTCTCTAGATTTGTATAAACGGAAAACCTATAAGACCATGTGGGAAAAGTGTGATATTCAATATGTGTAACGGCGAATATCAATCATTTGTTTCTTTTAAAGGGCTAATATGTCACATTCGCCCTTACGTCATATCATCGTAAAAAATAATGTCGTAATTAAAATATCAATTAACGCACGTTCGCCTTTTATGCATAATAATAAAGCGCCGCGTGATCTGTCCTTATAAGAAATATCCGTCCTAAAAAGTATTTCTTGAAATGCTGCAACGTATTGATGATCGCAACAAGTTCTCTTCTGGTGACACAGTAGTTTCGTTCAGGTTTCGATAGCGATTTACTGAAAAAAGCTATTACCACTTCTTTATCATCTCTTCGTTGAGACAATATTCTTCCAATATCAATGTTTCTGGCGTCTGTATCGACCACAAACGTGTTCGTCTCGTCAGGATACCCAAGTATTGGTGCTTACAAAGTCGATGTTTCAGCTCTTCAAAAGCTGTTTCACCATGGACGAACTTGAAGAAGGCTCTATCACTTTGTTTTCTTTCATATCCTGGATCATTTTATCTACATCCTTATCATTTGCTAGAAGTATTCTCTTAGGAACCCTCTCAAGTATTCTCTTAGGACCTCGCACCCTGCGACTTAAACTATATTGTAGTTTGGCAGAGGATGAAATCTTAGCAGAGTAAGTTTTGAAAATAAAGTGTTTATTTATTTAAAAAAAAAAAGGATTTTGCTTGATAGGCTGTTCTTGTCCAGTATTAATCTTATGCTGCACCAACCCAGTTCTTCCGATGTCACCGTCATGAGCAGAAAAGAGGTTGGCATTCTGCTGAAGAAACGTTACTGCCTTCTTCAACTCTTGAGTAGTAAGATTCTCTCAGAAACGTTCCATCAGATTCTTGACCAGTGGCTTGGTTTGTAAAGATCTACTATTTTCCTCTTCTTTAGAATTCCGTAACCACGACATCTCTTCGCGGGTAACTATACTTGTATAGTTACTTTGTTAAAGACGAGCTCGGTGCTACTCATATTCAATACCGGTAACATGGTTGTTCTTCCAAGCTGTGGACAACTGTACTTGTTGTTTTCTAAGGTCGGTCTAAATGTAGCTCTTCCACTACACCACATCTTCCCGGAAGCACGTTTTTCCCTGGTACAGTAACAGTTACCAAAGTCTGCGTTCTCGGTGGTATCGACGTCTTCTATAAACAATAGACTTTTCCAAAGCTTCCACCTTTAAACGGTATATTATGCAAGCCACACTTCAGAACTCACAGCTTCAGATCTATGTTGCAAAATGTCAGGTATGATAACTTTAAGCTGATAACTTCTCTCTCCGATTCTTAAAATTATCTTCCTCTCTCCAAATACTGGTATGCGCTGGCCGGTAGCGGTAGAAAGCTGTACTTCTCAAAAGATGTCTCCCACTCTGTCCTAGAAGTCGAGTCTTGATTACAGATCTTGAAGCTCCGGTATCTAACGTCAACTGACACTCCTTTCCGTTGACTGCGCCATCGACCACCAAACTGTTACCGTCGAAGCTCTGTCTCACAGGTATGATGGGGTTTTTAGATCTACCAGCAGCTCTGGCTTGATTTATTTTCCCTGCTGCTCCGAGGAAGCAGCTGGTGGCTCGTTTTCCTCCTCCTCACGTCATCCTTCTTCTATCTCTCTGTCTGTTTTTGGACAGCTGCTTCTGAAGTGCCCTCGCTCTCACAACGCCAACAGAGCATTTGCCGCCCAGGTGCTCGTGGTTTTTCTATCCCTCTGGAGGCCGTCACCTCGCGCACCACTCTGTAGCCGCGTGGATCTCTTACTGCTTCTACTTCCAAAGTATGGGATACGGCGTCTTTCAGAGTTTTGTGATGCGCCAACCGAACAGCAGTGCGTACCTTCATATCATGAATTCCATCCGTGAAAGCTTGCAACAGCACCACCTCTGCTCGATTCAGCGAGTTCTGGTAGGCTTCCGCACCAGCTTCTCTATTTCTAAGGCCCATTGCTGCAAAGTCTCACTAGCACGTTGGGTATGTTCCTTCAACTGAGCTCGGTACACGTGTTCAAGATGGGCTTCACTGAACCTGGACTCCAGTGCTTCTAAGTCGTTCGTAAGTAATTTCTTCAGTAGTTCTCAGAGCTTCCAATACAGCCAGAGCCTTCCCGCGGAGTGCCACCGTCAACGCTGTCTTAGCTTGCTCCTCCGTCAAATTGTTGGCTCAGAAAATCAATTGCAGCTTGTACGCAGTCCAAGAGGAAGAGCCGTCAAACTCCGGAACTTTAAGATTCCCGCAGCTCACTGTCATTGGAGACGCTACTAATCCCGTTATCTTTCACTCCTTTACGCTCTATCCACGGAGAAGAATCTCTTTCTCATGACGATTAATTGTCTCTTGATGTTTCTCGACGGTATTCTCGATCATCTTAATTTTATGAACAGCTTGCAGTATCTCGCTTTGTTGGCGCACATTCTCCTCTAATAGGTGGCTTTGCTCCTCCAATTGCGCTTCCTGTCAGCGTGCTTGGTCCTCCTGGCAGCTCGTTTGCTACTCCCGGCGACGCGCTTGCTCCTCCAGTTGAACACTAAGTAAACGAGCTAGCTCCTTTTGTTTCTGTTGCTGAACTTGGAGCATGGCGAGTATTTGTTCCATGACGGCGTTTGGCTGCTGTGTTGCCCCTTCACTTAAGCTCCTGTAGTTGATGCGCCGACACCGAACGTGTTATTGGCCCTCGTTTCGTGGCACAACTGGATTTTTTTTTTCAATCCCACATCTGACACCAAAAATGAACTAGCAATCTGTCAGTCAGCGGTCTGTCATACTATGCAAATAAGGCGAATTTAAAAAAAGTTCCCCGAAAAGTGACTGCATTAAGGGCGAACATCCATTTAAATCTCACTATCTGCTTAAACGCGAATTTAAAAAAAGTTCCCCGAAAAGTGACTGCATTAAGGGCGAACATCCATTTAATTCTCACTATCTGCTGAAACACATAATTGGCACTAAGATGTGAATTGGGTAACGCAATAACTATGTTAACTCTTTGTTATAAGCGTAAAAATAAGTTAACTATTATACCGTAGATAGTTAAAAACCGTCATTGAAACTGAAAAATTGCTGTCCTGTCAAATTATTAAAAGGCGCTTTCGCCCTTTCTACAAAACACCGACGTTAGTGTTGATGTACCTCTGTGGATGTACCAATCTGTAGTCACTGTCCTTTGATCTTCAAGCGATACTGTAGTGTAATGTCCTGATTTGCCGAAAAAATAAGCAACCATTTTTTTTACCAATGCTTCGACTTTTCTTAACTTTCGTCGCCAAATCTTCAAAAGGAAAAGACCCACTCTGCCGACTGGCTTTTTCTTTAGGGTTCAGTACACCCTGGTTTCGTCACCTGTCACGATATTATAGACAGCCAACGACTGTCCTTTTTTATCATTTTACGGCACCACTGGACACGCAGTCGTTTCTAGTCCTCCGTTAATTCATTCGGTATCCATCGAGTGCAAAGCTTCCAAACCTTCAGATGCAATGTAAAATGTTTTGCACTGGGCTCATTCCAATGCCTAACAAAGCACGAATTTTCTAGCAAGTATTTTTCGTCAGTTTCAATAAGTTGTCGTACGGTGTCTGTAACCGCAGTCGCCGCCGGCCGACCTTCCCGTACCTCATCATGGAGATGATCACGTCCACGTCTAAATTCTCCAAACCACAAACACACAGAGCTGCGACATGGTGCTTCATCACCAAATGCCAATTGAAGTCTCTGACAACTCTCTTGTTGACAAATGTCAACGTGTTGAAAAATCATTGAACGAAAATGTTCACGAGTTAAATTCATTTTGATAGCGACACACAATTTTCGAAAGGACGTCTCAATGAAAAAAAAAAAATGCAGTCTCGCAAATTAAAAAGTAACATGTTCCCAAAGAGTTCCATTTTCGAATTCCATAATTGTTTTTTCATTCTTTTATTGTAAATGGCCAGATCCAGAGACTTCAGTATGCCCCACGTATTTTCTAGTTGTGCAGTTTTTGTAGTGAACTTGTGTGCAACGAGTGCAAAGTAAACTTTTTTGGACGCTTTTTTGAAATCTTTGTTCGTTTTCACATATGACATCACACATGTAAAATTTAAACCGTTATATAAAAATGTAAAAAACACTGGTACGCTTTGGACTTTTTTCTATTTCCGGTGTCATAAATTTAAAATCTGTTGAAAAAAGATGCGAAAAATTTCTTAAAAATATTTTCGTTTCATATTTACCCGACGCCTGGGATCCATGGAGATGAGAATGATGATATAGGAAAATTGACGAGGGTTGACAGTGTTGACACCTTCTTTCACATGGTCAAACTGGATAGTCAAACTAGTTTGTTAAATAAGATTAATATTCCGATTAGTCTCAATTTTCTTATCTTACTTGGCCTTATGCCTTAATTTTCTTGATGTTGAAAAATACAGACCCTTAAAAAAGTAAATAGAACGTAAAAATGTATTAGAAAATATTAACAAAATACAAAAATAAATAAATAAAAATTATTTTGTATTTGCTTTTACTTAACGCATTTTATCATTTACTTAATAAAACCCCTAAACCCTTGATTAATTGAAACTGGCAGTTTATAATAAAGTCGTCCCTGTAACCCATTCCGGCGGCGCGGGGAGGGTTCGTAGTCATTCTTCTCCAATTTCAGCAATGTTGACAGTAGACGCGCTATTGTGGTCGGGCAATGCTTTTTAATTAATTTTCTTGTTTAACTGTGTATGCCAACTTTCGAGTACATATTGGTACGAAGCCTTTTGTCGTATAATACCTATTGACCACATAAATAGTTTTGAACTTTCAAATTAACGACTTGCTGCTCACCCTAAATTATGAACATACGGAGAAGATTTTGACTGTTCACTCTTAATATTTTATTGTCAATATATTTATCAATCTCAGCTTACTTAATTTTTACTGTGTTGGTGACAAAATTTGTACAATTTTATTTTATACTTTATTTTGTTTTTTAAACTTTTTCTTGAATAAGTAGTACATAAGATAATAGTTTTCCCTTAAATTATTGAATCGGTTTTCAGCAATAGGGGATCGGATTGTTCACCATATTTTGTGAATTTACCATATTTTATGAATTATTTTTAAAATATAGATTAGTAGCAGACGATTCGCGAAGAAAAAAAACAGAATCGGTTGAAAAACGAATTTACAGTGATTTTTTAAAGTTTCAATATGTCTGTCTCTTTCAAAAACGAATTTTTGTATGGAGATTATATGGCGTTACTAACAAATGACGTCACAAGTGGGTATGTGCCTCTCTGTCTAATCTTGAGTTTCAAACCTTTATAACTCGGTCAATTTTAAAGTTAGAGCAAAAATTCTTTTAGTGTTCGATAGCAGAAACTAAGAAGTTTGGATTTATAAAATAGAAAAAAAGTAGTCCGATTCCCTATTACGCATTTTTAAAGTGGAAGCAAGCTTGTGCTTAAGGAGAGAAATGGGGATCAGACTAGCTAGTGGTCCAACCGTAGCTACGCCCGCGTTTATTTAAAATTTTCATGTGGAAAAGAGGTAAAAACTATCATATTTGCCAAATTTAAGCTGTTTTTACGTGTTGGAGTAACAAACGTACATCAATACATCCATCTTCAAAAACTTTCGCGTTTATAATTCAATGATTACAACCAACTTTCGTCTCTATCCACCCTTTCTGTTCCCTATCTGCCCCTTAGAGGTCTAAGAACCCTACATTGAATTACGTTTTAGATTAGGATATCTAAATACACAGTTTTACATAAATGGGCATCATTTTACACAAGAAGGGATGAAACAGTTTGTCCAGAATAGAAATATGTACTTGATTGCACACAAGGGGGGGGGGGGTTTATCGTAATCCGCCAAAAAGATTACCTCCTCTGTAATACTCCCATCAAGTTGAAGGTTCATTAACTAATGAGCAAGAATCAGACAGACTTATCGTTAGACGTTATAAACACTGAAAAAATATGTTTTTTTTTTCTAATTTCGTACAAAATTATTGCTCAAGCTCATTTCAGAAAACTGTAGTGTGGTGCGCGTTATAATATAGGCTGGCAACTGCATTTTGTTGCGCAATTTTGTTTCTACACTGTTCGTTCATTACACTGAACACTCTTTTAACATTTGCATTGCTAAATAGATAATAAGAATCCGTGCAACCACTACCCGTATTTGCAATACACACAGCAAATATTTTAAGATGTTGAGTTTAGTTAGACCGGATGAACTTCCATTGACTCTCGCATTTTTTTTAAATTTGTATGTGCGGAAGCAAGTTTATTTCTCCGACTCAAACAAGAAAGCGGAAGCAAGCACTCAAGGCATATTAGGAGTTTTCGGATGGGGTGAACAATTCGTCGCCTTCAACACGTATAGCCGTAAGTAGAAATTTACTGTTGATTTTGATTCTCAAGTTACGTCTGTTCGTGTTACAATGTTTTTCTTAAATTGAGATAGTTACGTCCATTTATTGTTTACTCATCAGTCATCACTGTACGTGTAGTAATTAAATCTGAACACAATGAGTTAGGTTGACTGAAATAAAACAAAAAATATGCGAAAAATGTAAGTTTAATCAAAATGTAAATTACTCTTGTAGGACTAAAAACTAAAAAACGTGGGGTATATAAGTGGTCCACTATTTCGTTCCACCAACACGTAGTAATGACATTTATCGTGTGATACGTCTACTATTTTGTAATTGCTAAACCAAAACGATTTTTTCTCGAAGAGTAGTAATTTCATTAAGACATTTTTTCTCACGTAAAGACGTAAGTTAATTTAACGTCAGGACAAGTTACGTCCATTCGTTTTGAGGGCGAAGAATTGATTATCGGAATTAAAGCATTGCAGGACCTGGACAATTTGCGGAAATCTGGCGACAAGTATTTGGCACAAGCAGACTAGTACCGAAGCACCTTTTCTGTCAACTTCCTCAAACTTATACCAGAAATCGATACTTTCCGGTTCAAGAAGAGAATATTTGAATTCAGTTCTATATTATAAAAGTGTTTAGATTACAGCACAAACAAATGAACAAATTAGTTACTGTCCTAGAAAGTAATTACTTGCAGTTGAAATCAAATGGAGCCGCAGATAATAAAAATAATAATCATAATAAATAATAATCATGATCTACTTATTTCAGCAGTGGTACTAAAGCACCAAAAAATACTATAAATGAGTATCATCGTTATAAATTGAGGGCGTATTTCAGAAGTATGCAGGGCGTATTTCAGAAAAGTTGTACATAGCAAAATGTGAGTGTCCCAAGCATTCAACAATTTTTAATTAATAAACAAAAGATACTTACTTAAAATCAAACTGTGTTTAATTATCAAAGTAGATATATTGAACAATTTAATTTGTCATAAGTTGATACTTATTCATCATTAAATTTAAAATAAAATGATAAAAGATTTCTGAAGAATAGAAAAATCTTGATGTCCTACCCACGTTTTGAAACTTTTAAGTAACATTTACGAGTAGAATCTATTACTAGCGGTGCTAATATTTTTAGGTTTGTGGACGTATTTTGAACTCAAATTCTCGATTTTGAACTCTATTTTGTCCAATTTAGCCTTAAAATTGCTTAAATTTATAAATACATTTTTGGTGTCCCAAGAAACCAGTTAAAACATTCATCAAAATAATTTTCCATGATATTTGTATCGAATTTCTTACTAGTACAAGTACATTTTAGAAGTTGGTCTTTTATTCGTTACCTGTAAAGCCTACTTGATGTTGATAATTTTCCTGCTTACTTTCATCTTATGTACACTATTAACATGTTTTTTTTCTTCATATTTCCAAATTCAACGGTTTCGGTGGTTTGATACACTTGACTCGTAACAAAAATGAGCACTTTAAAACGAAATATTTCTAAAACATAAACTAACATCGAAAAATGATTTTGGCAAACCCCCATTATTTTTAATACACCTATCCAATGACACCTCACACTCTTGGACAAATTAGCCACAATTTGTCCAAGCTCACACTATGGGGTAGTTAAGAAAAAAAAATAACCCCCCCAGAGGAACCCTAAAATATATTTTTAAAGATTTTCAAAAGAGCATAGCAAGGTTAAAATAAAAGAGTTTCGGAATAAATAATACCTCATTTTAAAGAACTTATTCTACTCTTTATTTTATTCATAAATTATTTTGGTGGAAAAGTGGAATTTATTAGTGAAAACTAAGTTTTTAACGAAAAAAATCGAGTAATGACAAAAAATGTTCGTATTTGGAGGCAGATTGCGTGGAAACTATAACTTTAGTGGTATCGCTTTTAAATGTATGAGTGGTCGATACCAAATTTATCAAGGATTATTTCGTACCTGCACATTTTTCATGTAATGTTCATGGTTTTCTTTAAAAATTGAAAAAACCGCGATTCGGGACACTTTCGGGGGTGCGGGGGGTGTTGCCAAACCTGGGAGGGGAGGGAGGGTGCTTAAAAATAAACTCCGACCTATCACTTACCAATCCCAATAGATAACAGAGCTAGGTGATTTTTGCCATTTTTTTGGTAATTTTCTTGTATTATTAGGTATATATATAGATAGTAATATAAATATGTACTCAAAGTAAATAAAGAAATGAATGAATAAATGAATATACAGAAATAAGGAAATTACTTTTGAGAAGATTGCACACAGTTGCGGAGAAGTCGTCGGGCACATATTTGAAATTAAGATAGTTCTCTCACAAATCAAGGTTGGTTTGGGTGTATGCCCATGCCAATTTATCTAATAATTCTAACAAAAGATAAAAAAAAAAATCTTCTTCAAAATCCTCCGCGAAAAAAAAAACTAAAGAAAAGAAAAAAATCTTCAAAATCTCTTTATCTTTCTTCGAATTATATTCTGAACTAAAAATAACCCGTGAAATGTAATTTGTAATGAAAAGCAGGTTAGCAAGTACACCAACAAAATTTTTGCATATATAAGAAAGTTCTAACAAGGTACCTGCCTGAGGTACTTGTTGAAGTAGGTACCTATTTTTTTATAGAATTCATGGCCGTGGACAGACAGGCTTTGTTTTCATGCGTCGAAACTATTCACTAAACACATTTAAAATAAACATAACAAATGAAAAACATGACTGCCCTGCTTAAAAAACTTTAAAAGTAAAAATATACTCATAAGTAGAAGTATAGTCAGTGTCACTCGGGCTATTTTATTTAGAAGTTTTGGTGGAATAAAAAACTACACATTCATGAACACTGAACAGATTACACTGCTTTTTGGGCAGTCGGTCATTCATCTGTGGGTGTTTTCTATTCATTCATCAACCATGCTGCAGCACTGTTTTACTTTTTTACTTTAGTACTGTTTAATGTCTTATAATAATAATACTACTAGCGATCAGCCCACGGCTACGCTCGATTTTCCCGTAGGAATAAAACTTTCCCGTAAAAAGTATCCTATTGTTAATCCAGGGTACAAACTATCTCTATTCCAAATTTCATTCCAATCCGCTTAGTAGTTTTTGCGTGAAAGAGTAACAAACATCCATCCATAAATCCATACTTAGCAACTTTCGCGTTTATAGTAAGGAAGTAAGGATGTGTGGTGACTGAGGACACTTAACCCGGTTTGAGTTTTGTTCCTATTAACTTAAATATTATTTTGTCATTAGGTAAATCACCGTAGTACTGATTTAGATAAAAAGTAAGGAGGGCATCGAAATAATAAATCTCGGATATTTTTTCAATTAAACCTTTCGACATGCAATTTAAACGCTTTTTTTTCTTGGTTAATCCAGTTAGCATCACGTGAATTAGTTAATCGCCAAGAATTCGATGCAGTTGCTGTATTCTTCCTCGATCTGTGTCGTAATGTTTTATTCTGCCTGGCCTTGAATTAACCTCCGAACATTAATTTATTAAATTGGAATCTATCTTTCTTACAATCAGAAAGATTGACACGTTTCTCTCAATAAACCAATAATTCTCAAAAGCATTCTTGTGTGACTAAATATAAAAAAGTACTATCTACAAAAATATGTTCGTGTTTGAGACATCATGTGAATAGGGAAATCCATCGCTTCTGTCTCCTTTCCACAGAAACTTCTACTGGACTGAAGAAGTCCACGTAGTCCGCAGTGCGTGAATGAATGGCCGCTGCCGATGACTCCCAACCAGATTTATTTTCATAACACGTAATATAACGTTATAGTACGGTAGGTATTACTTAATAGTATCATAGAAGTTACAAATTAGATACATTCGGTCGATACGAAATAAAATAGTAAAACATTTTACCAATTTAGATCAACCAACCAACATCAATAAATGCCAGCCCATGAGCTATATCTGTTCATTCTAAAAAATCTTGTATTACTTAAATGCCAAAATTTTAGTTTGTTTTTAATTCTTAATGCTGATGGAAGCCGCCTCTCACGTTTTCGGGAGGTCCTAAAACGTACACAAAGCTTTCCTCAGAATTAGTTTCTCAAACTTAAACTTTTTCGAATCCAATACTCTGCAGGGACAGAGCTACTGTCCATACCGTTGGAGTTTGTGGTATCTAGAATCGTTGACGAAATTAATTGACCACGGACTCGTCTGTTTACATATTCAGTCCAAATATGGTGCCAGCTAACGAACAACTTCAAAGTAAATATGGTGTCGTCCATCCAAAATTGTAGGCCACTTAATATGTTTGGCTGGGGTGGATTGGAAGCGAGAGATCTTTCCTTTCACTCGAATAAAAGGAATCAATCGACTCCGATAGACGGCTGCTCTTTGGAAGAGGTAGCTCCTGGTGGGCGATGTTACCCAAAAATTCTGACAAAACAACTTTTTTTCCTCACGAGTATCGACTATCGACTAACTTGAAGTTGGCAAGTCTGAAAGCTCGCTCAGCTTGCCGATGAACACAACGACCATTCCCTATTTCAGTCTCTTTCATTTCTTTGTGATTGAGTAAATAAAAACAAAAAAAAAAAAAATACGCTGATATTGACGGAACAAAGGACCAATATATGTCGGGGATATTTATCCAAATATTATAATTTTGTTATTATCAATATATTGAAGTCTACAAAATAAAGAACCATAGGCTATAGTGCGTAGATCCTTGACAAATACGGGTCTGGCGACGCTGTCTTGGTAAGGCCAGTCGATAGACGACGTGTTCCGTATACTATCCACAGCCAAAAAAATATTATTGCATGCTGAATCATTGAATGATTGTCCGAAAAGTAAAGTAATTCCGTGCTTCGGAAGGGACGTTGGGTGGGGTCCCAGCTATTATCTACTAAAATAGTCGTCACACTGTTAGCTATATTAAAGGCCTTTGGCAGCTGAATTACACCATAGTTTTTGTGTTCGGTCGTCAATTTTACAACACACATGATAAGAAGAATAAGACTAGCTTAAAGTCTAAATTATAATAACACATTAAATGGATTGTATTGGAGTCTGAAATATTTTTGATTTTATTTTATTTACACATTACCATTTTTATGATTGACGGCCGACCTCACTAAGGCCCGGTTTCCACCAAAGCGGAGAGGAGGGGAGATGAGTTTGAATCCAATCAGATTTCGTTATTTCCACATCTCCTCTCCGCTTAACTTCAAAAACGAAATCTGATTGGTTATTCAAATACATCTCCTCTCCGCTTTGGTGGAAACCGGGCTTAACGCTGGTGTCAAAGTTATTGAGCCGCCAAAAATATCAGCAGATACCGGCTTAAAATGTCTTCCGAAACACCGAATTTGAAAAATCTTTATAAAGAATGTGAACAGTCACACAGAGAGAAAATCTGACAAAAATACAGTAATTATTACTAAAATATTTCTAAATCTGAGGACAACAAATGCCCTGTAATAATTGGTAATCGATTTTTGTAAATGCAATTAGTAAATATTACATGTAACGTTTTTGTAATTTCAAGTGTTTAGTATTTACTATTTAATGATGACGTCATTAACAAATACTAACTGTTTTGTAATTTTAACAATTCAGTTGTAATATCGTAAATTATGACGTCATAGACAAATACTAAGCGTTTTGTAATTTTAAGAGTTCTATTGTAATATCGTAAATGATGACGTCATAGACAAATACTAAGCGTTTTGTAATTTTAAGAGTTCTATTGTAATATCGTAAATGATGACGTCATAGACAAATACTAAGCGTTTTGTAATTTTAAGAGTTCTATTGTAATATCGTAAATGATGACGTCATAGACAAATACTAAGCGTTTTGTAATTTTAAGAGTTCTATTGTAATATCGTAAATGATGACGTCATAGACAAATACTAAGCGTTTTGTAATTTTAAGAGTTCTATTGTAATATCGTAAATGATGACGTCATAGACAAATACTAAGCGTTTTGTAATTTTAAGAGTTCTATTGTAGTATCGTAAATGATGACGTCATAGACAAATACTAAGCGTTTTGTAATTTTAAGAGTTCTATTGTAATATCGTAAATGATGACGTCATAGACAAATACTAAGCGTTTTGTAATTTTAAGAGTTCTATTGTAATATCGTAAATGATGACGTCATAGACAAATACTAAGCGTTTTGTAATTTTAAGAGTTCTATTGTAATATCGTAAATGATGACGTCATAGACAAATACTAAGCGTTTTGTAATTTCAAGAAATTATTAGTAATATCGGAAATGATAACGTCATTGTAAATACTAATTTTTAGTGAATTTTAGTGCTGTAGTTTTAGTAATTTATCTAGTTTAGTACCTAATTTTATAATCTTTATTATTTTTTTCCTAATTTTACTTATGTAAAGACCTATACAAAATGTTCTAACAGAGACGTCGCAAGAGTCTTTAGGAGGTGATTCTATCCGTCATTATGAGTCACTTTTGTGCAAAATGACGTATAGGTTCACCTTTTAAATCTCTTTCGACACCTCTGTTAGCACATCCAGTATAGGTCTTTACTTATAGTAAGGTACTAAACTAGATAAATTACTAAAACTACAGCATTAAAATTATCTAAAAATTTTTATTTACATACAGACCAGTTAGGTTTAGATTTCAATGTCAATTTCTTATCAAAAAAGCGATCTTAAAGTTTCCTAAAAGATCCCTGGTAAGATTGTCCATCCCAAAAAAAGACTTATGCTTTTTACACTGATTTTAACCACACTACGTTTCCCGAGACGCGATCTCCATTCGAGAACCCGTCTGCTCCAACGCTCATCGGTTCTGCGACAGACGTGGCCAGCCCACTGCCACTTCAGCTTGCTACATTTCTGGGCATAAATTGTACAAAAACAATCTTTTCTTTATTTTTATTACGTTATTGTTGACCGCAACGTGTCACCTGGAGCGCTTGCAAACTTGAAATGGCAGACAATTGGTGCCTGTGCCATGAGCATTATTTGGATTGACAAAATGGTTACTTGTAATTACAAAACAGATTAGTTTTTATTATTCTAAGAAATACGTCAGTAGTTTCAAGTAATTTATATGTAAATACTAAGATGTAGTTATTAATTATAACAAAAGTTTGTAATTTTGCCTTGTACTAAAACCATTTCTTGAAACTATGAATAAGCTTTTTAAAAGATACTAAATTGGTTTGCAGTAATTACAAAACTTTAACAATATTTACTATAATTTGCGATAACAATGAAATTTGGTAATATCTGAGATTTACTAAAACCGACTTTTAGGAACTATAATTACAAATACAAAGGTTTTGCTAAAAATAATTAATATTTGTAAAAACAGCAAAACTTTTGTAAGTAATATTAAAACTTAGTATTTGCGTCAAATACAAAACAGTTTTTTAATTTCTGGTGGTGTCTTTTTTCTCCGTGCACACAAGGTAATTTTTGTTGCAGTGTCCTTGCCGGGATTTGAACCCAAACCTTTCGGTATAAAAGCCGCGCTCGCCCTACCACTTGCCCTACACTTATCTACTTCTTTAATATCTTTCCAAACTAATAAAATACTAGAAATGGTGAGATCCAACTAATTGTTTTGTAAGTAAATCCAAATTCGTCAATATAAATAACCATGATTGTATTCGACATTATTAGGTGGGGAAAAAGTCTTTTCGTATTTTGTACTGGTGGGAATTTACCAGTGGGGATTTCTGGAACAATTCATTTAGAAACATCTAGTGGGGAACATTGAACCTTTTTTTCAATAATCCCCACTAGGATACCTTTCATAACTAGTGGGGATTTCTGGATCAATTCATAGTCATTTGTAATTATATCTTCTTTCTTCTTATGCTTCCACCATATTATACCTGACTTAGCACCTTCAGATTTCCACCTGTTTCGGTCTAGCTACAAAATTCTTTAGGTAGTGTAAGGTTGACATCAAGAGAGGACTGTCAAAACTACTTGTCGCAGTTTTTTAATCAGAAGTTCCAACATTTCTACAGCAAAGGCATCATGTCACTATCTTCAAGATGGCAACAAGTTATTGAACAAAATGGTACATACATATATATACTCACCGGCACATCTAACCGCCCACCCTTCATTTCAGGGAATACTCGTGATTCTTTATAATTCTATTAGTTACAGCTGATGTTAGTTAAAAATTTGTTAATTTAACGTTTATTTAAATGTGTTTAATTTATCGTAAACTTATCAATAAATCAATTGTAATGTATAACAATAAGCGTAGTTTAACCCGAAATACAAGGGTGGGCGGTTAGATGTGCCGGTGAGTGTATTATAAATAAATTTAAATATACTATGAAATAAATTGTCTTAATTTTGAATGTAAAATACGAAGAGACTTTTTCCCCGACCTATTATTTTTGATGTACTTATTGAACATCGTTGTACATCGTTGTAGTTGTACAAACAGCATATTATATAGGTAATTATTTTTTGTCGACTGGAGTTTTTTTTGCTATCGTCTTTGGTCAAGATCATACTCGTAAAGGAATTCATGAGAAAATAGTCAAACGCAAACCAAAGACATCGCTAATTTTCGAACGCCAGTTGTGCGGACTTGTGCGCCATACTTTAAGAAATTAAATATACTTAGCTTGCCATCCCTATTATATATTTTAAGTATCAATTTTTGTTAAACCAATTTAGAATTGCATCGGAAGTATAGGTGTACATAATAGGAATTTGCGTCATCGGAATAAGCTCTGCCTAGTAAAGGCAAACACGGCTTTAAATTTGACCATTTTTAAATCAATATTGTATGCAATTTTAATTTGCCCTATTATTAATTATTATTGTTATTTTCATAATGCCATTGTTTGGTAGAATATTGAATGAACTTTTTAATGTCTCTTACCACTTATATTTTTATGTACCAATATTCAGCAAATAAATTGCCAATTTTATAAAAAAAGAGCCATTCACCTGATTACGTAATTTACAGGGTTTTACGCTATAATACAACTTTTTGCAAAGGGACGCTTTTTCCAAAGGGGTCTTGTTTGAGGCTACATCAGTAGAATAGAATATACTTTATTGCACACAAGAAATACACAGAAAAAAAAAGCAGTTCAAATAGACAGTAATAGTCATATCGATCAAATTATTAAATCATTGGCCCACCCCACCCAGTCCATGACCCCCCAACCCATGCCTATGGGACCTATGTGAATCTATCGCACGTTATAATATTTACGTGGAATAGATTTCGGTAGTGTATCTGCCTCCGACGCACAGGGTCGCGGGTTCGAATCCCGCCCAGGGCAAACATTTGTGTGATGAGCACTTGTGTTTGCCTTGTGTCTGGTTGTTGTTTATCTATATAAGTATGTATTTATCTATTTATGTAATGTATATCAGCTGTCTGGTACCCATAGTACAAGCACTGCTTAGTTTGGGATCACATGGAGGTGTGTGAAGATGTCCCCACATATTTTTTTATTTTTATTTTATTTCCAATTTATAACCTAACGAACGCATTTCGCGGCACGTCGTGTAAAAAGTGATAGCGCTGTGTGAAATGAAAAGAGAGTCGCAGATCATTTGCAGACCGTCTTTGAATTTCATACAGTGCTATCTCTTTTTGCATGGCGTGCCGCTAAAAGTGCGTATAGTTCAACAATCTAGAAATTATTGATACCTTGGTAGCATAAGTTTACTTTGCCTTCTTATTTTTTTCTTCTGGTTACTTTACTTGTTTCTTCTGGTGGTTGTATTGGTGTACCTTTTGCTTTTGCAATCGGCTTAATTGTTGTTTTTTTCTTCAATCAGGATTTCACATTTTCTCAGCTTAGAAAATAAGACGTAGGAAAGGGTACTTATGTGTCTCAAAGTGTATCTTTTTTCCCAAATATTGTGTCCCTGTGTGTGTTTACATGGGGCATACTGAAAGTCTCTGGATCTAGCCACTTACAATAAAATAATGAAAAAACAATTTTATTATGGAATTCGAAAATGGAACTCTTTGGGAACATGTTACTTTTTAATTTGCGAGACTGTCATATGTTTTTTCATTGTGAACACGTCCTTTTGAAAATTTTGTGTCGTTATCATAATGAATTTAGCTCGCGTGAACATTTTCTTTCAATGTTTTTTATTGATTTTCGTTGTGGCGTCAACAAGAGAGTTGCCAGACACTTCAATTGGCTAATGAAGCACCATGTCGCAGCTCTGTGTATTCGTGCTTTGGAGAATTTAGAAGTGGACGTGATCATATCTCCATGACGAGGTACGTGAAGGTCCCTCGGCCGGCGACTGCGGTTACAGACTCTAATATTGACACCGTACGACAACTTATTGAAACTGACAAAAAAATACTTGCCAGCAAATTCGTGCTTTGTTTAGGAATTGGAATGAGCCAAGTGCAAAACATTTTACAACCTTTGCACTCTTTGCACTTTGAGAACCAGAAACGACTGCGTGTCCAGTAATGCCGTAAAATGATAAAAAAGTTTAACGGAGGACAGTCATTGTCTGTCTATAATATCGTGACAGGTGATAAAACCTGGGTGTACTGCTTTGAACCCGAAAGAAAAAGTCAGTCAAGTCAAAGTCAAAGTCAAAATAATTTATTTCCATAGGATGTTATTACATCACTTAGATCCGTCATTACATTTTTTTGGGTGAGTTCACTAACACAATGGCGGAATCTGTGGAGAAAAGCTCACCGAAGAAACTCCGTCGGCAGAGTGGGTCTTTCATTTTGAAGATTTGCCGACGAAAGTCTAAGCATTGGTAAAAAAATGGTTGCTTCTTTTTTCGGTAAATCAGGACATACACTACAGTATCGCTTGAAAATCAAAGGACAGTGACTGCAGATCGGTACGTCAACACTTGTTTGCCCAGAGTCTTAGAAAAAGTTTGCGTAAAGCGTCCTCGAAGCAATGTCCTACTTCACCACGATAACGCATCCTCATATTCCGCTAAGGTAACAGAAGCCTATTTGAAGGCTTCAAATGTGGAACTGATGACGCATCCGCCTTACATCCCGGACCTCGCACCCTGCGACTTGTTTTTGTTCCAAAAATTAAAGACAAACTTAGAAGCACACGTTTTACGAGCCCTGAATCGGCGGTGAGTGCGTTCCATAAAGTCATTGATGAGGTCTCTAAAGAAGACCGGTCCAACTGCTTTGTACAGTGGTTTCAGCGAATGCAAAAATGCATTAATTGCGAGGGAATATACTTTGTCGACCAACCCGCACTGGGCCATCGAGGTCGACTAAGGCCTAATCGCCTTACTTCAGGGTAGGCTCGAGCCCCTCGGTGGGGACGTATGTGAGCTGTCGATGATACTTTGAAAAACAATAAATGCATCGTAAACAACGAAAATCATAATAATAAAAATAAAATAAATAATAAATATGTGGGGACATCTTCATAAAAATCATTTATCGAAAATGTTTACGAGTTCATTTTGATAGCGGCACACAATTTTCGGAAGGACGTCACAATGAAAAAACAAATTACAGTCTCGCAAATTAAAAAGTAACATGTTCCCAAAGAGTTCCATTTTCGAATTCCATTTTTTTTTATTGTAAGTATCCAAATACAGAAACTTCCAGCATGCCCTAAGGACCTAGTTGATATTATTAGGTATGAGTGCTATCTATTCGACAAATACGGCCACCATAAAGGTACAATTCCGTAATGGGCTACAGACTGCAGGCGACACTACTTGTTTCTATGAATCTCTATGAAATTGATTCCAAGCACGGCAACACTGCGGCCTGCAGCCGCGGCGCGCAGCGACCGCAGACTGCAGCGTCAGTGGTGTCGCGAACCGCACACGGAGAAAAAACTTCAGTAGCTGCAAGGAAATAATATTAATAATTATTAAAATTTTAGTGATTCCCAGGACAATTAAATTACTGTAACGGTTATAAACGAGTTTTACTTATTGCATTTACTAACGGCATAAGACCAAGTTCAATTGGAATAACAATTTTAGTTTACTAATAATGAGTAAAATTTATTTGAATCCAAATAATGTAACATGCTTACTTTTAATGCTTACTTATAATTACAAAAACGAGTCGTTAAAATTATGAAACTGCTGTTGTATCTAGTGTTTTATTTTTTGGTTTTACGAATCGTGTGACTAGGATTCACAATTTTATGTGTGTAAATAATAAAATCGTATTGTAATAGCCAGTATTTTTCATAGGCCCTATTAAAATTGTGACTTGACATTACATATCTATTAATTAAATGCAAGTAAGCTGTGATATAATTTCTAGTGTTGTGTTTAATAGTAATTAGTACATTACTTACTTATTATACCGCAAAATTTTTAATACCCGATAAACTTTTAGAGATGAATGTACTCATGAATATGAACGACCCTTACTATGGGACTAACTCTGAAAATGCGAAAAAAATATCAGCTGTTTCATAATTTTTGGTCGTATACGTATTGAACTTTTGTATGAAATTGCTGATTGTTCTTTCGCAATTTCAGAGTTGGTTCCTTAATAAAAGTTGTTTATACAACGTGTTACAAAAAATACCAAAAAAAAATAATATATATTTTTATCAAAGGCATTTAATTAAAGTTTTCCCATCTCTAGTGATCAGCTGTGTCAAAGAATATTCGGATCAGATATGTAATTTTAGGTCAATGTGCCTATTTTTACCGCTATGGTTAAAAATGTTTACGTGTGTACTACTTGTACCATAACATTTACATTAGAACAATTAATTTCAAAATGAAAAAACCACAAATAAATAAAAAAAGCTTTGTTAAATAATTATTATGAAATAAAAAATTAATGAAATGATGAACTAAATATTTCAAAATAATATTTATGTTTGTAAATACGTAAACAAGATAATTAAGGCAAAAAAGAAAATGTTTTCTAACATAAATTGATTCAAGTACATCTCTTTTAAAATTATAGGCACGAATGGTGTACAAATACTTGTCCCTTCTGAGAATCGATAGTCTATATATTAGATGTCATTTGACGACACTAGAGATGGGAAAATTTTGATTAAATACCTGTGATGAAGAATATTCTTTTTTTTGGTATTATTTGTAACACGTTGTATATTCATGAGTATATTCTCCTCCAAAAGAATATCGTGTATTGAAAATTTAGCGGTATAATAAGTAAGTAATGTACTCATTATTATTAAACAGAACACTAGAAATTATATCACAGCTTACTGCATTTAATTAATAGATATGTAATTTCAAGTCACAACTTTAATAGGGCCTATAAAAAATGCTGGTTATTTCTTTTTTAATTAATTAAGCATGTACAAAGGAAATTGTTCTAAATCTTAATTTATGGATAGGTGCAAATTATTATAAATAAAATATAGAATACTTTTCTAAAGTAACTTTATTTTTTTCTAGTTAATTATTCTTAGACAAAGAACATAATTTTTGTTTGTTTAGACGTAAGTAATACTAGTTGAAAATAGTCGCACTGCACCAATTTATATTTTTCGATCACACCGCACTCACGTCGCACGTCACGCTCACTCACTGACCAAAAACGCAAATGAGTGCAAGCAGCGGCAGCCACCAACATCAAAGTAGGCACATGTCTTGTTACTAGTAAACTTTACTAATTCATAGAAAAGTGATTGTAAACACTAATAACCGTAACTATAATGAGAAATAATAATTTACTGTTGTGTGGAAAAACAAAACTCATTGTAATAACAAGTTCACGAATTATAGAAATAAGAAATGCCTTATTAAAAATAATAGTCCATGGTATATCCTCAATTAAGTAAAACTTATTTGTAATCTTTACTAAACTTTACCTCTTGATATTAGGACACTACTTACAAATTCAAGGAAAGTTTTATAATACATATAAAATTCTGCAATCCCAAGTACAGAATAATAATTCCGAAATTTAATAAAACCCGTTTGTAGGTATTAGATTACGAAATTAATAAAATGTACTTAAAATTAAATTATTTTTTAATATTTAATAAAAACACAGGTATTGATAAAAGTTGACATTATCGCCTTTTAGAAATGTTGTTTTTAATTATTATATTATTTTTTTATTGTAATCAGCCTGTAATGTCCCACTGCTGGGCAAAGGCCTCCCCAACCTTGAGTTTGGACTTTTGCTGATTAGTGAGTGACCAAGTTTGCGAACCATAAGTTAGGACAGGCAGGATGCAAATGTCGAAAAGTTTTGCGCTTCAATGAAAGGGGCAAGTCCCCTTTCATGTATTGCTTCAAGGAACCGTAGCTCTTCCAGGCGTTATCGACACGACGATCGATTTCCTTCTCCTGCCTGTTTTCGAAAGAGACTAGCTGGCCCAAGTAGATGTATTCATCGACATATTGTACATCTTGCCCATCGACTTTGACCCTACGTTTTACGCTATTGGTCATAACTTGTGTTTTTAATTACGACAATATTTTTTTTCTCAGTGCAGAGAGCGCGATAATAGCGTGTCGCTTTTTCGGTTGGATTTCTTCACTATTGAACTGAGTACAAAGTCAATTTTTTTTTTATTTGTACCACGTAAGAACAAGTCGTCATCATCTTCCTCTTCTATCTAACAAAAGACACATTAGTAAACTCGGTAGCATAGTCCGGCATGGCTCTATGCATTGTCGACCGCAGTGCTGCCTGCGGTCGCGGCTGCTTCTATGCCAAGCGCGGCAGCATGCAGCGGCTGCGCAATGCATAGAGCCATGCTGGACAATGCTACCGATAGTTTACTAATGTGTCTTTTGTTAGAAGAGGAAGATGATGACGACTTGTTGTTCTATATGCCAAAAAAAGAAAGCACCTGATCTTTTATTTAAAAGTCGAACCGAAGAAGGAACTTTACTTTGTAATCTGATTAAACTAGTGGCTCTGTGAGCTGTAGACCTCTGCATATCTTTTCATATTTATTTTTATATTTTTTTTTATAATTCGTTTTTATTTTATTATATTTTATTTTATCTTATTTTATTTGTTAAAAAATGTGACCTGTAGACGAAAACAGCCTCAGCGGTAGACCTTGTGCCCCCATAACTCCGTCATTTTTTAAAATTTCCAAAAACTGGCTCGATAAAAAAATCGATTAATTTATCGAACCTGCTCACAAAATTTCACGAGAATCGGTTGAGAAACGCGACCTGTAGAGTGAAACAAACAAACAAAAAAACAAACAAACAGATGGACATACAAAAGCAAATTTTGCCAAGCTGAAGCAGAGACGCTTCGCTCGCTCGGTCAATTATAATTGGTGCAGAGGAAAAGTTTCGAAAGTAATGTATAAATAAAAATAAATTTGACTTTGTACTCAGTTCAATTAGTGAAGAAATCCAACCGAAAAAGCGACACGTTATTATCGCGCTCTCTGCGGTTCGCGACACCATTGGCGCTGCAGTCCGCGGTTGCTGCGCGCCGCGGCTGCAGGCCGCAGTGTTGCCGTGCTTGGAATCAATTTCATAGAGATTCATAGAAACAAGTAGTGTCGCCTGCAGTCTGCAGCTGCGGCCTGCAGTGTGCAGCCCATTACGGAATTGTACCTTTAAGCAGGCCTGTATAATGTAATGTTTAAATAGATTAGTTAAAATTTCGACTAATAAACCTAAGACAGAATAGATCTAACCGAACACACGATTAAATTTGATTGTAATCAGTTTAATACCAGCGTTACGGGTCATAATAGTACAACTTGCTAGCTCGTACCCCTATTTATTACTAGGGTGCTTTATCTCGGTCCCAATCTGAAGTATACTTTGAAGAGCAAGCAAAATAGTTTCTAATCCAATGTTTTATTGCAACTATCTTTTTTGTTCAGCAGTTGTAATTTTTCGGCTGAGATAAATAGAGTAACTAAAATCTCCTACTCTCTTCTAAAATGTACCTAAATCTGTGCATCTACCACGTCAACGTCCGAGCCGAAGTTCTAAAATAGAGCTGGAGAATTGTTCACAAAGCAAGCTCTATTTTAGTTACATCCGTTTACGTTTATTTTGGTTTTGCTGCTTATTACAAACCGGTCTAGACTTAATTTAACTGAACGCGATGGAAAAGCCCATTCGGTCTGTTGTTTTTAAATGAAGTTGCGTGAATTTAATTTAGTTTTATTGTCAATGTTTTATGTAGCGAATTACTGACATAAACCGGTTAACTTGTATCCAATTAGTAGATCTATCTTAGAGGTTTCACTCGTATCGCTATAGTAAGCAGCTTTTTATGTAAATTACTGACAAATATTCGTTGTCTTGTACGGATTTTATTATGTATTTTATGAATGAAATAATTGCGCGTTAGTTTGAACGAAAGACAATAAACAAAATTCCAACTGTGCTGATAAGAGATAATAACATTGGACGGCGGCCAATACGAATTGGAACGACGACGAAGCGGACGTGAATGAGTAAAGTTGCCCTGTGTTATATTTTACTGCAGGACCTTAGGAAATGTCTAATATTATAGATGATATACAGTGTGTCTGGTTACCGGTGTCCGACCGCTAAGCTATATAATCAATTTCATCGGCAAATCCACCACAATAAAGCATTTTACCCCTTCCATTTTGTTTTTTGTGTTTATTGTGTTCGGGATTCATTTATTTAGCAATATCTACCAATGTAAAGTGGTTTCATACAAAAGTAAGCAACACATTGACACTAAAATTTTTATAAAAGATTTAAAAAAATATTTGAAACGAAAATAATGAGATAAAATTTTCTTGATTTTCTTTACTTTTTAAATGTTTAAAAAAAAACTAGACCGTTACAAACAATTTTTTTTTTACTTTTTATATGCACTACAATATTTCCTAAAAACTGATGTCAAGACCTAAGCTCCTAAGCTCTAAGTTTAGGAGTAATGGCTATCTGAATATGAACTTTTACTTAAAAAATCTTGACAAGTGGAAGGAAAATCACACTTGATATTATGAATGCGAAAGTATGTTTGGATATTTGGACATTAAGATAAATAAATAAATGAATAAAAATTATTTATTGAACCCAATTACAATTGCTTAATTATATCTAGGTATACACAAAGAAAGGTTGTAACTTATATGGTATGTATCAGATACCTAGAGACCCTGCTCCTTAAACTAAGATTATCTCTTGTATCTTAAGAAGCAGTGATGGACACGAGATGATTACAAGATTACATTACTATACTATAGTATAAAAATTCGGAGAAAAAATAAATTTTACACAGCTATGCGTTTCAGATTAAATGTGCCGTATGACATGGTTCAGGGAAAAGTGTATGTATAGGGGTGTATGGGGTGTGGTGTGTGGTGTGTGTGTGGGTTTGTGTGTGTAGGTGGGTGGGGGGTGTATGTGTGTGTATGATTGAGGTGTGTGTATTGTGTATGTACCTATATACTATACTAACCTATCTTGTACCTATTTTTAAAAGATCTTCAGTTTTAGTGTAGTCCAACTTAAACAGCCAATTTGTTACTACGTTAACGACTTCATTTTTTTTTTATAGATAGAACCTTATTATCTTTATTGTACAGTGCAGCATTACTGCAGGTTTTTTAATAACCTTTTTGGTATGGCTCTTTTTTCTTTTGGCCGGTTTTTATGTCACATTTTCAAATTTAAAATTTTGTTGGTTTGACCTTTTTCTAAATTGTTTATTGTTTTCTCAGTTGTCGTCTGTCAGGAAATGGAAACGTTTGATCCCTTGAACGTGGTTGAATTTTACGAAATAAATATCTGGAAATGATATAAAACCTTGGGACACAGTGTTATTATCGTCTCTTGCTAATGCGATAATCTTTGGGACAGGCTCCTACTTTAACCTACTTTTACGTTGGCCGGTGTATTTCCGGCCTCTGCGGCACACACACGAGGGTCCCTCCGTGCCTTTCTCGTTCTCTCGCCGTGGTTCCGGACCCCTGAGGCCACCGGGCGTTGGACGTGCCTGGACCCCTGCGTTGTGCGCGCCCGCGCCCGTGCCAGCTGAGTGCCGCAGACCCGCGCTCCGGCGTCCCCCCTGGGATACTGCCCATCATTTTTTAGCCGTTTTTTTGTATCTGTTTTGTATTTTTGTATGCGGATTTTGCCAAATTGTCTAAATTCTTTTTCTAAATTCTAAAAAGGCCCTTTAGGTTTCTCTGGCCCTCCTTTTTTTGGTTCCCGTTTGGCTTTACTCTCCGGGGTACTCCGCGGTTTTGGTACACCTTCCTGCATCGATACACCACAACACAACACTACTCCAGCGACACTATATCGACGGAGTCCCCTCAGGACTCGACTCTCGGCTCATGCTTGGCAATTTCTAGGCCTTTTTAAATTGATATTATACCGTTCGGACAAATTTAACTAACTCTTTCTTTGTACACCTAAATTTCACGTTTCGCCTGTGGTCGTCGACCACAGGTTAGCTAGCTTTCCTTTTTTAACGCTACAAATGGCGCCCGTAACATAAATTAAATTAAATTCTTTTCGTTTTGGTTGGAGAAGGGTGACCGATTTCCGGTCTTCCTCTAATTTATTTTCCCCCTTTTATTATTAATTTATTTATTTTATATTAATATTAATTTTATATTAATTTATTTTTTCCAAAGTAGATTAAATGATGGATCCTACATTTGAAGATCCCATTACTGGGACGCCGCAATCGCGTACGTCCAATCCCTTTCTGACCCCTTACCCGCGTGTTGAAGCTGCGTCTTCTCCCCACGCATCCCACCAAGCCTCGGATTCTTTCCCTTCCGTCCATAACCCCAGCACACCTGCTCGCGCGTGGTCTTACCCGCCAGGCAAGACGGAGTCTCTCTCTAAATGGAACATCACGTTCTCAGGAGATACCTGTGTTCGGGAATTTTTCTCCCGCGTCCAAGAGGAGGGTGTCGCTCGTGGAGTCAGTCCTTCGTACGTAGTACTTCGGTTCCATGAATTACTTGATGGAAGCGCGCTTAAGTATTTTCGTGCGATACGTAGACCGAATCTCACTTTCCGTGATCTGAGAGGAGCCTTTTTGAGGACCTTTGATGTCGCCGACTACGATTTCAAGGTTGAACGCCAGCTCAGGGCTCTTAAGCAGAGGTGCGATCAATCGGTCGTTGATTACGTTATCCAGTTACGTGATTTGAACGCAAAACTCCGTTCCCCAATCAACGAGGAGGATTTTCTTACGATTGTCAAGTACGGTTTGCACGTTCGTTACCACCCATGCCTTGCTACCAACATCATCAAGGACGTGGACTCGCTTCTTGAGGTTGCTAAAAACTTCGAAACCTACCAGGAATCTGTAGCGGCTCCGATCTGTGTTGCTCCTGTGAACGTAGCTCCTCCTAACGCTACCACCCCGCCGGTTTGTTTTAAGTGTAATCTTTCAGGCCACGACTATAGAGGTTGTCCTAACGTCCCCGGCCTAATTTGCTTCAAGTGTAAACTTGAGGGTCATATGACGCGTGATTGTCCACGCTGTAACCCTGGTCGCTCCCAAAAAGAACTAAACTGTAGGGTCGGCAAAGATATCCCAGCTGTGTCGCCCCTTGTTCTTGATAAATCTACTGACAACCGTCTGTTTATTGAAATCTTTGTTGCTGGAACAACCGTCAAGGCTTTACTTGATTCCGGTGCTCAGACGTCTCTTATCGACTCAGCGTTATTGAAGAGTTTGGGCCTTGATTATTGCAGATCGATCCGGCCTCCTGTGGTTTCTGCAGACAATTCTCCCATTCGGATACTTGGCGGAGTTGATGTCCCGATTTTATTTGATGGGAAATCTGTTGCTCATCCATGTCTTGTTGGTACTGGTCTCCCTACTCAATTTATTCTTGGTATCGAGTTTTGGAACGCTTTCGGGTTAACTTCAATTATTAGCCGGAGGTTTAAAGGTAAGCGGTCCGGGAAGCTCTTCCTTCCAGGTTCTGGTGTGGGCCACAAACCATCTTCTAGAAGATGTGAGTTCCCAAGGAATCTAGCCGAGGTCAGGTATATCCACCCTCGTGCTGTTCTCACAGATGACCAGGAACGTCGTCTCCAATTCGCTATTACGGAATTTGAGGAGATCTCTTCAGACAAGATTGGTCTTGGCTGTACATCTTGGCTTTCCCACAAGATTGAGACTGTTGGACCCCCTATCAGACAACGATATTACCCGCTCTCCCCGGTAAAGCTCAAGGTTTTAAACGAGGAGATCGATAAGATGCTCGAGATGGGTGTCATTCGTCCGTCACGTTCGAGCTGGGCGTCACCAGTAGTAATGATCACCAAGCCCGATGGCAGTATTAGATTTTGTGTAGACAGCCGAAAGCTCAATAGCGTGACTATACGTGATTCCTATCCCCTCCCTCGTATTCAGGATATCTTAGACAATCTACGCGGCGCGAAGTTTATGACCTCTTTAGATTTCCGTAGCGCTTTCTGGCAGATTCCTTTAGCCGACAAGGCTTCCTGTGAGAAGACTGCATTCATCGTTCCTCAACGTGGTTTATTCGAATTCGTCCGTATGCCTTTTGGTTTGACTAACGCGGCTTCCGAAATGCAGCGGCTTACGGATAGGATTGTCAACTTTGAATTCACGGCCGAGTCTGACGACTTCGTTTTCGGGTACGTTGATGACCTTATTTTAGTGTCACGTGATTTCGATAGCCATATCAAGCTCATCGCCAAGGTTCGTGACCGCCTCAGGGAGGCAGGCTTATCTGTCAACCTGAAGAAGTGCGAGTTTTGCAAGTCCGAGTTAAAGTACCTCGGTTATATCGTAAATGAGAAAGGGCTACAGACCGACCCTAAGAAATTAGATGCCATTAGTAATTATCCAGCTCCTACTACCGCTAAATCTTTGAGAGCTTTTCTTGGTATGTGCTCCTACTACCGAAGATTTGTTGACAATTTTTCCTCAATCATCGCACCCTTAACTGCCCTCATCGGAAAGAGGAAAGGAAGAGATCCTATTGATTGGAATGACGATGCAAACCACGCTTTTGAACAACTTAAGAAGGTCCTCATAGATTCTCCTGTCATGGCTTGTCCCGACTTCTCCAAACCATTTAGCCTACATTGCGACGCAAGTCAGGTTGGTCTTGGTTCCGTTCTCGTTCAAGAGTTTGGCGGTGAAGAACATCCAGTTGCGTATTTTTCCCGTCTTTTCTCCCGTGCCGAACGGAACTACAGTACCACTGAACGCGAACTTCTTGCTGTTCTCGATTCTGTTAAGCATTTTCGCGGCTACCTTGATGGCGTCAAATTTAAAATCGTAACCGACCACATCGCTTTAAAGTGGCTACTAACTCTCGATAATCCTACCGGGCGTTTAGCGCGCTGGTCGACTATTCTTTCCCAGTACGATTTTGAAATTGAACATCGTAAGGGGGCCCAGAATGTCGTGCCTGATGCTTTGTCGCGACCTCCTCAGGTAGCGTTGGTTTCTTTCGAACGCGGACTGATTCCTACCGGCGATCCGTGGTATGAGAAAGTTTTCCAGGGAGTTACCAATACTCCACACTTGTTTCCCTCCTTCGTTTTGCACGAAGGTATGTTGTACCGATCTGTTCCTGTTGACAACCCTTTGTCCGACAATCCCTGGCGCTTAGTTTTACCCGCCTCTAAAACTCGGGAGGCTATTAACGAGATCCACCATTCTTTTCCCAATGTCCATCCTGGGGTGCTAAAAACATACCTTAAGGCTCGAGAGATTTATTATTGGCCCAATATGTATCGGGATATAACTTCTTGCCTTTCGCAATGTCTTGTTTGTAAGGCCTTCAAGATTTCTAACGCACGTCCACGTGGTCAGCAGCTCTACCCAAGGTCTGTCACGTCACCTATGGATTTACTCTCGCTAGATCTGGTTGGTCCACTCCCTGTTGCCTATTATGGCTATCGTTATATTTTCTCGATGGTCGACGTTTTTTCAAAATTTGTTTGGTTAGTTCCCTTGAAAACCGCTGACGCCAGATCTATCTGCTCAGCGGTAGAGTCCGAAGTGATTATGAGGTATGGTTCCCCTCTTGGCGTTTTGTGTGACAACGCGACGGTTTTTCGCAGTTCACAGTTCGCAGATTTTCTCAGGTCGTATGATATTCCTTCACCATGTTTCACACCCTATTATTCACCCCAAGCTAACGTGGTAGAACGTTATAACCAGACCGTCATTACTACCCTTAGTATTCTTGTGGGGAACGACAAGCGAAGCTGGGCCAAACACTTACCCAAAGTTGCCTTATACTTGAATTCGTGTGTTAATCTGGCCACCACTTACACCCCAAATTTCCTTATGTATGGAAGAGAAGTGGACGCCGGGCGTCGTCCACGAGTAGCCGAAACTGTGAGCCCGGAGTTGGCTGACAGTCGAGGTAATCGTGCGACGAGTCTCAGGTCCCTTCAAGACATTTATGCTAAGGTGGCAGACGCTTTGACACTCGCTTTTCAACGTAACGCAGGTTATTATAATCAATCGCGGAATCCTATCAGATTCGAACCTGGGCAACGTGTTTGGCGCAGAAATTTTCAAAGAGGCACTCAGGACATTGACCGTGGTGGTAAGTTTGCCCCACGGTTTATCCCCTGTAGAGTCATACGCCGTGTTTCTCCGCAAGTATACTTATTGGCGGATTGTGATTCCCCGCACGAGGGTTCATATCATGTAAAGGATATTTTGAAATAGACCCTCTTTTCCATGTTCCCCTGGAACATTATTTTTCCAAATTCTAAAAGCCTTCAGGCAAACGTGTACCAACTTTTCTTCTCTTCATTTGGCTTAAATTCACCTTTTGGCATCCTTTTTCTTTTGAATGTCACTAAGTTTAATACTTCATACGCCTTTTTGTGGTTTTGGTGTGTGTGTGTATGTCTGGCCAGATTGACCTATCTTAGTGTTAGTTTGTAGGTATAGGTTAGGTATAGGTTATATCTTAGTGTTAGTTTGTAGGTATTTAGGTTATACGGAATTGACGCAACCAACATGTGGTCAGGTTATCGAGCTGCCATAGGCCTCAGACCTGGCCCATGTTGCGTCATTCCGCTGGGATTGAGCCGGGGCAAAATTTTTGTCCCGAAGCGCGCTTTTTTTGTCGCGGCAGGACGGTGACCGCTGCTTTGCGCAGTCCGCCTATTATGGCCATCGTCGGATCCTTTTTAATTTTTTGTCAGGGTCGAGTTCGAACCCCGACCTCGTCTTTGACGGCGTTGGTTGCCTACCAACTGCGCCGTCGAGCCCTTTTTCCGAGCCGATCCGAGTGTTTCCGATGTTCGTCGGCGTCTGACGTGTTTCGGGATGAACACGATGACGTGGGCGAGCGTCGGCCCTCGTTTGATAGCTCTTTGTTTACAAGTCATCTGTCAGTTTTCGCGCATTTGAAGTTTTTCTTCTCTTGCCGCCGATTACGGGCGTAACTGACAGTTTCGACTTGTAAACTCTTTACCAGTAGTTCAAAAACTACTTGTTGATATTTTGTATAGTTTTTAGTTTTAGCATTTAGGTGTGTAAATAATATCGTTTGTAGGCGCGTTTATGTTTTAAAACTTAGTGACATTCCAACATTCCGATATTCCAACATTTCCTAATTTCCAAATTTCCCTTTCTATCCTTTACGTATCATACATTTTCCTCCTGGCTCGGGGATACCACTTCATCGGTGTTTCCTTCGGTTGTCTCCACCTTTTTCTGTTGTGGTTGACAACTTTCCTTTTTCTTTCTCCAAGCCATTTCCGTCCTCCTTTTTTTCCCTGGTGGATTGACTTGGCTTCTTTTGGGACACCGGTGGTTTCTTATCCTGGGGCCAGTGAGTCGTATGAGCCGTTATGAGCCGTCCGTGCTGGGAACATGACGTGTTCGTTGGTTTATAGTGATGGGGTAGAGTGTCGATAAATTTTTATCGATAATTTTTTCCTTTCATAGTTGACTTTGGACAATTCTTCTCTATTGTTCTAGGGTGGTCAACTTCCTTCGAGGGTTGCCATCTCGAAGATTTTTTTTTCCCTTTTTTCGAGTTGGAGGATTTTTTTCTGGTGAAGGGATGTCTGCAGCATTACTGCAGGTTTTTTAATAACCTTTTTGGTATGGCTCTTTTTTCTTTTGGCCGGTTTTTATGTCACATTTTCAAATTTAAAATTTTGTTGGTTTGACCTTTTTCTAAATTGTTTATTGTTTTCTCAGTTGTCGTCTGTCAGGAAATGGAAACGTTTGATCCCTTGAACGTGGTTGAATTTTACGAAATAAATATCTGGAAATGATATAAAACCTTGGGACACAGTGTTATTATCGTCTCTTGCTAATGCGATAATCTTTGGGACAGGCTCCTACTTTAACCTACTTTTACGTTGGCCGGTGTATTTCCGGCCTCTGCGGCACACACACGAGGGTCCCTCCGTGCCTTTCTCGTTCTCTCGCCGTGGTTCCGGACCCCTGAGGCCACCGGGCGTTGGACGTGCCTGGACCCCTGCGTTGTGCGCGCCCGCGCCCGTGCCAGCTGAGTGCCGCAGACCCGCGCTCCGGCGTCCCCCCTGGGATACTGCCCATCATTTTTTAGCCGTTTTTTTGTATCTGTTTTGTATTTTTGTATGCGGATTTTGCCAAATTGTCTAAATTCTTTTTCTAAATTCTAAAAAGGCCCTTTAGGTTTCTCTGGCCCTCCTTTTTTTGGTTCCCGTTTGGCTTTACTCTCCGGGGTACTCCGCGGTTTTGGTACACCTTCCTGCATCGATACACCACAACACAACACTACTCCAGCGACACTATATCGACGGAGTCCCCTCAGGACTCGACTCTCGGCTCATGCTTGGCAATTTCTAGGCCTTTTTAAATTGATATTATACCGTTCGGACAAATTTAACTAACTCTTTCTTTGTACACCTAAATTTCACGTTTCGCCTGTGGTCGTCGACCACAGGTTAGCTAGCTTTCCTTTTTTAACGCTACAACAGATTTTACAGTATTTTATTGTACAGTATTTGAATATAATTCAAAAGTAGGGTACATTCTGGGGTTTTTAAGCATCACCTTAATTACTACTCTTTGCGCTCTCTCTAGGCGAATCATTCTGGTTTTACAGGCACCACCCCAAACCGTAAAGTAGTATGTTATTATTGATTGACATAAGGGCAAATACGTCATTTTAAGAATATCTTGTTTGGCTGCGTCTCTCAAGGCTTTTAATATATAGGTATAGATAAGCCGTGCTACTCTTAACGACAACCTTTCAATGTGGTGGCTCCCTGTGGTCAATAAGAATTCCAAGGTAATTAAAGACAGTCAGTTCTACACACTGCTTGACAAGAGCATATAGGGTCATTTATATTAAGGCAAGTGTGGGCTTTGATCGTAAAGTTAGAAGAAGGTTGTAGGTTTGCACGGATTGAAAAAGGGATAAATTTAGTTTTTTCTAAATTTAAAGTTAACAAGTTTTCTGTCAACCATGACGTTACCTTTTGTAGACACTTCTCAGCACAGTTTTTCATGCTATCCCAGGTAGAACTTTAAACGAGAATAGCAGTGTCGTCTGCATATTTAAAAATAGTACAGTTATTCAGAGTCATGGTACAGAGGTCGTTTATGTAAATTTGAAACAGCGTAGGTCCTAAAACGCTACCCTGAGGCACACCATAAGTAACTGACTCTATGTCACTGTAATGCGTACCAATCTTTACCATTTGTTTTCTATTAGTTAAATAATCTTTAAATAGATCCAAGGATTTTCCTTTCACACCAATGGTTTCTAGTTTTGTAATCAGCAGGGGAACAGAGACTGTGTCAAATGCCTTAGAAAGATCTAGGAAACCTAAGACCTAAGCACTTTGTTTTATTATCCATATTTTTAGCGGTACAGCATTCTCAGTTGAGATTCTCGATCGAAAGCCAACTGGTTATTTGCAACTAGTGCATATTTATCCAAGAAATTTTTAAGTATCTTGTTAAGAATCTTTTCGAATAATTTAGAGAGCGCTGATAGCACTGATATGGGGCGATAATTATTGACACAATCTCTGCTCCCAGCCTTATGAATGGGATGAACTATAGCTAATTTGAAGGGATCAGATCAATAAATCTATTGATAATATGCCTAATTGGAGGTGTTAAGACATGACGACATTCCCTAAGTATTGTAGTGGTAATGACATCCCACCCGGTAGCGCAATTCTGTTATAATTGAAGGATAGTTGCTTCCACTTCCGATTCGTCTACGGGAAGGATCACCAGAGAGTTGGGAGATGCAGCAGCCTTGGAAGTGTGTATAGAGGGAAGATGATTAAAATGTGACTATTTTGGCGAATAAGTTTGTTAGCAAGATTTTTACCTACACCACTAAAAAATTTAGAAATAAAATTCACGGCAGCTTTTCGATAAGTGTTTGTATCGAGGAGCTCTATACAAGATGACTGATCTGTTTCTGAGTATGTGTAATGATTTTAACTGTTTTCCAAAGGGCCTTAGGATTGTTTCCCGCTTTTATGAGTTCCATTTCTTCGTACTCTTTCTTGAATTTACGCAAAAGGCGGTTACAGATACGTAGTTTTAAGAATAGTGTTATCTGGCGATTTTTAGATTTTAAATGTTGTTTGTCCCGGTTCCTTATGCACCTTAACAAAGCTGGCGTAATCCAAGGCTTAATATTGCGAGATATTCTAGCAACCTTAACTATTTTAGTGTTTCTATCTATAACGGATAATACTAGGTTACTAAATTTAGAGGTAGCTTCATTAGGGTCAGTAATAGAGAAGATTTCTGAGAAATCCATAGTTTCAAGCTCAGCTTGGATAGCTAAGTGGTCGGGACGCATTGAATTATAAATATGTTTACTTTTTGTTTTAGTTTTTTGTAATATTAACATGATAGGCGAGTGACCAGTTATAGTAGCTTGTAAAATAAGTGAGCTATTTTTATTAAGTTTGGATTTTAACAAAATATGGTTCAGGCAATTATTTACTCGAGTTGGGAACAAATGAGTGGGAAAAAGACGGTCGGAAGCGTTAAATAATAAATAATCCAGTTTTCGGTCATCTGTGCTTAGATTTTTGATGTCAATATTAATGTCTCCTATGAGAGCAATATTATGAAACTGATTTACATCATTATAATAATATACATTATCAAGACTGGTCAAGAAGTTATCCAAGTTCTGTTTGGTTTTAAAGAAGGGCGACCTATAAGTCGCAATTATTGTGAAATAGTTCTCTATTTTACAAATTAGGCAGTTACGATCTATAAAAACTGGTTCTGATACTTTACATTTAAGCCCAACCTTCGAGTAAACAACAATGCTATCGTTTTGGTTACTATTGATTTTGGAAAAGTGTGAATTATACCCGCTTGTAAGGAAGTTTAGGAACTTTGCTTAGCCAACATTCAGTTAATATTATAATATAAATTTTTATTTTTATTAATTTCAATAATACTTGTAACTCGTCAAAGTGTTTATTTAAACTGCATATATTAAGATGTAGAACCGTCAGTGTTTGGGTTGTTAATATATTGAATGCAATCAAGCGCACAAAAGCATGGTCCAAATTTAGGTTAGGTTAGGTTAGGTTTTTATTTGACATCGATAGATTATAAACTAATGAAAAATAATACGCTAAATTGTAAATGGTTGGTCTCAGTTAACAATTTTCCGTAAGTTTATAATATCGCGAGCTAGATCACTAACGGCGGCGTTCACAATCTTACGGTGACATATAGATTACTATAAAAGTCGTGAGAGTCTTTTGTTATGTTACATATTATGAAGAACAAATAAGTATAAATATAGTATCACCAGTTTTATTATTTTTTAATTGTATTTTTGAGTCTCCCTATCGTATTTTTATTATTGTACTTAGTTTAGTTGATTTCAAACCAGTCAAAAGGCTGGAAATAAGTTGAAATAGTAACATATTTAACGTGGAAATAGGTGAAATTATATCGAATGAACGGTTTTTACCGTCTATTGTATAAAGGGAGCGTAAAGGGCGTTGGGCAGGTGTCCGGTCAGCTGCCGCACGCCCGTTACCAGTCATTCGGTATCCGTTACCTTAAATTAGCTGATACTATATAGTTTTGTTTCCAACGAACTTTCAATTTATCTTTGCCCCCATTTCTTGTGGTTGAAAACTTTTGAGCCGTTAGTATAAGGTCAAACAAACAATTTAGTAACAATTATCATTTTGTTAGGTATAGCAATACCTATACTCCTTACTCTGTTATTTGAAAACGCTGGCATGTGATAAATGCACACTGGCAGCTTTATCTTGTTCTAGAATTGTATTTTCAAACGTTTTCGAAACATATCGGTTTTGAAGGGCGTTTTGACTCAGTCTAATTAGAGTAGCCCTTGAAAGACATGATCTAATATAGTAAAAAAATATATCATAAATAAATGTATATTATGTCTCCCTAAATAATCTTTTCTCTTTTGTACACAACCCCACCACTAGATGTTAGGTATAGCAATACCTATACTCCTTACTCTGTTATTTGAAAACGCTGGCATGTGATAATTATGCACACTGGCAACTTTATCTTGTTCTAGAATTGTATTTTCAAACGTTTTCGAAACATATCGGTTTTGAAGGGCGTTTTGACTCAGTCTAATTAGAGTAGCCCTTGAGAGACATGATCTAATATAGTACAAAAATATATCATAAATAAATGTATATTAAATCTCCCTAAATAATCTTTTCTCTTTTGTACACAACCCCACCACTACCACACATTTCACATGACGTTGTGAAGATATAAATGCTACAGGATCGATTTGTAAAATGTTTTCAGTAGTAGTTCAAAATGACATTAAAAAAAACTGCAAGGGAAAATGAGAGGGCTTACCGATAAGTAATAAATAATATCAGGTTATAAAAAAATCAAAAAACGGCTTTACAGAGGTGTAGCTGGAGCTGGAGGTGGAGGGTTTAGCTCAGGATTCCTTTGAAAAAAGCCAATTAACACCTCTTGAATGTTTTACATACCAGTATCGTGTTGCGACAATTCAATCTGTAGTAGGTATTTTAATTTAGCATTTAAAACAAAATATAGATCTTGCCACTGCCAGAATAGGACAAAATATGCACCTAAGTATATTCTATTCTATTCTATTCTAAATACACTCGATTACACCCGTCGTCGTAGTCAGTAGGATTTTAAAGTAAGAAATGAAATCTTGTAAAAATATGATACTAGGGCTCCCGAGTATTAGGGTATCGGACTACTTTATTTTTATTTTATAAATACAAACTTCTTAGTTTCTGCTATCGAACACTAAAAGAATTTTTGCTCTATCTTTTGTCAGTTTTAAAACTGACCGAGGTTTGAAATTCAAGATTAGACAGAGCCTCTCTAGGCACATAGCCACTTGTGACGTCACTTGCTAGTAACGCCATATAATCTCCATACAAAAAATGGTTTTTGAAAGAGACAGACATATTGAAACTTTAAAAAATCACTGTAAATTCGTTTTTCAACCGATTCTGTTTTTTACTTTGCGAATCGTCTGCTACTAATCTATATTTTAAAAATAATTCTATTAGAAATAATCCGATACCCTTGAATGGAATGATTGTGCTATAATATGTAGAGACAGTTCGAAGATACAATAAAAATGGCAAATACATAAGAAAATTCACTGAGAATGTAATTTAAATTTACGATAATGTTTCAGTGAATATAATCACGGAATATAAAATATATGAATGAATGAATATAAGTGAAGGAGGTGTGTGGGTGTCGCATTTGGAATGGGGCACAAAAAACCCAAACACGGTAGAAATATTAGTTTACTTAATGTACCTAAGTATGTTTAGAAGGTAAACAAGCGCTCTGAAATTAGTCAAGCCACACTTGATGATTAAATGAAAAGCGTGATTTATGAATACGAATACGAACCACGTACGACGTACTTTGTTTGTGTTTACGATTTACGTATTGTTTGTCTACTTATCAATATTACAATTTACGATTGGTCTAGTAGCAATAAACGATGTACAAAGTTAGGGCGACGACGAAACAAAGTCAAATTAAACAAAGTCAAAGTCTAACAAAGTAAATTAAAACATTTATGTTATAGTTGAAATACATATTATCTACATTTAAACAGGTCTATAAGTATATGAATATCAAACAAAAGTGTAGACACTTCATATTACGCCCTTTAATACACGTAGCTTAAATACAATAATTGTTTGAGAATAGCAAAGAATCCTGACGTCAGTATTGTGGAATACTTCACAGGCTAAAACTTCAATACCGTACATTTACGTTGTGATTACAAAGTAGAATGATGTTTTCATTGAATAACAGTTGTTTTGTTATTGTTTCCAGGGGCGGCGAGGAGGGTTCGGGTACGTGTGCGTTGGCGGCGACGGCGGCGGCGCCGGCCAACTGGCGCGGCACCAACGACAGCGCCTCCGAATACTGCCGGCGCGGCAACACGCCCGCCGGCTACCCGCGCTACCAGCGCAACAACTCCACCGCGCCCTATTCCACACCGCCTTCCAATGTCGACAGGTCAGTACAGTACCACAGAGAAAACTCACAAAGTGATTATTGAGTGACAGTATCCACCGCTCGGCTACGGCAGCTATTCAACAATTTCGATTCGGCGGCTCAAAAGCTCTGACACCAGGGTCTGTGTGTGAGTAGGTCGTCGACCCCACAAGATAAGAAGTTTTTCGAATTGAGTCAACTTTGATGATACGGCTGTCAACTGCTGAAAGTGACACCGTACATAGTTTTTGTATCGATTATCTAGGCGTTTGAATAAAGTCATCATTATGGATAACTATCCTATCCCTGCTATTGATGATCTAATTGGTTATTTGACAAATGCTAGATATTTCGCTGAGTTGGACCTCAACTCTGGATACTGGTTTGCCAGGCACTGGCAAACCAGTATCCAGAGTTAAGTTGTGTGTTGTGTGCAGGTCGACGCCTCACCATCGATGGTACGCGAGCGGGGAGCGGGAGCGGGGCGCGACGGGCGGCGAGAGCACGCCGAGCACGCCGGGCGGCGGCACGGAGGGCGGCGGCGTGCGGCGGCAGCGCTCCGGCTCGGGCTCGTCGCGCTCCGACTCGTCCTCTCCCGAGCCCAGCGATGCGTCGCGCGCCTCCACGCCCGCCGCGCAGCCGCCGCAGACGCCGCACACGCCGCACTCGACGCACACCACCCCGACCAACTCCGCCGCCAGGACGCCGCCCACTACCACGCATCATCAGGTCAGTCACAAACACATGCTTGTTCTGATACTACTGCACTGAACTGAATACCGGTGCATTGAATTCATCTTCATCGTTTTTCGTCATGTGGGTTGTAAGGTCGACCGACCTCACAAACTTTCATAATTAATAGCTCGTATATTATGTCGTGCCTACCCTAAATTAGGGCTTAAGTCGACCACGCTGTCCCTATAGCCCTTACATATGAATTTGAAATTTTAAAACACATTGGTAGGTAGTGATGAAAGAGACTCGAGTCGTTTAGTCGTTTATAATAAGACTCGCCTCGTTTTACACGACTTGGCTCTAAAATGAAGACTGCAGCTGTTAGTCTTAATTAATATGACTCAGTCGTTTAACGTATAAGACTAGTGGACTCAAAAGACTTAAACGACTAAACGGCTTAAACGACTAAAAGGCTTATACGACTCTGCAGTCGTCTACAAAAGGACTCGCGTTTGAGTAAAGTGATAGCTCTGTGTTAAAACAGAGGTTATCGTCAATCGTTTTTAAAATCTCGTTACTCGGAAAAAAAAACTAAATATAGGTTTAAAAACGATTTTAATATTTTGCTATTTAATAGCTAGGTATTTGCAAGATTAAAATAAATGAAAAATATAGATCATATCTTCTAACGCGAAAATCCTTTGATATTCAACTATTGTGTGTTATTACTTTTTCTACGTCACACTTACAACATTAAATAAGAACGAAAACCACAATTTTAATAAAATTTTCAATCCATTTCTGTAAATGATCAAGTCATGGATGTTTTACAGTAGACCGGTCTATGCTGAGCTTGCATTAGTAGGCAACCTCTAGTACTGGGAGGTTTACTTACACTGAACGATGTTTGAAGTGATTGACAATTGACCGGTATATGCTTGCATTAGTAGGCAACTCCTAGTACTGGGATGGGGGGTCTACTTACACTGAACGATGTTTGAAGTGATTGACAAGTGACCGGTATATGCTGAGCTTGCATCAGTTAGCAACCCCTAGTACTGGGAGATCTACATACATTAAACGATGTTTGAAGTCATTGACAAGTGACCGGTATATGCTGAGCTCTTGCATTAGTAAGCACAATCTAGTACGTAGCAAGTAGAGCTGCCAGGTCTACTTACACTGAATGATTTATGATAAAGTGGGCGGCGTAGGGGGCTGTAATGACACGACGAATGTTGGTGATTAACTGAACATTTATTGAATAAAATACATAGGTATTTATAGTAAACTAGAAATGGTCTTTGAACCTTAGAGTTAACCGTGACATTTACTTTATCTAAAATAGATCATATTACAATATTGAATTTAATACTCTTATTACATTGTTATTATAAACAACTTAATTAGGTTACTACATATATGGTGATCGTTTTGTAATTTGATATTCAATGTTTATTTTATTAAAAATACAATATCATTTTCCTTTGTTATTCTGCAATTACGTCATACACTACATCTTTCCCCTTTTTTTGAGACAAAAATTGATAAATCTAATTTTTGGCTAAAATTCTACAAATCACAATTTTTAATTTATATGTTAAAGTAACTTTGTTATCTAGAAAACATCTATTTTATAAACTATAAATTGTTTATATCAACAAACAATACATTTGACACTCTTTTAGATAATGTTTACATACTAAATTCTTGCAATATAATACGTTTGTCAGCTATTTGGTTGACCTTTCTATTATGCTTATATTACTAATGTAAACAATGCAATGCCTTATTTCGACCTATTTTTGTTTCTGGTGTAAAGGAAGATGGAGATCCTTTTTTGGATTTCGGAATGTTACTGTTGGTTTCTTATTACATTTTTTTATTTTTATTTATAGTACTATCTCGTTTGTTGTTTAATTCATTCATTTGTATTCTTCTGTTACAATTATTGGTTTATGTTGTTACTTACTATATGAAATAATAATATTTAAAAAAAAAAATAGTATAATATTCTATTTGAATGTACATATTATAGTGTATAATTTTACATTATTAAATTACTCTTTATTAACATTAATAATCTACTGTTGTTATAATAGGTATATTACCTTAGATTCCGTTTTTTATGTATTTGACAATTTAATTATGCTTACCAATAAATCATATAGCGGTTTGTCTTGGTACGGCACATTTCTCTTAAATCTATAAAAACTATGATTAGGTACTGTTGGCAACTATTCCCATTAAGTTCTTTTCATTTATTTCTTACTTTTTCTTTTTCTATCAAATGCATTATTTGTAATGCAATTGCAATGTAACTGTTTGTAACAATATTTCATTTCATTTTTTATTTTGTTTTGTATTTTTATTTGTTTATTACATTTAATTTATTTATTATACTTGTTAATTTCTATGTTTTTATACTCACATTTTTGTTTATTTCACTAGTACCAAATTTTATTCGTATTTTTCTTTTATTTTATTTTTAATCTGAACAAATCACACAATATCATGCATATCGTTTAGTTAGTCCTATCTATATTTTTTTATTTAAATGGTATTTTACTACTTTTATAATACTGGTAGTTTTTCTCAATTTAAAAATATTTATAATATCATTATTCATTCCTGGCCAGTAGTAATAACATTTCACGTTATTGATCATTCTACGAATACCTGCATGGCCACTGGTTTGTAATAAATGAAAATCTTTTAATATGACTCGCCTGTCATTTTTTGTTATTTACTTTTGTGACACTTTTAATTATAGGTACATAAGCGAGGTCTGGTCCATTTATTATTAATATATTGTGCTAGCTCCTTAATAGTACATGCGGTGTCATCATTGCGTAGTATGTATACCTCTTTTATCTGTTGTGTCTCGCAAAACATGACTAATTCTCTCGCGAGAAAACCTCGTTTCGTACACGCTTGAGAACTTGAATTGACACACATTGTTAATACGGATGGCGAGTATAGGTAATATCTTTATTTTGACTGGCAAAAAAAAAATCCATTTGTTTTAATTTGTTTTAAATAGTGTCGTTTATTGAAACTTATTTTCCTGTTCTTGTTTTCCTTTTTGTTTCTTTTGTTGATTGTATTTTCATTATTATTTGTTTCAATAATTTTTAACACGTATTTATTAGGCTGTTTATTTATTTTTACCATTTGCTTTCCTATTTTTATTTCATGATACTTATTTTACTTGATTTTAGTCATTTTTCTTTTTATTTTTCATAGCTTTGCCTTTATTTATTCGAATGCTACATTTGTCTTCTATATCTTGTATATTCATTAAACATTATTTACTTTTCTTTTACTTTGTTTAGTTATAAACTTTTTATAATATAGCTTTGAATCAATCCTTAGCTGATGGACTAGGTACACATTATTTACATGGTGTTGTACGTACTTTTTTCTGTCAACGAAACACAATATTTTATAGCTTTTAGCTCTTTTTTTTTACGTTATTTCACTCGCGAAACTTTACATCACCGCAACTATTGGCTCGGAACCCACGGACCAGCACTGCCATAAGGCAGTGGCCTGGCTAAGGGTCGCCATAAAGTGGGCGGCGTAGGGGGCTGTAATGACACGACGAATGTTGGTGATTAACTGAACATTTATTGAATAAAATACATAGGTATTTATAGTAAACTAGAAATGGTCTTTGAACCTTAGAGTTAACCGTGACATTTACTTTATCTAAAATAGATCATATTACAATATTGAATTTAATACTCTTATTACATTGTTATTATAAACAACTTAATTAGGTTACTACATATATGGTGATCGTTTTGTAATTTGATATTCAATGTTTATTTTATTAAAAATACAATATCTTTTTCCTTTGTTATTCTGCAATTACGTCATACACTACAATGAGATGATTACTTCTTACGCAAAAAAATATCTAAAAGTGTGAAGTTGCGGTCAGATCTTTAAAAGAATAAAACTGTACTAAATTATTTCAAACAATTTTAACTTCTTAAATCTAAGTATAATAAAAAGTTAAGTAGTAGCTTGCTGCCTGCTTAAAGCTCCTAACAACCCGAATTGGCGACCTATTCAGAAACACAAAAGAGACCTTCTCCAGTCCAGACCTTTCGAAACTAACATTTCTGTTTTCGGCAACATTGTATCTAAGGCCGTGTCATTTTGAGAAATTCTCACATATCTTAAGTAGTTTCCGTAATTCATTTATTGAGGGGCTGAGAAGCACCATATCATCAGCATAGCTCAATTAATAATTAACACACAAGTTACCAATGTGGCAGCCAATGCCGGTGCCTCCTAACTCCTCAATAAGAACATTTAAATACAGGTTGAAAAGGTCAGGAGAAGTGAGCCCACTTTGACGTACGCCCGCCACGCTCTAACCTGTATTTTTTGCTACAGTTATTGATAACTGACGGTACTTTTATACTTTTGTTGCTGGGAGAATACTTATTCTCCAGGCCGTATCATACACACTAGTTGCATCAACACACAAACAGCTTAAAGGACTTATATGACTCGCGACTCCCCAGGCGATGAGTCGCCAGTCTTTTAAGTCCTTTAAGCTGTTTAAGTAATTGCTCAGTCGTTTACGTTATAAGACTTCGACTAAGAAGGCTAGTTTAGTTATACGACTAAGGCTGGGGACTAAAAGACTGAGTCAGTCGTGAGGCGTCAAAACTAAGGCGAGTCTTTATTAATAGCCTTAAAAGACTGAGTCTCTTTCATCACTATTGGTAGGTAATGAATAGAGATCGTATCCGCGTCTTCCGGACGGAAAACAGTGGCTCTAGCCACTAACCACTGACGACGCTCGAATTCCCCCTTGTTGACTCAAGGTTTTGTTATGATTCCGCAAATACATCTGTACTAGCGTTATCGTATGACCTTGATGTTCAAGGCAAGTAAATAGACACCTTCTGAGTAAGTGTTTCACCCTCGATCTCGTCATCGCTTTCCATCAGGTGAGACTAGTCAAACGTGATTTCCCATTTGTAAAAGAAAATTACTTACAGGCTGTATACAGCATGAAATTTACATCGTTTTGTTCCCGCCGTGTAGTGATAGTACCCGTCAAACTGAACAACTTTTCACGAAAAAATTATTTCCTGTGACAAAAAAATTTTTGGTCTCCATACAAAATGGGTCGGTTGGGAGTCTCACTTTGTATGGAGAGACCAAAAATTTTTTTGTCGCAGGGATTTTTTTTTTCGCGAAAAGTTGTTCAGTTTGACGGGTACTATCACTACACGGCGGGAACAAAACGATGCAAATTTCACGGTGTATTTACTTTTCGTTGTTTACTTAATTGTTTAATCGATCGAGTTGAAACAATTGTATTTTATTTTATTGTTTCTAAAGTTACTCTCGCCGACAATATTTGCTTTTTAATATTTTCATGATGTATTTGTTTATTTTTAACCCCATATGTTGGCCTGCAGTGGTCGACGACGACGAGCGGCAGGCCTCTGGCGATCTGCGTGCGTAATCTTCCAACCCGATCCACCGACAGCTCCCTCAAAGATGGTCTGTACCACGAATACAAGAAGCACGGCAAGGTGATGTGGGTTAAAGTGGTCGGGCAGAACGCCGACCGGTACGCGGTGGTCCGATTTAAGAAGCCGTCCGACGTAGAAAAGGCACTCGAAGTGTCGCAAGACAAACTGTTTTTTGGATGCAAGATCTCAGTGGCACCTCACCAAAGTTGCGACGAAGACGCGGAAACAGCTAAACCTTACGAGACTGATATCGACGAATACCATCCAAAGGTCAGTCTCTAACACTTTTATACTTTTATTTTATTTTATTCAAGAGCTGACAAGTCGACGCGCTGACTAGTTGTTATTGTTGCAGGCTACTAGAACGCTGTTCATCGGGAACCTGGAGAAAGATGTGACGCCACAACAGCTCAGAGAGAAGTTTAAACACTTCGGGCGGATCATCGAGATAGATATTAAGAAAGGCAGCGGCGGAGGCTCCGGCTATGCCTTCTGTCAGTACGCGTCCATATCGAGCGTGGTGGAAGCAATCCGGGCCATGGATGGGGAGTACGTGGGTGGTTCAAGGGTGAAGCTGGGTTTCGGCAAGCCTGTTGCTACTACCTGTGTCTTTGTCGATGGCCTAACAGAGCATACAGAAAAACAAGTAAGCCTGATGTTGTTTATGTTTGTCTTTTATGTTCAATTTTTTTCTTTCTGTAATCTAAATACGAATAAATTCATTAACCTTTACCGTGTGTTGTCGCAGGTGTTGTCGTGCATCTCGCGATGCGGCGCGGCGACGTCGGTGTGTGTGGACCGCGCGGCCGGCGCGGCGCTCATCCACTTCGAGCAGGCGGGCGCGGCCGGCGCCGCCGTGCGCGAGCTGCGCCGCGTCGCCGCGCACGCCTCCGCCGCCGATCCCGACCGCCCCCGGCTAGGTCAGTACCTCCAACACAGCACGGTACTTTCCCCTAATCTGGGGCCACCTGGCGTAGGTATATTTAGCCGCTCTGACGCGGAGTGTGACAGACCTGATTCCACTAATACTTTCAGCAGACGATATTATGTGCTGACCTGTTTTATATTAAAGTTGTATGTTAGTGGTATTGTGCGTGCCCTTTGTGCCACGTTAATGAACGTTGTTATCATTGCAGCCGTGGACTACGCGTCGCGCGAGTGCCAGGACGCGTTCTACGACCAGCTGGAGAAGCACGGCGGCGGCTCGGCGCCGCTGCAGCCCAGCGACCGCGCCGCCAGCGAGGTGCCGCCGCGCTACGTGCCCGGCGCCAGGCACGACCCGCTCAGGTACTCGCGAGCTGCAAGCGATGCATTGGTTTTTAACATGAGGTGTGACGGTAGTATTCCACCAACACGTTGATGTATACTGCGCGAGAGATGGGCAGTCGCAAGAGTCATCCTCTCTTCTTTTCAGTTATGCTTAACTGAAATCTTATGAGAAATGAAATATCTTGAATATCTGCGAATACCTGTTATTGGCTCTGTAGTCACCATATTTATGTATTAACTAAATTGTATTATAGCTGTTGGTATTCCGAATACATAAAAATAAATAAATAAATCTTTTTTTTTTATTACTGAGTATTGAGAGGCTTCTAATTCGGCTTCTTGGAAGTAATTTATATGTGCTAACCGTATTAGCTAGCTTTGAAGTCGAGTAATTATATTATCTTTTATAGAAGTTTTTATTATCTTTTGTATTAATCTATGTCCTTGAAGTCAAGGGTCTTCCGCTCCCATTACGAGAACATTTTGTAATATTGGGTGCGTTGTTCCCAGGTACGACAGTTGTAGCTCCCGGTCGCGCGCGTCCAGCTACGGGCGCGGCTCGTCGCGCACGCCGCGCTACCCCTCGCTCGAGCACTACGACCCGGAGTACGCGGCGGAGCGCCGATACAGGTACACACTACACTACACACTGCAGTATTGTCAGCTTCATACTCAGTGCGACGCAAATGGGCGCCCTGTACGGAGTTAATAAGGTTGCATACGCAAAGCTATTTGTAGATGGCACCATCGTGTTAGGCAGTAAAAAAATAAAATATCCGCACGGACACGACACAACACGCAGCAGCATTACAACACGACATGGTACAACATTGCTGTTAACTTCCATTTACAAAAAGGCTCCGCACCATAAACCGTAAAACAATATTTAAAAAATAAAAACTGCCATTTACGTGTTTAAGTGGCGCCTCTTGCGGGAGAAATAGGCAGTAAGATTCCTTATTCGCAACACTTTAAGCCCATCAATGCCGGTTTATCTGGTAAAGAATTTCGTTTTATTTTTTATTTAATTTATACTTTGTAGCACTGAAGGAATAGAATAGAATAGTATTGTCTATTGTATAGGAGTCGAGACTACCCTGAATATGAACAATCTGGCCTTAGTTGAAAAAAATAACACCCTGTATTTTTATGGATCCGCAATTTCTCTTCTCATAGAGAGCGAGTGAATATGGTGATAATTATTAGAGCAATACAGTGGCTTCGTCCGAAAACACAGGTGACGAATAAACTTTTTCTTTTTTATTTTATTTTTATTTAGGTATTTAGGATAACAACAGCAACATAATTAAATTCAAAATTACACATTACATAACAAAAGCAAACTTAGGCTAATAACAGTTATCCACGTATTCAATCAAAAACGCCGAAAGCAGTAGTTGTGACAGCGAATGCGTCAAATAAGTAGATAAACTTTTTCTGGATCATTTCAATTTGCTCGATGTACTTAACATACATGGGTCTCCGTACCTGCGATGCATATTTCAATGTACTACGAACAAACCACAATATAGAATTTTAATGGTCTTGACTTGAGAGAAATCCCTAAAGGATCGCAACACGAACCCCAGGGCTCTATATGCTTTGGTCACCGTGGTGTCAATGTGGGCGTCAAATAATAGCTTGGAATCATGCAGAAATGATATTGGCGTCTGTTTTAAAAATTCTATATTTTTACTATATGCTGATGATACGAACATTTTTAAGTCTGTTACAAATATAACCGATGTAACTCTTACCCCTAGTCAAAAGAAGAGAACATATCTACACAGGATTGTAAACGGTGACGTGGACTGCCCTGAATTACTCTATGCCATTAATATCAATGTGCCGAGTAGATTAACTTTAAGGCATAATAAACCATTAATACCTCCCCGCACAAACACTAAATACCGTCGAAATTCTTTTATTCCAAGAGTAATTATCTCATTTAATAATTTAGCTAGAGAGCACCCTCATTTAGAACTTTTTAGCACTAAACCTGCAGAATTCAGACGCTTGTTTCTGAAAGACTTTTACGGACCTTCTGATTAGTGAGCGTAAACACAAACATACATATATATATTCTTTCCTCTTGTTTCAATTAGTTGCTTGCTTGTTTCAATTAATCTATACCACCAACTGCCCTAATAGTTTTTATTTTACCTTTACTTATCTGTGAATACCTGTAATTGGCTATGTTGTTATATATTTTTGTTTTTAAGTTTCATGAATAAAAAGCTGTTGGTATTCTGAATAAAATTAAATAAATAAAATAGAACCCCAAGATCCATAAGAAAATAATATGGTCTTAAAATATAAAATATAAGAAGAAGAATTGTGTCACTCATCAAAGAAACCAACAAACATGTTATCTCTTTTAGTGAAAAAAATAAGTCTAGTGATTTAGCATACACGTCGTTAATCGTCTGCTTCTAGTACTTGGTCAAATATAGTATTGATATTAAAATGTTTGTTTGGCAGGGTATATGATGAATTAGGTTCCAGCCCGCAAACTGAGGAGACACCGTACGAAGACAGATTGCAGTCTGTCGTCGTATCACCACATCGGTCGCGAAGACATCGCCGCGACTCCAGTCCTGAGGACCGAAAACATTCAAAGGTATGATTCCTTACTCATCTAGTTATAGTTCTGGACATAAAAAAATAAGAGTTTCTGTCATGTCTAGTTTGGTAACCGTACTGAAAATTCCCACAGTACAGATAATGAATTAATAATGAATAAATGAATAATATGGGTCTAAGAGTTAGGAATGGTGTAATGGAGTCAGAAACAAATAGCGCAGAACTGATGGAGACTGTCCTGAGTTTGCTCAACGGCGCCGGTGTAGCAGCGTGTGCAGAAGAATGGGATAAGTGGGAGATAAGCAAAATGTACAGGTTGGGGAAAAAAGACGATAATAAGATCAGACCCATATTGATAACAACTACCCTTACGTGGAGAAAAATCCAACTCTTTAAAAATAAAGAAAAACTGCCCAAAGAAGTTTACATAACTGAAGATTATCCAAAAGAAGTGAGAGAAAAGAGGAAGGAGCTTAAAGGAAAACTTCAAGAAGAAATAAAAAACGGAAAGCAAGCCTTTATAAAATATGATAAGCTAATTGTCAAAGATGCCACAAAAGACGGAAAGGGGAAGAGGAAAAGATCACCCACAGAATCGCCCGAAGCACGTACGGTTAATGAACTGTACAGAAATGGAGCTTCATCAACCGCAAACATCAGCAAAAAACCCGCATATAATATATTCAACAAGAACAAGATTGACACGGAAGAAAAGCAATAGCAACCAGTAAAAAACGGATACAAAAAACAAAGAACACAGCACGAAAACACGGAAACACTGAAGAAATTTAAACATAATATACCTTCTCCAAGCCGGCTGGTCCCCGTGGGGAAGTACGACCAAAACCTTCCAAGGAACAACAATGAAAACAAGATTAACAAGGAATGTATCAAAACAATACGTAGTCACTCTGAAACCGATACACCAAAGAATTATCTCTTATCCATCTCAACACTTAACACGAGGACATTAAGGGAAAGCAGTGGACAAGAGAAGCACGGGACAGAGTGAAATGGAAGTTCCTGGAAGAGGCTTTTGTCAAGAAAGACAAGCTAGGGGAGAAGTAGAAAAAAAAAAAAAACAAAAGAAAATTATTTAAATACATTTATTATATTATTGTTAAGTTGCATGAATTGTCCCTAGAAATAAGCTATGAATAAAAAGAGTTAGGAAAGGAACATTTATATTTATATTTCACTAGAAATAATAGTATATTACTCCCGCGGCCGCAAAATTAGTTATTGGTGGACGAGGGCACGTTTAAAGTCCGAGGCGCAGGCGAGGACTTTTATTGTGTACGAGTCCAGCAAGGGTTATTGCGGCCGAGGCTTGTATAGTGCTTTTCTCTGAAATATGCGAGGAAATTACAAAATACTAAAAATATTGCGGTACCTTGAATTTAGATGTCTACTTGTATCGCACTAAACTTATAAGTTCTAATCTTTATCACTTTCTAATTTGATTTCTTGAACCATTCATTGTTATAATATTTCCCCAATTCAATGATTAGTTAACTCCATCATGAAAAATAACAAAATAAATACATAGTACGATAAAAATAAAAGCGGTGAAAATTACAAACAAACCGCTATATTGTACACATTTTTTTTTTGTTTGTGCTAGTGTCATACAGAGGATACAGCCAACTCAAATTACTACGAGTCGTGTATGATTCATATAAAATTTGAGTTTAGAACATTAAAATTTATGAAGAGTATGCTATAAAAGACACAAAAACATTGAAATTTCTGAACGAATCACCTCTCCACCTCGGAAAGTTGACTTTTAATGCCCGAAAACAGGGTCGAAAATCGCTCATTTCTAGACATGCAAACCATTCTCATGTCTAGAGAGGAGAATTAGTTTGAATTTCGAACATTATCTTACACAGGAAAAAAGTTTTCATATATCCGCGCGTAAAATAATAGACGTAAGCCATATTTTTTTTATTGGGTGTGTTCCGAATCAAACTGTCAGCGCCGTCAGCGATCAGAAAACCAAAAGATTGTATGGGTTTCGCCCACGTTTCGCCTGCCTTTGAGTGCGCTAAAATCGATTTAAGTGCGTCTCGGAACGCAGGGATAGGTTTTCATACTATGTTGGAACGCACCCTAAAAAACATAACCTAAAAGTTTGTTTATTGTTTTGGTTGTTTATTTTTATCGTATTAACTAAAAATTTAAAAGAATTATGATAAAATACAATAATTTAATCACAACTTAAAGAATTATATCTAAAATAAGAGAACTTGTACATTTTTAAGTACCAATTACGCAGGTGTAAGTAAATAGTTAAATGATTTCCTTGCCGGAACAGGTGAAAAATAATGTGTTGGGTTTGAGAGGAATCTTATTCTCACCTCGAACCTTAGAATCTCTCGCGAGCTTCAGGAGTCTATTTTTAGAAGCACGAGCGAAAGACCCCTTCGCATGCTCTGGATTCAATATCAGTTCTTTGAGGAAAAATCAACATTCCTCTCTTACCTAACAAATAACTATTGCCGGCCTAGGCCGTTTGAGGGCACATTGCCGACCGCTGTTTTGTATGGGGCAATGTTTCGTCCAAAAATGAGTCACTTCGCGTACTGTTTTTTTACAGTAATGATCACATGCTCGAGCGTGTTGGAGAAATGGAGTTCAGTTACACACTTTGTAATAAAATACTCAATCGTGTCAAAGTAATACGGGATCTTGGCCAGCATTTTAAAGAAAGCGTACGGGCAATTGGGTTTCATTTTGAGGGTTGGTAAACCTTTTAAAAGTGCCTCGACATATAGTCTTGTTTAATAGTTATGTACGTAGCAATTTAGAATTCGCAAATATAGTGTGGCACCCGTATTACAAAAACCATCGAAAGATTAGAAAAAGTGCAAAAAATTTTTATCAAGAATCTTGATTATAGAACTAGAGGTACCTACATAGATTACGAAGCTTCAATGTCATATCATAGGATTATAGCGTTATGCGATCGTCGTGATCATGCTGATCTTATATTTTTACATAAAATACTAAAAATAAAGTAGATGCCCCCGCATTACTCCAAGAAATTTGTATTCG